>CABFVX010000109.1:38329-215323 GCA_902151425.1 Timema shepardi
GTCCACACACTGGACACGCCGGTCCACACACTGGACACGCCGGTCCACACACTGGACACGCAGGTCCACACTCACTGGACTCGCCGGTCCACTCACCGGACACGCCGGTCCGCTCACTCGCCACACGAACTCCCGGACTCTTCAGTCGCGAGCCAAGAACTGCCCTCAGGCTACCGCTGAGCATGTATTTATAGGGGTGGTGAGAGCTGAGGGTCTGGAAGCCTCCACTTCTAGAATAAAAAGGATCCAGACCCCTCCAGATGAGTCTCCGTCCTCCCCCCCACACCCCTTCGGCCCCTCTAATCCCCCAGTCAAGAGATAAGGTCGCTACCTACATGCTAGACAAGGAGGGAGACAGAGAGAACAAGGAGCGCAGCCAGGGCAAACAACAAGAGCACGCTTGTCCCGCTGTTAGGCACTAATCTTGTTACAATATTATTTTAGTTAGTACATTGACGTATAGCCCAAATGAATAGTACGACGAGGTGATAGTAAAAAAACACACACATATTAACCTACAAGCGTAGTGATGTACAGTCCAATTTTTATGAGACCCACCTTATGAGTCATCTATAAAAGTTACCGGGTATAGTCTGATGTATTCATACGCAAAATCATGTGATTTGCAGTTATGACTTTTAATAAATATTTTAAATACCTCTAGACTAGTATTAATTAAAAATTTAAAAAAGTTTATCAATATTCGCCAAATAATATATTTATTTTCTCTAAAAGGTAATTCTTATAATCCATATACTTAAATTGACGTAAAAAAACTTGATACAAGAGCCCATTGTATTACATTGTTGTTTTTAAAATAAAGTTTTTCCTATAATGGACAAACGTAGGAGTTCTACACTAAAGCAAACACTTATTTTCGGATCAAATTCTGACTGTGCATTTGTGTGAATACAGAAAAATTACACCTAGACCGTGACTTGAACCCTGTATATTGTTTTATTATACTGTATGTTATTGCCTGAGGCTTTTTGATTATACAAGACAGAAACTCTGGAGTCAAATTTAGATATTAATTTATTGTAATCTAAGGTTTTTGTTTTCCTATCCTTGGTTGGAAAAAAATTATCTTTTTGATTGTTTAAAAAAAATAATATGACAGGAATTTCAGTAATTAACTCCAATAATATTTTATTATTATGATATACAAGGCTAATTGTATAATATTATGTTCAATTAACTACTCTTTGGAATCTATCGGGTGTTTACGATTCTTCCTTTTCTTTTCTCAAGTCAACAAACAGAAGGTTGGTTTGATGTCGTTTCTAGCCATCCGGAGATAGGCATACACTCATGTCTTCAGATGGTTAGTGATGCCCAAACAATTTGGTATGAATCCCATATACTAGGGGAGTTCAAGAAATGTGGTGAGTCCACACTGCCTTCCAATTGAATTTCTATGAGCACGCGCGAAAGGGCTTACTAATATTACCACGAAAGGTATTTTCACATATATTCCAGGGTTACTTTACATGCCACAATCAATATGGGACTGATGGCTTTATTTTCCCTCTAAAGGAAGTTCTGCTATGGATTTTTATTGCTCAAGAAAAATCCATTAACCTCGAATGGGTTTTAACCCATTAGCCTACGGATATGAGGTGGGAACTTTACTCTAATAACACCAAGTTCAACTTTTTAAGTTTATTGATATTAAAATGAATTTAATTAGAATACAATTTTATAGATAGGCATCTAGATCTTAATTTTATCTTTCATACTATTTAAATTAATGCTGGGTGGCAATAAAAATTTAAGCAATAAAGCTCATTTTAATGATGCAAATCAGATATAATGTACTTAGCTAGGTTTGAGCACACCCAGCTACGTGAGAAGTTAGAACATAATAAGGTATTAGGGGTGTGAAATACTTTTTAATAATTTAACGGAAAAAGCAAATTATCAACATCCTCCATAAATCAACAAATTAATGATAATATGTCATATTATTATAATGTATGAAGCACAATAGTGACTTAACACAGTAGTCACATGGCCTAAGCTTCAAGCTCACAAAGTATGGTTTTCTGATGACGAGGAGCTCATGGTTCTGATTCCAGACGGGTGAATTGAGGGTAAATTTTCATAAATAATCCCCCTAAACCTCCCTGAAAATTTGAGTACATTTCTTCTTAATTACACCTTCCTTTTACCCACCCATTTAGCGTAGTTCTCATTTAAAAGTATAGCTCAAGCGGACAGTAAAACGTGGCTGGATGTAAAAAATCCATATTTATCAAACGAATTAAGCTATTGTCATCAAAATCATCATCATGAACTGTTTACATCCTCTAGCCAAGTCCTTTTATTATAATGCCTCCATCTCCCTCTGTCCTTCCATCTTTCTTCCTCCTGCCCTCTCTTCCTCTTTTCTCCTCTCACTTGCACACTTGCTATATGTTCCTCCAATCTCTTCCTTTGACTCCCCTGCTGTCTATTCACTAAATACTTCATATCCATTCATCTTCTTGCAATTATTTCTCTTTTTATCCTCATTACGTGAGTTATTATTTAAATTGAAAATTTACACCTGGACACGGGATTCTAGCCCGGGACCTTTGGCTTAGTACGCCAACATTCTTACCACTGAGCTATCCAGGAGTCGTCCCATTCCCAGGGTCATTCTTCACTCATGTTTTAAGGAAGCAATTACCGTAATCAACTAATATAATAGTCAGGCTATTTAATTCATTTTTTTGGGTTAAATGAACAGTATTAAGCACGCCAAGCAAAAGTAAATATATATTTATAGGTTTTGTAAAATTAATTAAAAATAAACACCACACACTACTGTAAAACTAACCAAATTGTTGCTGCTGTATAGGATCAAACCTTAGCAAGACGATTAGTGTGTCCGTCTTGATAAATACTTTTCAGAATATTACATAAAACACACGAAGGTAATAACATTTCATATTCCACTTGTAACATCACGTGACTTCTAAAATTGCCAAGTATTTCGAAAAAGGTTGTTGAGAAGACTGCACACTCGGTTCACATAATATTGACGGGTAGAATTTTCACCGGAGTATATATTTTTTTGTGTACATGAGTGACTATCTGTAAATAATTTATGTTGTTAATTATTCATTTTAACATGGTAGGTAGAAGGAAAGGGGTTTGCAAGGAGGATATGGGGGAGGGATGAGATAGTTGGAATGAGAGGAATAAAGGGGCTTCGAACAGGGACACACAAACTTTCTAGAAGTGTAGAGATTTTTTAAATTTGTTTTTTAACACTCGTGAATAATTCTCAAAGAGCTGACCGGTTCGTACTCTCACCTGCACACGAACACAAATACACACACATGCAAATATTGTATTCGATACTGACATGTGTATGTTCATGTGTGTATATCCGGCTGCGGTTGACAGAACACGCTTCCTGCAGTTGAAGGTGCTTGGAGCAACAAGGAGTCAAGCTCGAGATCTATCATTCCTCAGCCGTGGTCACGATAGACAAAAGCTTTTGTCAAACACGTTGACGAATCACCTCTAAAGAGACATTATTCCCGTCCTGGTGGCGTCGAAATTTAATCTTCAATTGCTATTTTAATGATAATAGTATTATTATTATTAATATTAATAATTAATTATAATTACTAAGTATTAATACTAATTTTTTAAATTATTATTAGATGATAAAAATTATTGATTATTAATAATTGCAATATTATTAATATTAATAATTGATTATAATTATTAGGTATTATTTTAAATTATTAAAAATTATTATTGTTAATTGATAATAATTATTGATTATTAATAAATGTTAATGATTATTAATGATTGATATTAAATATTGATTATTAATAAATGTTAATGATTTTTAATGATTGGTAATAAATATAGATTGTTAATAAATTTTAATGATTATTAATTATTCATATTAATTAATATTGATACTGTTATAGGATTTTGTTGTTATTATTATTAGTAGAAATATAGTTATAATAATAATCATTATAACTATAATTATATTATATAATACTAATTATATAATATATTATAGTTATATTATTTTTATCATTATATTATTATTTAAATTATTGGGGCACAATATGGTCAACATGATAGTGTAATAATATTAATAAAATTATAGTAATTAATAGTGTTATTGTTTTTTTTTTATAGAAATACGGGTGCCTTCCACCAAATCCTTCCTTCACCTCTGACAAGAAGTGTATTATTCACAACTTGGAAATGTGTGGAATGTCGGACCTCTACCGTGGTTCGGATCTCACGTTAAACTGTAGGGCCTCAATTTCATCTCTTAATCACCCACCCATTACACATTAGCGTAAGTGCGTACAACTCAAATGGGTAGTAAGATGAGGTGCTAATAATAATAATAATAATATAGAAATACGATTAATAAAAAATTATATTAAATTAATTTGTGTTATTAATACAAAACACTTTTTATAAACAATTTTGTATGTGAATTTATGGCTTGATTAAAATTGGACATTTTAGAAATCCGATTAAAAATAACAAATGAGGAAAACTAAAAAGGAATCTTCAAAATGTAGTAGTAAAATTACTCTAAAATGTATAAAACAAAACTTATAAAAACCACAGTTTTTTTGGGGTAGATTTAAAAAAAAAAGTCTAAATTAAAGATAAAGTCTCTTAAAATGATTTGTTACAAGCCTAAATTATAAGTCAAACAATTCTTACTTACGTATAGTTATCTAAATATTACTGGTTTTATATGCATAAAAAATTAAATAAAAATATTTATAGCAAATAAATGAGTGGTATATCAGTAATTAATTTATTTTGGACTCTATTTAGATAGTATACGAAATGAATACAAAGAGATTGAGGTAAATTAGTTCAAATTTGTGACCTATAGAATTTATACGTAAATACATAAAACCAACAAGCAAATTCATATAACAAATTTCTTTTACGGTTTTGACATTAAGAGAAATCTAAATCTAATAAAAATTATATATACATGTGGGTGTCAGTTTTAAAATTTATAAAAATATATTTGTGTGTGGTTTGCATACAAAATTAGAGCAATTATTGAGCTTATTATCGTGTTGTAGAGTTTTCATAGACCAAACAAAAATTATTTTAAACTTTTCCTGAGATAATATGTTTTCAACCCTTAGTGAGACAATCATTTGTCAGGCATCAGCTGAGATTGATTTACCATCTTAGGTATGTAATGTAGAACCTATGAGTAGTTAGTCAAATAGGGACTAAGAAGAGAAGAATATAACACAGGTGTATTTTCAACAAGCCTTCTGACCTGCTTTGGGGACCGAAAGGTATAAGACATTATTTTTAATTAGATTATACTGCCGATGATGGAGAGATAAGCCTTCGAATCCCAGTCGAGTGGACTCTGCATGGTTTTTAATAGATGGTTAACCATTTTCCCTTTACGCCAATGCAGGTACACTTCTTCTAAATACAACACTCCTCATCCTTAGCATATTAATGTAGTTAGAACATACTCATACAGACCAAATAGAGAGTGAAACGAGTTGCTAAAGAATAAATAAGAAAAATTGGCGAACATCAGAAATTTATGTACGAGAGAGAATAGCGTAGAGATTAGAAGGGTAGCTTAGAGGACATGCACCAGCACTTGAGGGGAGAAAGGATTGGTAAATCTAAGGGATAACCAAGTGCAAAGAATCAATCTTTACTACATCTAGCTGGAATACAAACCCCTACTTCTCATGAATAAGTGAACAATTTTAGGCTCCCCAAAGGTAATCTTTTAGGTACTTATAGTGGCGGGTAGTATTTATTGGTAGATTTCTCATAAGATAAGATATATTTGACTAGGTAACGAACAATAATTCTAGGAATAATTTCGCCAAAATATATTCCGACTACATTAGTCCCGACTACTTGACTCTGGACTATCCGGCACTCCTTTAATCCGAAATCTGTATCTATAAAAAACCAACACCAATCACTAACTGGCTCACTGATTGATCATTGTATCTCAAGAACAGCAACGCCTAGGAAGCTGAAATTTTGCAAAGTGATTCTTCTTATACTATAGAGGTGCACAAAGAAATAATTTAAATAATTTTACCCCTAAGAGAACTAAAATTAGCCTAAGGCTTAAGCCGATTTATCAGTTTATTTCCAGGGTAACAAGGCATAGAGCGCTGAAATTTCACATGGTGATATATTACAAATGTTCAATGTTCACTGAGCAAGGGCTTAAAAAAAATATATTCTAAGAGGCCTAAGACTGGCCTGAGACCAAAACACGTTGTTTCCCTCTTATCTTCACATGGTGGTTCATCTTCTCTCTTTTTGCACTGTAACTCTGCTTTTACTGTAGAGGTGCATCATAGAATGCTTTTTAAAAATTCGACTTACAAGCGGTTTAAAGCTGGGCTCAGGCCTAAACCCATTTATTAGTTTTTCTTATCCCGTATCGGTCAATTAGGTCTTTAACTGTTGTGTGGGGTCTGTTAACAATTTTTCCAATTTCCCTTAGCGACCGGCATTGTTATGTTAGAGTATAGTAATTTCTCTTTCATACTTCGTTATTTACTTGGATTTCCGTCCCATTGTAATTTTACACTTTTGTTTTTATAAACTTTGGACCAATCTTTTAGAATGTTTAGAAATGAATCGAGGTGTAAAATAAATGTTTTTTAATGAACTGAGGTGTTAAATAAATCTATCAATTGTTTTTAATATGTAAGGATTACGGGTCAAAGTCCATTGTACAAATACTTTTGACGGCATGTTTTGATTCCATTTATTTATTTTGCAGCATAATATGACGTTGTTGCGTATGCATTTTAAATTAGATTTTATTTGATCTAAAACCACGTATGGATAAAAATATTTATTTTAAAACAATAAAAATTGTATACACACAAATTAGGATGAAAAAAAAATTAATTTACACAAATTTACAAACATTTATGACTCTGATTCTACGTAATTTTATTTCGGAGTTATATTTATCACAACGCTATAGTTACGTTCCATTTTCAGTCCAGTCGCTACTGAACACCTGTGTCAACCTCTTCTCTTGCTTTATTTTCTCTTCACGTCCAATTTAGTTTTCACATATATTTTCTACTTAAAAATACATAATCTTATTTCTGATTCATTTTTATCACAACTCTATAAATGTGCTATCAGATTTTCCTTTCATTTTTAATATTCCATTTTAAGATAGTATTCTTTACACATAAACAGAGTTCATTTTTATTACCTGTTTACCTTGAGTTCCTGTATATAAGTTTTAAGGGGTTTTAGAGTTTTAGTGTTTTTTAGTTTTAGAAGTTTTTTTGAGTTCCTCTCAGTTCTGTTTTAGGCTACCGTTCAATAAAGTTTAGTTTGGTTTTAGATAGGAAGGAGTTGTACTCTCAAGATTCTTTTTTTTCTCTGACTTCAATATTTATAGATTTTTGCCATTAAATTTTGTTGCTGATATTATCTGAGTGGGACACTTTCTACTGATTCTTATTTTGTGACCATTTATTTATTTATTTATTTTATCTCCCACATACCTAATAATACGGATATTATTTCTCATAGCTACCTCTATTTTCCTGTTTTTCCCAATACACATTATTAGGCATGAGCTCATTGATATTGATGGCGTGGTGGGTACTTCAGCGTGTTTTGCTTATAAAGGGGGACGGATACTGCTATTTTTCTATTCCCTATCTTAATTCATGTTTGGCATTGAATCGCTGGTGCCTTAGGTGCGGGCCACTGTCGTACAGCATATTTAGAGCCACTAGCAACGATTTCAAGAGTTCACTATTTTGCCGCGTTGTAACAAATACAAACCTATTGTTTAGTACCAGGCTCACATGTCCCTAAACATCACATACGCCACCCACTGTGAAATTAGGGCTTCTAATGAGATGTATCCTTACCATCTGGTGGTGTATCGTAATGGTATGGTTATTCTACAGCCTGAAGATCCTGATGAGGGAAGACCCTTTTTACGTTTTAGGTGTTCTGGTCCCATGATGCCATCGCATTTCGAACCATTTAAACCTCAATATGTCCCTCCTACTCAACTACCGCCCGTTGTCGTTCACCCAATCCTTACATCACTAGATATAACCAGCCCTGCAATTATTGTTGTCCAGCGCTCTGCCAATGACAAAACCAATAGTGAATTTACTTTTACTGATTTATCTTACCCTGCTCTTCCTAAAAACAAGTGTAGTTCTGTTGTGCCTGATGATGATCTGAATTCTTACCATGACTTCAACAACTTTTCCAAAGTTACTTATTCCACCGGGAAAAAGAGGAAAAAAGCCTTGCTAGTTTCAGCGATAGATTACAAAGAAAAAACATGGTGAGTCTCTAAAAAAATATACTATAAAAAACAATGTTCATAGGTGGTCATAACAGGCCTATGACAAGAATAATCCAGACGTTATTAGGGAGGCTGTTAAGAAGTACACTGTGAAAAATCACAATATTAATAAAGCAGCAGTTAAAAGATACGAGGCAAATCCCGATGTAAACAGAGTTTCCGTACCCAGATACGCAAACAAACATACCAAAGTCAATCAAGAAGCTGTTAGGAGATACAATGAAAATAAACGTTTGGTCCCGTGGAAAATAAAATCTTAATTATGATTCAAGTACGACTGAAATACAGACTACAGTTATAACAAAAATGTTTCTAATGGAGAGAAAGTCGAATGTAGGGGTGTTACGCAAAAAAGTGGAAAGAAGAATGCCCTAGTCTCAGTTGTAGCAACGGAAAGGTACACCTTCCTCCAATTGAACAATATCTTGATCCTCTCCACAAGTTTACCACAGGATAGGAAGTTTGTTACCTTCATCACAACAAAAACCCTCAATTTTACTAATATATCTTGTTGGCAATGATGAAAAAGAGGCGGAAATTCATTACAATGTCTTCCCTGTTGGGAAGCCCTTCTTAGTTGGACAACTTAAAATAATTCTAAATGATCACAATCATTACATACGATATTTTAAAGCAGCAGTGGAAAATGCCCCAGAAGGTCAAGAGTTTAAAGTTGTGATTCATGTGGATCGAAAACCTTCAGCTGAACATAAGGGTCGATATAAAGCGCTTACAACGAGTGGGTTGATTGTGGGGCAGGAGTTTAAAAAGAGGGATATCTTTCTTCAGAGCAGACTCTAAACTGTTGTGGATTATCGAAACTCACCGTGTTTATGACGCTCTTCAGTACCCCCTTTTTCTACCGTGGAGTGGATGGATACTCCATTGACATTTCCCAGTTTGATCCAAATTCCAAAGACCCTCTTAAGAAAACAGTTTCTGCTTAGGATTGTTACTCTTACTGAATTGCGGAAAGAAAGGGTCAAGAAAACTACATCTTACTCTATCGCAGCCTTCTTAAGCCATTTTTGATTGACATATACACAAAGATGGAAACAGAAATACTGAATTTCATTATACACAACTAAAGTAAACTGTGAAAGTAAAACGACGTACACCTGTGGGATGCCATGTGCAAAGGAGATGGGCAAGTTTCTGATCTTGGAAAGTTGATTGTGCTACCGTCAAGATTTACCAAGTATGCTACAACTGCAGATGAAGGCTATCCCCAGTATCGCGGACGACTACCTTCTGGTGGTGGTTTTACAGTCGATATAAATGGAGTAGACCTTGATAATAAGTGGTTGGGGCCGTACAATCCTGTCCTATCTTGAACTTTCATGGCACACATTAACGCGGAATTATGTAATTATGAGAAGTAAACAAAGCATACCTACACATATGAGAAAAAAGGCAGTGACCAGGCAGCGTTTGGCTTATAGAACGAATGGGATGAAGCTACCAATTATGAGTCAGGACGCTATATTATTAGTTCTAAGGCTGCTTGAAGAGTTTTATACTTCCCCATTCATGAAAGATATATACCTGTAATGCATCTCTCTGTCCAGTTCGATAATATTCTACGAGTTTATTTTACAACTGCTAATGCCGTAGGAAGATTACAGAACCTCGAAAAAACCATTCTCTTAGCACTTTCCAAACTTATACAAAGCATATGCTTTTGCAAGAGCGCTTCTCTACAGTGAAGTTCCGTTTGGAAGAAATATAATTTTAGCTGGAGGAAGCAGGGAAAGGCTGTCCCTGAACAAGCAGGAGACAAACAGGATCAAGCGCTTGATCGAGGGAACCCTCTACATCCGAACAATGCTGAATGCTATTACTTGTAACTCCTACTTAACGATATTTGAGGAGCCACTTGATATAATGGCCTTAAGAAATAGTCAGGTGTGGTTCATCCTACTTATCAGTCTGCCTGCTGAGCGTTAGGGTTGTTGGAGGATGACACTCACTGGGACCACACTCTGGAAGAAGCTGCCATTTCTGATTCACAGTACAAGCTCCAGGAACTATTTTCTGTTATGTATGGGTTTTGTCAAATAGCATATTCTTTAAAACTTTGGGACAACCAAAGAAACATTCTTTCTGATTATATAAAAGGCAGGTGGAGAATGATTTTCAAGAGGTTGGCATTGGATACTGATTAAACATGGTTTACAAAAAATGCTTAGTACTTTTATCAAACGTAGTATTTTCAATGTCTAGCCAACCACTTCATCAGCTTGGCCTTGCCTCACCGTCTAATGATCTAAATGAAGTTAGGGTCAATCGCGAATACCTGAGAGAAATTTCTAACGACGTAGTCCAACTTTCAGAATAAGTTGCTCTAAACATTAATAGACTCAACACCAAAAAAGTCGGGTCTATCAAGAGGTCAATGATAGCGTAAGTTCTAATTCTGAGTGGATTTTCTTTCTTAACACTCCAGGTGGAACAGGTAAGACGTCGTTGATTAATCTGTTACTTACCAGTGTAAGGAAAAACATGAAAATAGAGATTGCTGTAGCTTCATCATGTAGGCTATAGCTGCGACTTTGTTAGACGGTGGGAAAACAACACATTCTGCCTTCAAATTGCCTCTCAGCTTGAATTACACTAAAACTCCTCTGTGTAATATTTCAAAACAGAGCGATACTTCCCAGGTACTTAAAGAGTTCAAGTTGATTGTTTGGTATGATTGTACTATGGCTCACAAGGGAGGAATAGTAACGTTGTACAGGATTATTTAGGACATTTGGAGTAGTAAACATCTGATAGGTGGGATGACTGTACTACTGGCCAGGGACATCTGGCAGACACTACAGTAGCCCCATGACTTCTTTGGTGCTGACTGACAGCTTTGAAATGTTACCAGACCAAATTATGTATCCCTACGCCGAACCATATAATGTGCAAAAACATGTGTCTAGCAGCTGTCACTCCTGACGGTCAAAATCTAGGTATATACCTAAATTTTGACTGTCAGAATTAAGCTGTGAACTGTCAGTCAGCACCAAAGAAGCCATGGGGCTACTGTACCTGTCGTGCCTCAAGGCACACTTGCTTATGAGATAAAAGTCTGCCTCAAGTCATCCTACATGTGGTCAACAGTCCAATTCCTATCCTTGCAAGTCAATATGAGGGTCCATCTCAAAGGTTATTTGAAAGCAGAAGAGTTTTCAAACTTATTTCTAGAAATTTTACGATGGAAGGTTAAAGGAAGAAGATGACAAAGTCCACACTCCGGAAAATTTCTGTGAAAGTTCTATAGATTTGAAGACTTTAAGTGACAAGATTTACCCTGGTTTGAGTGATTTGCACATGAAAGACTCGAATTGGCTTAAGGAGAGAGCTATTCTCACTCCTAAGAACGACACTGTAGCAAATATTAATGATTCGTTATTGGAAAATCTTCCTACTGAGATGGTGATATATCAGTTGATGGACTTGGTGGTGGAGATACAGGACGTGGTCCACTACCATGTGGAGTTCCTCCACACTCTAAATCGACCAGGGATTCCATCCCACAATCTCTGTCTGATAGTTGGAACACCAATAATGCTACTACGGAATCAGATACCTCCAAAGCTTTGTAATGTTACCAGGTTGCCGGTGAAGCCTTTATATAGTAACGTGATTGAAGCAACCATATTTACAGGATGTGGTGCGGGAGAAACTGTTTTCATTCCCCACATTCCTTTAATTCTCTCCTACTACCACTTTCAGTTCAAACAACTGCAATTTCCCGTCAAATTATACTTCGAAATGAAGATAAACAATGCTCAGGAGCACTCATTGAAAGTTGGTTTTGTGGATTTAGGGAATGACTGTTTCTCCCAGGGACAGATGTACGTAGTCTGTGCACATGTCAGCTCACCTGACTACCTCGTGATTCCACAACCAGAGGGGCGAACCAAAAATGTAGTTTTCAGGGAAATTTTATAAAAATTATTTAGCCAAATCTACAATGTTGTTTATAATATATTTTGCTCCTTATTTTCCTTTCCCTTAAAAATATCGAACAAGTTTATTACTATTTCTTGGTATAAAAAAAGCAATTCCCTGTAATGATCTTAAAGAGTACTCCGTAGCAAATCACGGGTATTTAGCTATTATCCATATAACTTAATATTGATGTAATGTTATTAATACGCTGGTGTGAACTCACCGCAAGGGAGAGAAACAAAATAGAGTCCGTAATTTATTAAATAGTGAATTTGCATATTCCGTACTAAATAACAACATTTTCAATTAATTAGTTAATTTAAAATCTATTGCTCTGTGTAGATGAATACAATAATAATTTTATTCTTTATTGCATTATTCTTATATATAACTAGACCCCCCCCGCCCCCGCATTATTATTTTCAACACACATATTGAAGAATCATCATAGATTCTACCATAAAATATGAGTGACTATCGACATTTTTATGGGGAATAAATTAATTTTTCAAAATAAAATATAGCCTATGCTACTCGCTAATAATGTAGCTTTATATTGATGAAAGAATTTTTAAAATCGGTCCAGTAGTTTTTTAGTTTATCCATTACAAACAAAAAATAAAATCTTTTTTATTTATAATATTAGTGTAGATTGATAAGCCAGTTTCCGGTAATAGAAATTACGAGGAAATTACTGAACATGTTTTGACAAACGATCACTCCTTTTACCGGGTAGGAGTCCAAAGCCAAAGTACCGTAATTTTTGAATGCCACATTTATATTTTAACATTCTCTTCTCTATCTGGCACTCTCTCTCACGCTCTCACACACATTCTCTCTAATACTCTCACACACTCTCACTCACACTCTTTCCCCTCATACACACATATGCACTATATCATACTCTCACTCATCTGATCTTATCTCACTCTGTACCTCACAGTTTATCCCTCTTTCTATCTCACAGTTTATCCCTCTTTCTCCCACACACATACTATCTACACACACACACTCTATGTATCACACAATTTCTCTCACATTTTAATAAAAGTCATAACTTAGTGATTGTAGTTAATAATTTACAAAGGTATGAGTTCAAATAAATGTAATTAATAAATTGAATATTGAGGATAGATATCGTTATGATTAACACTTTTACAAGTTTTTTAGACTCAATTTTGTCTGTTTTCCTTTAACACACTTTGATGTTTAAAAAATAATTACCTTGACTATATTTATTATATTATTAGTCAAATTGGTCAAACTAACAAACATGACACTATACACAATTAATTTACAAACAAGTTTTTAACGAAAGTGAAAATAAACCCTATTAAAACAATAAGTTAAAACATATCTATTCAAATAGTGGCCTAAAACTAGAACACACTTTTCTCATCCAAATTTCCATCTTTTCCTTTTGTGTGAGCAGTGATTCAACTGTAAAATCATTCTTTGTTTACATCACCATGAAAACCATAATGTGTTTATAGCTGTATATTGGTAAATAAAATATTGGTTTCTGTTTAAAACAATATCAATTCAGTCGTTACTTGAGTGTATTGGTGCAACAAATAGATACAGATCTAGGAGAGGGGTCATTTTAAAGCTCTCATCGTGTGTGAAGGGGGAAGATATACGTTTTTATTCAAATTACACACAAAAAACTAAATATCTAGGTAAAGATGATAGCCTTTGACGAGAAAACTTTTAACTAAAAAGTCAACGAGGGCTTATTAAATAGATTCTTTCCCAATAAAAAGTTTAAAATATACGTTAGTGCAAAAATCTGTAGCCATCGCTACAATGACACACTAGTTAATACTATAGAGCAATTAAATAAACTTTATTTCATAGATATTCTGTGATTTAAAATTATTTAACACCACGTCTTACTACCCATTCAGGCTGTACGCATCTATTTTGATAATTACTATAATGCAGTAGGCATGAGGAAGGAAACATTTTAGAGGAAATATAACCAGATTTGCTTGGAAGGAGAATCGGAAACATTTTATAAAAATACACATTCAATAGACCTGGTTTGGATACGAACACTAATCTCACCAGTCATCAGCAGACCAGTCCAACACAAGAATGAGTCCTTCGACCATCCCGTTAATGAAACGGTTCGCTTCCATTTAATTTTGATTTATTTCATTCTTGCCCCGCTCTTTTTTCTCCGTATTATCTGACATTTCGGCTATTCGACCCCCTATCGGTTCTGCTTAGGCCTGTTAATCGGGACTGTATTGAATATTGTAATCACTTGCACCAGGTAGGTCGAATTTGAAACCCATGGGCCGCGTATGGCCTGACCAGTAATTCTGTGTGTTCCATAAACATATTGATGAATCAACACACAATACTTCTTTTTATAAACGTTGTAAGAATATACCATTTTAGATTATGTATGACGTTAGGCAATTGCTCAATATATGGGGAAATATAGACAATGAGGTCAGTCTAGTAGATCTTATTTTAGTCTTGATTAACAAAAGATTTGTTCCCATAGTCGGTTAAATATCCACACCAAATATGTGCAGTGTTTGGCAACATATATGTGTGTGAACAGTGATTTTATAATATGTAAGGAAATAAACATCCGAAAGATTTTGTTTTATGGAAACAAATTTGTCATCGTAAAAGAGACTTCAACACCAGATTTAAAGTTTAACACAAACCCACATACTGCGAATGAAATTTTCATATTTCTGGGTTAAAAGAGTCAGAGTTGAAGTTGTATACAAGCTTAGTTTTATTGTAAATTTGAAATTAATTTAAAATAAAATATAATATTGTGACAATATTGAATTTTCTAAGAGGTGACCACCTCAGTATTTCCTATTTACAATAAGGCCCTTTTGTTTGAAGCAAGTTTTTCATGTCTATTGTACCTTTACCGAGTTTAAATATTATATAGTGATTAAATGTTAAAAATTAAATTTTAATTTCCTTGTAATTTATTTTCAATATTTTTTTTTAATAATTACTGCACACATAATTTAAAGATTGCTCTTGTGTTTGATTTAAATGTAAATTAAAATGCAAATTAATGTTTCGGTGCTAGCGCTCGTGCGGTCGCCAAGAGAGTTAACCAGGCAGAGCATGTTTTGGTTGAAATAACATTCTATAATTCATGCAGATCTAAGTTCAACCTATTTTTCCAATGTGTTTAATTTGGCATGCTATCGTGGACACCTTCTCCTCTCTGCCTACCGCCTCTCCTCCCAACTAGCCTCATTATTCAATCCGTGAAGTATGTTGGGTGATGGACTTTCCACTAATATTTCATTCTGAGAGACAGGAGGAAATAGAGCATTCTATCCACAGTAGAGATTTGCTATGTATAATTAATTAATTAATCTATAATGAGCAACAAATATAAAATTATGACTAAACATGAAACATCAACCTAGGTTGTCACTCACCATGTATTCCATTCAATCCCTTTCTCTACGATCATTCTACCTAAAGACGATCCAAGCACACCAGCCTACAACAAGAGTTGATTTTTGAGTTGCGTACTAAAGAAAAAGATCAACTCGCCACTTCATAGCAGTTCCCCAATCATCGAGGATGGGACGACGTCATATCCTAAAAATGATCCAGATGCTCGATTAAGATTACGTGGCAGCTGGTTGTGTGGAACCGCCACCTGACAGTCGGCATACGTTTCCTCCCTTTATTTCCTCTCTTTGTTCCCCTAACCTAATGTCCCCTCAATTTTTCTCTGGAGCAACTATTTTATTTAACACCCCATGAGTGTCAATGTAAAACTACTATCGGAGGGGATTTCGTTCGAGGAGTAGCTAATTCGTTAGATCTTACCTTAAACATAATAGTAGAATAATGTATGTAGATTTAAATCTTTAAGTCTATTAAATTGCGTTTTGGCCTAATACTTATAAAATATTTTTTGTTAAAATTTGGAATCTTTCATTCAAAATAACTTCATGGATTTATATTTTATAATTTACATCATTTTTTTTAAATAAAGAATGTTATGCATTTATTGAAATTGACCTTATATTATGTTTTAAGATAAGACCTTTTTTGTTAGGTAATTTGTTTATATGAAAGTATGTGTCAAACACACTAATGATACTCTCTGTCTCTTTTGGATTTGCGATAAAACTTGAATTGATGAAACTTTAAAAATCTTTGTGATAATAGTGGAGATATGTCATTTCTAGGAAATATTAAATATGTTTGGGAATATAATAATATTCTTTATTTCTGATATGGGCTACTATTTGTGAGGAAGTATATACTTTTAGTCTCTATCTTTAAGACTTGTTATTTCTTTTTGATATAGGCAACCAAAAATATGTTTTGTAATATAACAATAATATTTATTCCTGATATAATATTAGTGGGAATTAGATGGCAAATAAATTTAGATTTACCTTTTGTTTCTGTTACTTTGTTACTATCACTATACATTTAGTCGCATTAATATTATTATTTATTTACCTACGGTACTTTCTTTATATTTCCCGGTCTTTTTAATAAGGCCATTGAAGTTTGTACTCCATTGTGGAATATTTCTCTGTTAATATATAATTGTTTATTATTTTAAAACCATTTCTCAATTACCTGTAAATAATGTATTATCACTTAAAACACAAAACCCGTTCAATGAAAGACAGCAACTCAGCAAACACGATGAACGGTTTCCTAAATTTAATATTATTAACTGAAGTTACTTTCTGAAATCCTGGTTTATTGATCTCAACTTTTACAAGCGAATATTTTTTTACCCAATACACTATAAAAAATACTGCCTGCCTACATTTACAATCTGCTCTAAGTAATTTTATTTTGGTCTTGTCACATCTTTATATTCACAAGCTGTCCGTTTCTATATTTATATATCAAAAAGTGGCTACAGTTAATTAGAACAACGCTCAATACACAGATCATAAGCTAGGTGGAAAATTGTAAGTTTAAATTAGGATTATTTGACGTACACCTTCTAGACTTCCGTATTTAATTCTAGATCATACCTAACAGCTTGTTCATCTGAATCAAAGGTTCTTAAAATATTTATATTCAGGACCCCTTTTCACAAAAAAATAAATAAAAGATACACCAGGTGGTGGTGGCTATGTTGGGTATTTTTCTACCCTCCTGTTAATTTAAAAAAAAGTTTATTAAGGGCCAAAATGTATAAGATGATTAAATGAGCACAAAGAGCATAATTCAGCAAAAATTATAAAAACGGCAAAACTATTAATAACAGTAAAAATGACAATAATAATTCTAGTAATAATAAAAAAGATGTTAAAGATAAAAATGGGTAGATGAAATAGAAATTTCATATAGGTAAAATAAAATCCAAAAGAACCAAAAAGGAGAAAATGGTAAGAAGATAAATGTTTATAATGGTAAAAAAGTGTAAACTGCGTTAGAAAGGGTAAAGATGGTATAAAGAGTAAAAGGGGTAAAAAGTTTGGAATGGGCCATAATGGAAAAAGCGCAAAAAGGGTATTACTTTAGGTTAAAGAGGGTAAAAAGATTAGAGAGGATTAAACAACGCAAAATAAGCAAAAGGTGTAATTATGTTAAAAAGGTTAACTAAGTAAAAACTTAAAAGACTTAAAAACATACAAAATTCTTTTGATTAGATATAATTAGAGACCACAACCAACCAATTTATTGGTGCTGTGAAAATCTTCTTTTATTTTTACTAACGCCATCAGGCAAGAGTTCAAAATGTTGTGTATTATTAGAGAAGCTATAGCTTAATCTTCAAAAGAAATGTCAGCTTTTAAAACATGTTTAGATCATATTTCTATTTTACATTGTGTAAAAATCGGCCTACTTTCACGTTATGTTTCACAATACAAACCAATAAAGGATTCATATTTATACATAATTTAAGCTTTGGTTACTGTTCTCTGTGGTTAATTTTATAAACTAAAAATAGCAACGCTACTTTATAAATTCCCCATGCTAAGAACGGGTACACCAGCTAGTTTTTAATATAGCTACAGCTTACACAGATAAGTTATTTACCACCCCAAAGAGTTGAAGAGGTTTGATAAAGAATTTGACATTTTTGTTTATATACCGTAAAAGTTATTTTCATGGAAAGCTATTGTGTGCCAATTTGTTTGTAATTTTAATAATACGATGTCAGATATACATTTTAATTAAAACCGTTATAGCAAATTTTGAGAAAGTCTAGCTTTTCTATTTTTGCCCAGATGTAAACTACATTTAAATTTATATATACAGATATACGGCTTTGCTAAAACAACCTTTTCTGGTTGAGGATGTTGTGAATTAATGTTGTATCTCGATAATTTTTTTTACTATCATAGTACTTTGTGTCTGCAATGAGTCTTGAGAAAGTAAAAATGAAATATTTCAGCTTAAAACCTTTACACCAATCCTCATTTTAAGATAAAATCAGGGTTCATTCGATAGATATTAAAAAAATAATTTAAAACTCGATACTTTTCTTACCCACACATATTGCCACCATCCTGCGTCTAGTCAAAGTTGAAAGACGTATAATTTTAGTACCAAGCTGTACTCGGTTTTATTAACATCTACTTCAACAGGGTAGTGTTAACTTTTACTTTAACTTCAAAGAGAACCTTCGTATTTTAAAACTTGTTTACTTCCACTTTTTTATTGCCATCTTTGAAAGGAAACCAAGTAATCACATTTTCTGAAGAAGGCAATAAAATGTGCAAAGGAATTGAAACAAAATTAATTAAATCATGAAGTGTAGCTTTAGTTGCAGATAATAAGCGTACATTTTTCAGAACGTCTATTACAAGGTAACCTACGAGTATAATAGGTTGACACCGAGATTAGATCTATTTAATAATAGCTTTATCTCATTTTAAAATCCTAGCCTTATTGCTTGATGTCAATTTTACCAGAAAATCTAAATATAGGAGAATTTATAAGTTACGTGCTTTTTTTTTTTTTACAAAACTGCGCTTTATATTTTCCAAATGTAATATTAAAAACTATTTTTTTAGACACCAAATAACTTAATAAAAGTAAAGTAGTTGGAGGGTTCTGCCACTTAGTTATCAAAGATTCATCTTAAACTAAGGGTCAATCATTATTAATAGTTAAATCCAGAGTCAATGAATGACATGTGATGTATTGGTTTAATTAGAACTACAGTTAAATTTTTCTAAGATGGGCCTTTCTGACAGATATAAAAGCTACTAAATATACATACGTCAAGACATGTAACCTGCAGATATCACTTTTGATCAATATTATCAACATATATAAAATAACATTAAGTAGTTATTTGGCGTAAATTTTTTCATAAAAAAACGTATGTTTATATTATTTGAAAGGCCCTTACTATGAATATTTGACTGTATTATAATCACAGCAACCTGAGACTAGACCTCAACCATTATCAGCCACTCAAATAAGTTTTAATTGTACATACAGTATATGAATTGCGATATACATTATTTATAACGGGTTATAGTCACACTGCGTACTTAAAAAATACTCTTTTGTGATTAAAATGTTACTGTGGACACAATAAACTAATATTTTAATGAATAAATATTTCTGGCCTAAGATAGAAATGTATCCATATAAGACGCTAATGTCTGCTATGAATCATCTTACAACCTATTTACAAGTCGACAATGGCCGTCATGAGATGAATTCTGTGGCTAGGAACAATGTCATCTCACTGAAACACCATCAACTGAATATTATCTAATTCCATACCCCCTCCCCCCTCAGTTTCTCACCCTCCAACTATCCTCTCCCTACGCAGTTAATTATTAAGATTATTTGCATATTTAAGCCATCAGTCGCACGTCCTGTCCAGCGACAAGGGAGGGATGTAGGGGTAGGATGTAAGGGTGGGAAGAGGATGGGGAGGGTTGGAAAGGGGTGAGGGTGACACTCCTCTTTCATGTCACGACGACCTGAGAGCATTGAGAGAAGGCAAAACTGCTGGGGCTGTCAAGTTTTCTGGCAAAAGTAAAAGCGATGTATGGAGCTGCCTAATTTATTATTATTACTTCCATGTTTATATATTATTCTTAATGACTATTTTCATATTAACAATAATAAAAAATATAAGTAAAGTATAGGTTAAAATAAATGTGCCCAAATTTGCATCATGATTAATACCTCTGTACAACCAGCTGACGTATCCCGTATCTAATAATACAAACAAATCTAGACTGAAGCCCTTGTACACGTGCCCATTGTAGTGAGGTACTATTTCTAAATAAGGTTTTTAAACCAATTTATTAGTTTCAGAACACGGCTTACAAACCAATAATTATAGAAAATTTATTTATATCAGTTTTAAACCAATGCCAGAAATCAAACACGTGCCCCATAAATCAATAGGAATACACTATACTTATTGAGTTTTTTAAATCACCATGTCTTATTACCCGTACAGGTATTCCACATACTGCTTAGGTTATATATTTTTTGTTAATTTTTAGTCGTGAGATACTAACAATTATGAATTAACCAAATGTTAGGTCTCGAAAACGAATAGCCTTTATTGTTTCGAACTTTTGTTAGATACAGATTTTTCTGAGTTGATATTAAATCAAACATTCGTATATTTCTCTTGACCTCTCTTAGAGAGAATAATTGTGATTGCCAAAAAAATTGAAATTTTGGTTTTGAAGTTTATTAACATTTAATGACCCCCTTAACTGAAAAGGTTGTTTTGTCAATGCCATTTATTGTATCTGGTCCTAGATCCTAAAACATTTAATCGATCGGGATAAATTCTTGTACCTGTATATATGGTCATAAGATTCCTTACATATGGGTACATTACGTAAGGTTTCCCGAAGTGTTTTTGGAATTAGATATCTAACCCTAAAATTAAGGGTCGCTTACTGAAGTGCAAAACGAGAAAAAAATCTGATCTTTCTAGGTCCACTCGGACCCTTTTAATTTAATTTTATTTCTAGGCATTCAAAACAAAGAAATTACAACCTTTATTCTTTAGTAAAAATGGCTTTGAATGTATTTTTTTATAAGTAGGAATGTCCAATTTGGTTAATATTGGTGCAACTATTTAAGATAAGAAATAACCCTACCATTGTAATGTTGAAGTAATAATAGATATAAAAAATTAGTAATATATTTTTTTAAACCAACAGCTTCTAAATGATAAGTAAATATATATTTTATGGATCCAGGTCTTTAAAATGTTAAATTTATTATTATGCTCTTTGGTGGACCGAGACGTTACTCTTTTTTTAAATTATTTTGTAACAGTTATCGTTTATACTCTTTGGTGGAATGTTTCTGCAATGTATATTATTTTGTTTCAGAAATATTACGAGTTTTTAATAAATGCCTTTATAGTAAGATAAAAGAAAGATAAATACTGTTCGGTACACCATACTATTACTTTTTTTCTACTGGTTTAAAATGTCGGTACCTCCTACGCCTCGCTTTTTTTTAATGATCAATTCAATCTCTTTTTAAACTGTTTTAGTCTTTTATTCAACCTTATCCCTATTTCATGCCTTAAAAAGTACTACCCCCACAAAATTTTATGCAGTAGACAGCAGAGAATTCGTCCCATTTGAATCACCATTTATTTTTTATATGTGTAAAATATTCTCACTATAATATACTTAGGGTTTATTATAGAATTTCGAAGTATCTACAGATATATCTTCAAAATACCACATTTTGAAGTTATGTAGCGTATGGCATTATTATATATGTCATCGCACACTCTCAACCGCAAAGCCTACCGTATTTAACGCCAGGGCGAAAGTAACTACTAATTTTACCGGAAGATATATTTTCACATACCTTCCAGGGTTCTTTTACATGCCACAATATACATGGGGCCGACAGTTTTACTTCCCCTCTGACGGAAGTTGTGCTACGGACTTAAATCACTCAAGAAAAATCCGCCAACTCAGGCTGGGTTTGAACCCACTAACATCAGATTCTGAACTGAGCACTTTTAAATAAGACCACCAAAGTCGACTATCTACCTGTAAATATAGTTTAGAAATTAAAGTTTTCCACTATGAAATTCCAAAAAAACACATAGCTTGTTTTGATCTGTGTAGAATGGATTTTTGTGAATACAATAATTGTAAAATTTAACAGAGGGAGTTACAACACAGATTATTTTTGCATTATTTAGTATTTTCCTTCTTCCTTGTTTGTTTTCCTTGTGCCAAACAGCTCCATCTATTAACATTATGAACCTAATTGGTTTTTGGTTTTTATCAATAATTTATTATTAACTATTTTATCACCTTAATTTAAGTTGATGCGCTTGTCGTGTTGAGTTCGACTGCTGAGGACGGGGAGATCGAGGTTCGAATCTCGGTCGGGTGAACTGGGGGTGGTTTTTCTTAAATGCTTTTACACTCTCCCTCCCCGCAAATGCGGGTTCACTTCCTCTAATTCAACCTTCCCGATTCCTAATCCATTAGGGTAATTAGTACTTAAAGCGTATAACCCGAACGGGTAGTAAGACGCGGTGCTAATTATTATTAATTTAAGCTGTAAATTTACGTAAAAGTCAACAGTAGACACATACTTTGATTTGTACATGCCATAAAATTATCTTAGATGATTTTTTACCTGGGTCTAACTCATTTCATTAAAATATCTGCGTATAAGTTAATTATTTTACTATATTTATCCCCACTCCTTCTTACTAGCCATCCCGTGATATACGCATTTTAACTACTTTATTGGGGTGGGGATGGAGAAGGTGTAATTTAAAGGAAATGATCTCACAGATGCTTGGATTAAGTGTAGGTAGATATTATGTGAATAAACCGCTCAATTCATGCGATTGGAGTCCGTTTAGTGTCAAAGAAAATTTTTCCGATATCTGAGTACGAATTCAACCTTCTATCCGATTAGTAAAAATTTAAATTCTTAGGCTGGATGTGTAGTAATGGGCGTGCTGTCCTAGGTTTAGAAAGTTAAAAAGTCATGTACTATAATAATATATGTTAGAAAGTACAATTTAAGGTATAATAATATTAAGTATATTGGCTACATCATTTATAGCCCAGTAGTGGAAAGGCTAGCTAATACTAATGTAGAGTACATTGATCAGGTGACGTACCAATGTACTAATCGTTCATCCTTTCCTTGGAGGCTCTTTCCTTGTCCCAATGAGATGGTGGTGATAGTGAATATGAGGGTGTGGAACCAGTTGAAACACTTAACCTAACTTAAGCCCAACTAACCAAAGCCTGGAGGCCGTTGGGGTGATTACTCTTTAGGGGAAAATACTCATTGCACCAGCCGGGAATTGAACACGGGACCTCTAGACTCGTAGCCAGGTGCACTGACCACTATATCATGGGGCTGGCTAAAGTTTAAGTTGAGATATAAGTGGTGGAGACTTAAGACCACTAGTTTTGTTATTTCTATAAAAAAACAGTTTTGGGCCAAACTAATGTATTTTTCCTCAGAGCTCATAAACTAATGGCTTAAAAAACCTTTTCAAAAATATAATTGTATCTCAAATATCAACATAACTTTACATTGATAAGCTCAAATAATAGTTGTGGATATGTGAACAATATTGGTAATTTCCTCTTTTGTAAATTACCCTCAAAATCAGTTTCATGGTAGAAAAAGACTATATACATTTCATTTGCAATTTAATTAATGCCTAGATACAATATTTAATCAAAATTGTTTGAGTGTATCACTACTAAATCGATTTTAACTCGTTCTGTCCTTCAGTAAACTAGACATTTCTGTCCAAAAACTAATAGGGGGAACTTTATGAAAACCCTAAATACCAATTCTTAGCACGATTGGGAAAATAGCTTCGGTATTAGGCTAAGATACACATACAGAGACAGGCAGAAAAACGGCCTCGCGAAAACCTATTTTTAGGTTTCAGTGAGTCATGAAACTTCGTTATTTATCAAAATTTCGAGTTTGAGTTTTTTTGAGGATCACAATATTATTTTCTACGATATTAAATGTCCTCTCTTGAACAATAATAACATGGTATAGACCTAGAGTTATTATGTTTATTCAGACAAATTACTATATACCATACACTTGAGAGAGATCTGTTCTGTTATGTACATTTTCTTTTAAAATTTGGCAAAGAAAAGGATTCATTAAATTAATAACAGTATAAAAAAGGATAAAAAATAAAGGGAAAAAATATCAAGTTGGTGTCTGGTGAAGTAGGTTTATGAAATAGAATCTGTTATAAATATTTCATGAGGTTAAGGTTTGTAAGTGTGGAATGTCGCAAAAAAAAAGGAAGGAAGATAGACCAACGAACAACGTAGCCAACTCAAGAACAGAAACATTAAATTTCCCTACTCCTTGACAGTCAAGCTTGCCACTCGTACACCCCAGATGCTCAAATGCGCCCCTTGGGATTGAACCCTTCCACATTCCAATACACCCCTTTTATCCCCACCCCCCTGTTTTTTTGAACCTGCAAACCTCTTTTCCTCTAACGCATTCATATGGTAATAGCTTTCTTCTCAGTACAGGAAGCTATGTGCATTTCATTCGTTTGCTTCTTACACGCACGGGGAAAATAAAACCAATAAAAAAATCTGAGCAGACAAATATTGACATGAAATACAGAAACAGAATGGATGGAAATACATTTTATTATTGGGTATACCTACCTTTAAATTTATTCCTCCCCTGAAATACAGCGAAATATTTTAAAAAGGATGAGTTTACAATGTTATATACTTTTCTAACTGGAAAACTAGAGGTAAACGAAAAGTTATCCAATATAATGTATAATAAATCACTCTTAGATCGTCTTATTTTAACCACATTTTTATAAAGATTCCATATTGGGTGAGTTATGACGCTTTTATTTTCAAATATTAAAAATGTGGGGCACATTTGTTTTTCAATTATTATTTTTTTAATTTTTAAAAGTTTATGTTTATTCGAAAAAATTTGCAGCTATTGCTTTAGTGTACTTTATGCAGATTACGTAGATGGATAATAGGACACAAAATAAAAAAAATTAAACGATTATTTCGAAGAGATCAAAATGACATATTTAAGCATTACATGCAGACTGTTGATTATTAAACATATTTTTAGTGTACATTTGGGACAATAAATGTAATCCTAGATGGATACAAACTTATTTTTAATCACAGCTCTAAGATATTATTTGTATTAAATATATACTTTTTAAACGTTTTCATCGTATCTTCCACTTTTAATATTTCGAATTGGCCGGGGTTCAATCCCCGCTCCCGGCATAAATTTATATGATTACCAAACCCTTCCTTCACCTCTGACAAGACATCTTGTGAATGTGGGGAATGCCAGGCCTCCACCGTGGTTCGGATTCCACGTTAAACTGTATGTCCTTCATTTCATCTCACAATCACCCTACCATTACACATTAGCGTAAGTGCGTATAACCCGAATGGGTAGTAAGACGTGGTGCTAATAATAATAATAATAATAATTCGAAAAGAAGAGAATGAGAAATTTTTAAACAATACTATAGTTTTTTGTATCACTGTTTGGCATGTTTCTCATAAAAGAAAACTCCATGGTGTCAGCCCACAAGCAATCTATACCGATCTAGCAGCCGCTGCATGTTGATAAAGATAGTGGCAGCATTTGCGGATAGTGGGTGTCATATGGTCAGTACAATGATCCCTCCGGCTGCTAATCTCAGTTTTATACACCGGGACCGCTATTTCTTTATTCAAGTAGCTCCTCATTTGTACTCACGAGGTTGAGTGTGACCCTCTGCTTCACAGACCGCTTCCGAGACCTGTGAATCTGAAGCTAGGAGCTTTGACCACTATACCACCGCAGCAGTATGTTCCTTATCAAGATATTAATAATAGATTGTAAGTTTTGAGATAATAAGATAAATACAAAATGTTAGATACAAAATAAATTAAAATTTTTAAATAATTTTTTTTTATCGAAGAGTAAAATATTACCTTCATCACCAAATTTCCAAAGAATTAAAAAAAGTATGCATGTTATTATCATGAATTTTATAATTAAGGAGCTGTGAACCAATGATCCACTAACGGTTGCAATTAGAAAGAATGGCTATTTCACAAAGAAGGCAATTATTCTCCTTGCAACATCACAAACATACGAGTACACACTAGCCCGCCGCTAGGGGATGACCACATGGTTGCCTACCTTCCCGGCGAATATCACCAATTACGATTCACTATTCATTCAAGGCCGATTAAAGCCGGAAATGGATTTTGCGGTGGCGACCAAGCTGTTTAGAGTGTTAGTCTCACATTGCACTAAGATGAGCTTGCTAGGGGTATAGTCCAGAATCTGTATACTTGAAGTTGTTTTTCAATATCTGATTCTCATTTTGTTTTTACCATACAATTTCCCGAGTTGTTTTGGGAGCACTTCCTTTAAAACGTTATATCTTATACCTAGTTCTTAAATTAAGCCTCTAGCTCACTTCAGTGAGCAAATGATCTAAGAGATCACTCTTTCACTAATATTGATTGTCGATGATGGGGAGCTTGGGTACAATGCCTGGTCGAGTCTACTGAGGTTACTCCTTTTAAATGGTTTAATACTCTCCCTCAACGCAAATTCGAGTACTTTTTCTATAAAGTTATAAATTTCTCAGATATACTAAATATAGGTAATTAATATATATATATATATATATTTGTGTGAATAATTCGAATATGAATTTAAACGTGGTGACAAAAACTTTATAAATAAAATTCAACCATCGTTAACTTGGATCTAAACCTTTTGATAATACAGTAGTGTCGATAGTTCCAACTAATTGGGGATTGACCGCATGTAGACTACTGAGGTGTCCAAATTTTCTAAACTACACTACCTAAACAAGAAAATTCAAAAATAAGCATATACGGGATACTTACGTAAACCTAGTGTTAAGGTAGACACATTTTCAATTTATTTAAACAATTAACCTACACATTATTTTTGTAACTAAAGATTGTATCACAAATTCTGAAGGAATATAATAATGCAAAAATTTAACAAGGGAAAATGTCTTCAATTTTTTTAACGAGAGGTGACCTGGCAGTCTAGGGGTAAGGTGTCGGACTTCTATGCTGGCGGCCGGGGTTCAATCCTCGGTCCCGGCATGGATTTATCTGATTACCAAACCCTTCCTTCACCTCTGACAAGACATCTTGTGAAAGTGGGGAACACCAGGCCTCCGCCGTGGTTCGGATTCCATGTTAAACAGTAGGTCCTCCATTTCATCTCACAATAACCCTATCACTACACATTAGCGTAAGTGCGTATAACACGAACGGGTAGTAAGACGCGGTGCTAATATTAATAATATTTTTTAACGAGGATTTATGTGCGTTTTTTGGCGGCCATGTCTCTGATATTGATACCAAAGTTGTTATTTTTATAAATTAAAAATAATAATTTTATAAATTAAAGATAATATTTTTTCTTGGTCATCCAAATTATCAACAATCCAAAGTTCTGATGTCTGAGCTATCAACGGTTTACCGTATTATATTAAAATAGCGTTGACATGGCTTTGTTGTTTCAGGTGAGATGATAATAGCCAACGATAAATACAATATGACAGAAATAAACAGCTCGTACTACAGCGTACAAATGAGACTTACCATCAGGAAATTCCGAAAATCGGACTTTGGAGGATATAAGTGCATCTCCAAAAACTCCATCGGGGATGCGGAGGGCAACATCAGGCTTTACGGTATGTGCTCCTGTTTAAATTATTTTAAACAAAAATTTGTCTTAGTGATTAATTAAGGAATTAAATATAAAATATACAAACAATAAATTGTTTTAAATGATTTCGCTTAAAATGATAATAGTGATGAATCTTACATTTTATTTGGTATAAAGGTTATAATAAATAATCAAGTCCAATAAATAATTAGATAATCATTAAATACAGAGTTTATAAATACCCTAAATGTTTAGTTTCAGTTTTTTCCCCGTTTTGAATTACTGTTGCTGGGCTCCCTTTATATAAAAAAAAGTCTACGTTCAGAGAGGTAGGACAAGATAATTAAAATACTTTTTTTTTTGACAACAGAAATTTCAGGATTTTTCAAAAATAATAAAGAGTGTGTGTCATTTTACAAATATTAAGTTTGTTTACTATAGATTATAACCCTGGTGGTTGGTCTAGTGGGTTGAGTTTTATTCTTTTGTTAGTCATTTGTAGATTCAACCCTGTATTTAGAAAGTGATTGTTGACTACAATATTGTATTACGTGTAAATATATTTAGACATCTTCATCATCATCACCATAATCATCAATTATTTCTTGCCTGTGTCCGATTCAGTTTAGTAATATACGCCCATCTACCTCATCTCTTCCACCATTCTTACTCCTTTATTTGTTTCTATTCCTATCCTATCACGAGGAAATCTTATGTTATTATTTTCTTACATTTATTTCTTAGTATCTCTTAAGGTATTTCGCCTACATATTTTAGCTCCATCATTCTTCTTATGATTATTTAATTTTCCATACCCATTATACGACCATAACAACTCACTCTTGATTAATCTACTAGTATCTTGTATACTCCACGTATCCATATATCTTCATTCCTAATCCTGTTTCAGATGGTGAAGACTAGCGAGCTACTCAAAAACCTCATCTGATTTAGTGAATGAGTTGGTTGTAGCTCACAAAAACCAATTATTTAACAGTAATATCAACAATTTTATAAAAGGTCCTAGAATGATGATTGCCCCAATGATTGAGTACACTTATAATCATTTAAACTATTCATGATAGTGTGTATTTTAAACTTCTCTTTAATTTTTTGGTCAAAAGATCATTTCAGTAATAACAGTAAATATTTATGTCCATTCTATAACTACGCTAATCTTTTCTCTCAGTAATTTCCCATACCACCGGATATATGGAGCAGAAACTTGGACTTTTAGGGAGATGGAAAGTAAATGCCTGGAGCGTTTTTAAATGTGGCGCTGAGGAAGACTTGAGAAGATCACGTGGATATAAGGGATGACAAATGAATAAGTCTTAAGAAGAGTGTATGGGAAAAGAACCGTTTTAAATGTGATTTTTCAGTGCAAAGCAAACTAGTTCAGACACATCCATTAGGAGGTATTGTCTTCTAAATGACGTCATAGATGGAAGGTTTGAGGTAAATAGGAGCGTAGGAGGAGGATTCAAATATTGAATGACTTGAGGGAAATAAAAAATTCTGGGAGCTGAAGGAGGAGGCAGAGGACAGGGTGCATTGGCGGTCTATATATATATCGTGAGACATAATAATAACAATAATAATAAAATTAATACCACTGGATGCTACATTGCTACCCCCATATTATGTATCTACATATTACTCATCTTATTTTAATCTAGTTAAAGTACTCTTGGGAGTATGTAATGTTGTATATAAGATTGATATATTACTTTTCTCACGGTGGATACTTAGGTAGCATGTATAACCACAAGTATAAAGTCCTTGGTTAAATTCTGGATGAAGCTAACGAAGGTATTAAACAATATATGTGATTTAATAGTCTTTCTAAATATCCAAACTATAGATATACCAGCACGTGGGATGGGTGTATAGTATTAGACACAATGCCATAAAATAAGCTAAGCTTAGACATCGTATACTTATGTAATATTTGGTATACAAATTAAATTTTAAATACCAAAATAAATTTAAAGAATAACAAAAAATATAGTTCATTTAAAATATTTTAGCTGTCACTAAAAAACACTTAAATGACTTAATACTTTTAGGCAAGATAAATAGATTAGTGGATTTATGTGATTTTTTATAACAATACTACTAATTTACACTTACCATTTATATTTGGTCACACCTTTATTATACATCTATGTTAAAATCCATCCTAAGATATTATAATAGTATATTTTATTTCCAAAATCTAAGCTCTTCTTCAAGTTTCAAAATTCTCTATATACTTGATATTTAAATGTTAGAATAAAGTGTTCAGAACTTTGTCTTGACTCACAAAAAGTATCCAGGAATGGTCTGGTTGGATTTGGGAGGTAGTGCGATTGAGTATCGTAGGCTATAGTCCTCTTCCAGCCCAAATCCTCATCATAGTTCCAGTTCTTTAGTCCAAATCCCTAGAATATTTCAAGACTTTTCACTCTTTTATCTACCGTGAAATCCTTCTAACAAATAAATGTTCTGACAAGAGACACTTCCTGTATTACTTTGCGTCTTACTAATGTTGGACTTTTTTGAGATCTACACTTACTTTATTCTGTATAAAAACTGTATTTTAGTTTTAAGAATAAATTTCTCAAGAGATTCGTTCTTTCAACTAAGTATTCAGAGAAAATGATAGAATAAGGATCTGTAGCTCTACCACAGATAAATTCATATTTTGGGCTAAATTTGCTGTTTTATTCAGAAAAAAAGACTCCTGCTCCTAGGTACTATACATGTGTCAAGGTGTGCTATCGTAGCGTGAGTTGATTTGGTTGTATTTTATTTGTATAACATTTTATTTATGTACCGTACTTTAATTTACTTAATTTTACTATTAATTTTATTATTATTATTATTATTATTATTATTATTATTATTAAAACCACCCACAATATTATTTTCTCCCCAGCATCTTACCACCAATGTATACAATACGGATTTTAGCTACACTCTCATAGTAAGGGATGGTGGTGTAAGAATTAACATGAAGTGTACCCGCATTTGTGTGAACGAAGACCATTTAAGAAAAATCACAATAAATAGATCTGTCCGGGATTCAAACACATACGTCGCCATCACCGATAAACCAGTCTATTGCAATTTTGGCACCTTGGACTGTGTGATCAATGGTGATGGACCTACATCAGTGGGTACGTGGACCAAATTTCCCCATTGACCACATGACCTTTGGTTCTGGTTTTATTATGTTAAATATAATTTAAAAGGTGCAGCAAATAGTGTTGAAATCTATTATAGTTCACCATGGGAACAATAGTTTAAAATAAATGGTACGGTGCACCGAACAGACTTTCTCCCTCTTTTATCTTAACTAAGAGACATTTACTAAATACATTTTAATATTTGTGAGACGAAATAATATACCCAGTTGCAGAAACACTATATAAAAGAGTATAAATGAAATAATATAAAAAATGTCAAAAAAATGAGAAAATAGGATCAACTCTCAAGGAGATCAATTTAAATAGATATTTGCATGTACCCCATAAACTATTGATATAATAAAAATGAATTCCAGATAAAGATTGTAATATTTAATAGTACTACAACTCTACAATGATTATCTATTTATTATTTCAAATAATTACGAAAATATTATCGAAATTGGAAATTTCAGCTAACGTGAAGTACCCTATAAGTCATTTTTCTGAGAAAATGAGAAATGATTTTTTTTATAATACTAAACAATACCTGAATACTAAATTTAATCAAAACCATTAGGTCTTATTTCAATATATTCCATTTTTGTTGTATTTTTGGCCTTCCGTAAACTATCCTTAGCTTAATGGATAGATATCTAAATCCTAAAACCAGCCAAAGAAGCCCTATTACAACCCTAAATACTAAGTTTAAGCCCGATCGGTAAAAGGATTTAGGCGATACGGCGAGATATAGACACACAGAAAGACAGACTGAATCACGGACACGAATCTCTTGGTTTCAGGGGGTCATGAAAACGTCAACATTCATCAAAATATCCCGTTTGATTTGTTTACAAACACAATACTTCTCTATACAACGGGTTGACAGAAAGTAAAATAAGAAAAAGTAAGCCTTCAAAGAATATTTTCCTCTTTGGTTGTCATCATGGTCTCTCTAAATTTCAATACATCTGGACGAATGTGATAATTTGTACAACTGAATGTTTCCAACATCTTAGCTCAGTCTGATTAGCGCGTCTACTTACTCATATAAGGGTTCCATGTTCCTTTCCCGACATGGCTCTCTTATCAAAAACGATTAATCAACGGTTTTTTAAAAAAAGGTGCTGTTTCGGTTTTAGAATTAAGATACATTTTAAGTCTTGTGTTAAGGTAGTATGTTGATTATAAAAAATCCACCCCGAAAATGTAATCTAGCTTATTGAATGACGAAGTTATTAAAGTTATTTAATAATCAGGCACATATAAGCATGATACGCTAACCTAATTGTGTTATTTGAGTTAATTGTAGGCGTTAGTTCCTTCTTGTACAGTGTTCGGTGAGTCGTTCATTTTATGTAGAGCGTGTTGTTTACATCTGTTTAATACGGTAGCCTTATTACTGTTCTTCCCTCTTGATGGGTCTCCTGAGAAATAAACTGGGTAGCCCCTCTCCGGTCAGTATTACAATCCTCCAGCATTTTACTACCAGCCCATAACCCACTTATGTCTCAATCACCGGGAATTGCAGTGCGCAACTGTTCGTAGTGAACAAACCTTTGATAACGAACAACTAGCGTTGCCGGTTATGTGAATGGGCCTTTTATTCTTAGAGGCAAAACCGGCGTAGCAATAAAATTTATAGATTAACTTGCTCTGTCTGAACACAGGGTTATACAAACCCACATACTAACATAATTTAGAACAGTACATCAAATAGTAGACTATTTAACCCTTGTATAAGGAATTATAGTTAACTAATTAAAAAACACTTTCCTTTTCAGCATTCCTAGTACAAACACAAATTATACATATTTATATAGAAGTAATTGCCGCTGAACATTGGGCTTCTAGACTAGAGATATCAATTTTTAATTATCTAAGTTTTCTTGTATATCATTTATTTAGACCTTGGATTAACCTAGATATGAACTATATTCACGATTTAATCTGTTTATTAACTCATAGTCATACTAGTTATTTAGATAATGTACCACGAACAGCTAAATAGTTTTGAGCTCTAATCTTATTTAAGAATTAGCATTGGCCCACGGATTCATTAGCAATTAACAATCCTTAAACACATTCGACAACATTCCATGTTAAAATAGAATTAAACTTATTCCAGAGTAGTATTTTATGTACGTAAAAAGATGAATAAATAAACACTGACTTACCCCCATCCCCTCTTCCTCCACACCCCTGCTTACATCACAAGCTATCTTATGTGCCAGAAATATTAACAGTGACGAGTATTCACTGCTTACACAAAGTTTTTTCGACATTACTTCGCTAACTGATAAACTAGCGTACTGGTATATAGCTTACCATGGTCTCCTTAAAAATAAAGATCACAAAAGATGAAGTCTTGTATAGATCAATGAGTACAGTTTGGATATATTGGCTACAAACAGAGAAAAAACCATTCTAAAAGTTTATCATTTTATACTATTATTGTTTATGCTACTCATAAAAAGGAGAACTCCACAAAATTCGAGGGCACATAAGAGCCTTAGAGTTTTAATATATGTGTAGATTAACTATCTTAGAAATAATAAATGTTACGCAACTCCGCACGGACTTGCTCGCTCTATTGTTTAGAAATGGAAATATTTACTCGATAATCATAATCTATACTATAATAACATAAAGAGGAAGGATTTGATTTTTTGTTTTTTGGTTTGTAATGGATAAACTCAAAAACTACTGGACCGATTTTAAAAATTCTTTCACCAAAATAAAGCTACATTATCAGCGAGTAGCATAGGATAAATTTGATTTTGAAAATTTAATTTAATCCTCATAAAAATGTCGATAGTCACTCATATTTTATGGTAGTCTTTATGATGATTCTTCAATGTGTGTGTTGAAAATAATAATGCGGGTGGGAGGGGGCGAAGGGTCTAGTATACACTAAACTAAATAATATATACTAAAAGTCCTAAAATAAATTGCACTATATTTGCGTTAAAAAATTAATGTCGCTTTTAAATTTTATAATTTTATTTTTAAAGAAAAATTGATGTCCTCATTTGTATAGTTGGAGCAATAAAATAGATCGATATTGGGTTCTAAATGGTCAACTCTTCGAATTAAAATTTCAGCTTTCGGTTATAATTTTAACATCTTACTAGGTGTTACACATTTTCAAGTCATAGCTTTGCTATTAAATTCCTCATTTATAAACTTTCACCGATAAAAAACATGAATTTTGACTATTGAGACTAAAATGTATATATATCATTTTTGTACAAACATTTCTCATAACTAGGTTAAAGGAAAAATAGCATACACATTATGAGGGACTTACTTTTCTACTTACTCTCTTGAATTAGATAATTTTTGCGTCTAAACTTAAGTAGTATATCTATACAACTAAAGCTCACAAAATTGTATTAATATAGTTGACAATATATAAGATATATTTTAAATAAGTTCTTTCTCTTTAATAGTACTACAATTTTGCAATGATAAGTTATTTAGTATCTCAAAGAGTTGCAAGGGTATGGCCATTACTGCTTCTGTAAACGCACCTAAAAGTCATTTTCATGGGTAAATGAAAGTAGCTATTTGGTTTATAATATTAAACAAAGCATAGATACGAATTCTAATCAAAATCGTTAGAGCAGATTTGGATTTGTTCTCTTTTCGCTCTTTATTAATCTACTATTAATTTTAGGGTTAAGCACACACACAGACATATGGCATTTCAAAAACAAATTTTTATAGTTCAGGGGGTCATGAAACGTTGACATACATCAACATTTCGGGTTAAAGATTTGTGGTGGTTTCAATACTTTACTTTTAGTGTTAAAAAAGTTTAAATATATATATATATATATATATATTTGCGCTTAGCTTGAAAGTTATTGGTTTTATAAAAATATGTTCCATATAATGTATTATAAATAGACCTACATATTTACAAAGATAAGTAATTTCATATCTTCGATGGTTACGTAGATATGAAAAAGACTGAAAATTTACTCATTAGATCGAAACCCTTAAAGTTATTTTTCCGAAAAAATGAGAGTAGCTATTGTATTTAAAATATTGATCAATGATTAGAAATGAGATTTAATCAAAATAGTTAAAGTCTATTTTGAGAAAATGCATTTTTTCTCTTTACACCCATCAGTAAATTACCCTTAATTTTAGGGTAAGATATCCAATTCCATAAAAAAAATCTCGCAGGGCAACCCTACGAAAACCCCAGATATAAAGTTTTAGCCCGATCGGTAAAATAGTTTAGGCTCTAGTCCAAGGAACCGACAGACAGGTAGACAAACGGAAATTCAAAAATAATTTTTTCGGACTCTCGGGGTCATGAAATTTCAAAATTCCTCAAAATCTCGACTTCAATTTTTTTTTGACGATAACAATAATTTTTCTACCTGTAAGATAGCGAGAAAGTAAAAATGGAGTAAATTTAAAGAATACTTCTACGAAGAGCATGCTATCGCACCAAATAAAATTAGTATGTTTGCTTATTACCAAGAAACAATATTAAATAATCCTAATTTTCAGGCAACAGCATAAAATGATTGAAAACATACCTACATTTAATATTAAAGTACAAGTACGCTAACAATGGCCCTCTTACGGAGAGGCATTGTTTCAGTGAGCGCCAAGATATAGATTAAATATACTAATAAATAAACATTATTATTATTATTATTATTAGCATCGCGTCCTACTACCCTTTCGGGTTATACGCACTTACGCTAATGTGTAATGGTAGGGTGATTGTGAGATGAAATGGAGGACCTACAGTTTAACGATGGAATCCGAACCACGGTGGAGGCCTGACAGTCCACACATTCACAAGTTGTGGTATAATACACGTCTTGTCAGAGATGAAGGAAGGGTTTGGCAATCAGATACATCTGTGTCAGGACCGAGGATCGAACCCCGGAACTACACTCCCCAGTAGTCTCATCCCTTTTTAGACCAAATTTCATCCTAAGCACATCATATTTGGACACCTTAAACTTGTTTTTGTCATGTAAGGTGAGTGACAACAATTCACACCCATAGAGAACTAACGATAAAGTTAGTGTTTTGTAAATTCTTAGTTTTACATCCCTTGACACCAGATGAAATGTAAACTATGCATTGTAAGTTTAAGAAACTAAATTAACTTCTCAATATAAACATAAATCCAATGCTAACATTAAAACTAAATAATAAATGTTAAAAGAATCTTAAATAGTTGGTGATGAACATTCGTTTCTTTACACCAAGATAAAGTAATCTAAAAATGCTTAAAAAACACTATGATATGAATTTTTTTTTAATAAATTCACACGAGAGGCCACTTAGACCAAGGAAATGGTGTAGGCCTAGTTGTATTGGTTCTGCTGGTTATTATGAGAGGTACTTTAAATTTTGTCGGTAAACTTTAAAGAATTAGAAACAGACAAGTAATAGTTTATTTCTCTTCCCATGTGGATTAATTTAACTGACTACACAGAGTCGCCGGACTAACTGGCGGAAAGGAGAATCAAAACAGCTTATTTTACAATACCTTCTTGACAATTTGAATTTGGCAGGAAACCTTTTACAGTATATAAAATAAACATTAAAAACAAATGCAATAAATATTTTATTAATTCATATTTACTAAATGTGATAACATTTTTTTCTAGGGTCAGTATATTATTAAAAAATGAGTGAAACAACCAGAATGTCGGATTTGAAATTCCTGTCAGGTGTATTGAAGTAGGTTTTCCTAAACTATTTTTCTAAATATATACCTACGAAAATGCGATTCTCTTTCAAAATATTATTTTACCTTCATCATACCTGTTAGATTAGTGTAAATATACATATTAGTACGATCAGCTAGAAGGACGTAGAAAACGGTACGTTTAAAGTATGAAAAATATGCTTTCTTTTATTATTGTATTAATGTCTAACAAATATTATGATGTAAAAGAAAAAGCATCAAAAATATCCAGAAACCTTTTTGAAAACCCATAGAAGAAATACAAGAAAAGCTTGAATTGAAAGTTTATTTTAATATAGACAGGAAAAGTAAGTTAATAACATTACTGAGAATTAATTTTAAAAAATAACGCCTCCGGTAATTTAAATGTTTTCTTGGCATTATGCTTTACTATTATTTCTAGAAAAACATTCAATTTGGCCAGAATAAATACAAACAAATAAAACATGAGTTCTGAATGTTTATATTTCCTTTCGTTATTGTTATTGTTGATTACATTTATATATTAGACAAACATACAATTTAACAAAAATACAGTATAAAAATTAATGGATTTTAAAACAATAACTATGCTATAACAACAAGTTCTTAAGGTGGGAGTATAGGGGACGCGAGAAAATGTCGATGATATTTTAGTTTTTATATCAAACTTATTTTGATCAAAATAAATCAAATATAGCTTCGGTACAAACTAGTAGTCTAGTTTTCTTCACATGGTGACTTCAAAAGTTCTTGAAACCCGCCTCGGTGGCGTAGTTGGCTAACGCGCTTGTCATGTTGAGCTATACTGCTGAGGACGGGGAGATCGAGGTTCGAAACTATGTCGGGTGAACTGGGGGTGATTTTAGCTATATGGTTTTCCACTCTCTCTCCACGCAAATGTGGGTTCACTTCCTTTAATTCAAGCTTCCAAATTCATAATCCATTAGCGTAATTAGTACTTAAAGCGTATAACCCGAACGGGTAGTAAGACGAAGTGCTAAATATATATATATAACATTTCTTGAATATCTGTCAAGGGTGAACTAGATTTTTTTTATTATCTTAGTTAAAAAAAATCATCTTAAATTAATATGCTCATGGCAGGTATCCAACAGCTGTTGGAATTAAAATGTGTACATAATTAAACTCTATATATGTACTGAAGCAATATTTATTTATTTTGGCAAAGAAAAGTTTTGCTACAAATATTGTAAAATACTGTCCTATAGTGGGGAGGTTCATGCGCTTGCACTAGACGTTCCTTCTTTCTCCTCAAGTTTTAACTAACTTTCAAGGAGTAGGTAGAATGGAATAGGCCATTAGAACACGTCATCAGCTCGGGAGCTTTAATAATAATGTGCATGTAACTTAATGAAGTATATTTAAGCCTAGACCAGTTTAAGTAGAAACATATGGTTAGTAGTGGATTTTTGGTGGTTTATGGGGAATACATTTAGGGACGGTGAAATATTTTATTGTGATGTGCTCATGAATCCACATCGAATTCAATATTTTGATTTATATCGATGTTTCATGACCCACTGAAACCCCCCACCCAAAATATATATTGAATTTTGCTGTGTTTCTATATCTTGGCCTAGATCTGAAACAATTTTAATGATCTTTCTAAAGCTTAGTATTTAGTGTTGTCATTGCGACCCCTTAATTTTTTTTAAAATAATTATCTATCCCAAATATTAGAGTAGTTTAACTAAGGACTAAAAGAGAACAAAATATATTTTCTTGATCTCTGCTCTAACGCTTTTGATTAAAATTCTGTCTATGTACTGTACAACACTGTAAACAAAATGGAACATCTAGTTAATCAAATGAAATGACTTAAATGATAGGCTAACTAACACTAAAAGATTTTTACAATTTTGATAAGATCTCCGAAACTCTTTGAAATAATAATTAGATTAATACTGCAAAGATTTATCAATAATAAAAATTAAAAACTTTTATTTGAAATCTATTTTAATAAAACAAATAATATTTAACTTTTGAAAATTTATTTTTGAAATGAGGTCTGAGTTGATTGGAAGTTGATCGCTATGCTCGTTGGTGATCAAAGATACATTTTACTCGGTTTTTTTAACAGTGTGTATTATTTTATGTATGCTATTTAGTGGAATATGACGCTCTTTTTATAATTATGTTTCCGAATTAATTTATTACGAGTTTTAAGAAAATATCTCCATTTTTAGGCAGATGCTCGAGAAAAGTGTATGGTAAGCCGTACCATGTTTCTTACTTTGTAAGCACCCTACTACCCTTTTGTACTGTCCTAATGTTTATATAAATTATATTATAAAAATTATATAGACACAATTTAGTGGAAGTGTAACGCATTTTTGTAAAACAATAGTAAATAACTATCAAGGAAGAATTGTAGAGGAACATCCAACCAAGAATCGAACAAGAACTTCTCATCACAGTCAATTTAGTTGAGATTATTGCCTTTGTCCAAGTAATCATCGATCAACTTGAGCTTACGAAAACATTAGCACAGAAATGCCAAATTAAAACTAGACATAAGAGTGGATTTTCAGCTTGTTGCCACTCGCGTTGGTGGTCAAACGGTCTAAGGCATCATCTATTTATAGAATGGACTACCTATAATGAGGATAATAGGGTATTAATCTCGGTATTGTGTACAAAGAGTACATTTAACCAAAGTTCTCCCACAATCCCTCCCCGATTTTGCAGTGAAAATTCCTCTATATTCTACCTTCCTCATTCCTAAGCCATTAACACGAATATAGCCCGAATAGGTATTAGGACAAAGTGCACAATATAACTTGTTTTTAAACACAATTGTCATCAGAAAATGTTTGTCTAGGCCCAACCATAGTGAGTGTTTTGGAAGCGCTGATGAGGTTTGAGGGGAAGGGGATGGGGAAAGAAGCAATCGTGGTATATGTTCTACTCTGGGCCATATACTCGTAGATTTGTTGGTGTTGCATTTGTTTCTAGATGTAAAGTGAGCACTTTTTTATTTTTAATACGTTTAAAGGGCCTAGAATCAGTCCTTTTGTGGGTATACGATAATATTACTTTTTATTCATTTACGATACACAACTCTCTACTTGCCGAGGGTTATTTGCTACCGTGATTCATAGTTAATATTAACTATCAAATTTCACAATAATAATAATAATAATAATATTTTATACCCTTAGGGTGGGTCACACGAATCGAGGAACCACTCATCCGATCTCAGTAATACCCTTACACGAACTGTGGAGTAAACATTAAATTCATATTGACTTTGTTCAAAATGAAACATAAATATTGTTAGGTTAGGTTAGTTTAGGGCAAATTGGGTAAGGTTAGGCTAGGTTAGGTTAGGTAAGGCTAGTGGTTAGGAGTTGAATGGGAATAAAGGTTGTTCCACAATTCATGTGGACTGGCTGACAGGTATAGTTTATTCCGCAATTAAAGTGCGCCCTAAGTGAATATATGCTGACATGTATACCTTATTTGGCAATTTTTGTGCACCACCTCCCGCCACCTTCCAAGCATGAACATCAGTCACCGGGAATAAGGGAAATATAAAGTAAGATTTAAGTTTTATTTTGTGAATTACGTTTTACCACCCATTTTTGTATATCTTCATGTTCACACTAATAGTAAATGTATAAGGGATGGTATAATTTTTAGGAAGTGTTGCTAATCTTACGTGGGGGGAGTATAAGGAACCATTTAGGAAATACCATCCTAAGTACATACAACCTGAATTTGAATCTCGACAACTAGAGGCAAAACATTTGTTGATAAATATGTATTTATCAATAATGCGTATTGGCAGTAAAGGTTTAAATGCTAGTAAGACTCAATAAAGGTTGGATACATACTGGCATGTCTATTTCATAAAAACATGGTGAAACATGTATGTAAACATGTACTTACAAATCTCTAAATGGTCCTTCATTACACTCTATCTCTACATTGAGCTAGTTCTTTCCAGTACATATCAATACATCCTATACCTACCTTGAGATAGTTCTATCAATTCTCCCTCATTACAACCTAGCCCTATCTTGAAAAAAAAATTATATATATCCAGTTAACCTTATGACACCTTATCCCTACCTTTAGCTAGTTCTATTAATTCCACCTCATTACAACCTATCCATATATTGAGCTGATCTCTATCCAGCCCCCCTCATTACACCCAAACTCTCTCAGGTCCATTCTAATGTTATCCTCCCATCCACGTCTAGGTCTTCCCAACGGTCTCTTTCCATCGGTTTTGTCAATAAGTACACTGGACAATGTTCTAGAATCTAGAGTATCCTATTCGAGCTGCATGTCATACCAACCGTAATTTACGAGACTAAATTTTCATACCAATGTCTCGTGATGAGTTCAGTGTACTTAACTCATAATTATGTAACCTTCTCCACTTCCTAGTAGTATCATCCCTTATTGAACCAATTATATTCCTAAGCCCCTTGTTTTACAACACCCTAAATTTTTTTTCGTCATGTAAGGTAAGAGACCACGTTTCACACCCATCGATAACAACCAGTAAAACTATTGTTTCGTATGTTGTGAGTCTTACATCCCTAGAGAGCAACACGTGAGATATCAACAACGTACTAACTGAGTAATATCATTAATTTACTGACTAACTACCAATGAAATGTCGTTATTGGTGGTTAAAAATGGTTCCTAAATATTTAAATTTACTAATCCTGTCAAATGAACGATATGTTGTCTGCAGCAATCTATAAGCTATCGTCCCCAATCTGTGTTTTCTATTACTGCCACTAGAACCATGACAATTTAGACTTCATCTACCATGAAATATAGTAATATATCTCTAACGCACTACACTATGGTCCTATCATATAAGCTACGACAAAGTGGTAACGTGCATGTTATACTTGTAACGTTTCAGGGTATATTAAGTGCACATGAAAGCGAATAACTTTAGAAAATAGCAAACAATTGAACAATTAATCTTACATGACTAGCGAATATTCGGAGATTAAATAATCTTTGGATTACATATATATTGTCTGCATCAAATATGTTCGTAAATATGTAAATTGCACCTAATCAAGGGAATCTATTATAGGACCCTTGCTTATCAAACTAATGCTCCACCATTGAGTAAACAAATATTCATCCCCTGCTCTGGTTTCCGGGTTTAATACCTGGATAAAGGAGTAATAATTTAATTAAAAAATATGATACACGATACGGCTATATAGGCAAATAAATATATTTTCCATCTTTTAATCTTTGCTATCTATTTAAAGTTCAGTTATTAACTGTTCAATTGCTAACTTTATTCTGTAAACTTCCTAACCCTGATAATTAGGAATAATTAATTTTTATCTAATTGATATATTTAACGGGCACTTTCAAACCGATTGATTATATCAGCACACGAGAAATTCTATGAGCGAGAACTAAAGAGCCAACCAGTTTTGCTGGGAACGGTATTGTCACATTTCTTCCAGGTCTCTTTTAAATGCCACAACTTACATGGGAACGATGGCTTTACTTCCCCTTCAAAGGAAGTTCGGCTACGGATTTGTTTCACTCAAGAAAAATTCGTCGACACCGGCTGGGTTCGGATCAACGCTCATTGGGTCATGAGACAAGCACTTTACCCAAAGACCACACTGCGTCTTACTAAGGCCCCACTTGTAAATTTTCATAATTTTATAATTATTTGGGGAGGTCCCTTCAGCGGTCCGACAGATTTCAATTTTCTACCACAATGGTTCTTAACCTTCTATTACTCGCGGACCCCTAAATATCTTAAAATATTTTTCCACCCCCCCCCCTCCCCAACCCCCTAATTTTTACTAATATAATAACTATTAAGATTTATTTTAAAATAGTCTCTCTATTTACTGATTATAATAAAAACAAATAAGAATATGAATTATTTACCTAAATGTATTTAATTGGACATCCATGCTGTTGAACACTTTCCACTAATTGGTCTATTTGATTTCAATTGTGTTATTAATTAATGATATTCCCATGCAGGAGTCGATTTGGAGTCGATGTCACTGCTTCGTTTTAATTTTTACCATTGTATAAAATCCCTTTACACATAAATAAATGGAAACTAAGGGAAGCAAGTTTTGAATGGCGATGGTAAACAGATACGGATTACTTGTATTATCCGTGATTTCTATTATCCGTGCTTCCCTTTCCCACTCTGGAAAATTAAGAGTCTACTGTACTTACCATGCTTACGGTCATCGAATTACTTCTTCCAAAACGTAAAATTTAAGATATTGACTTCAGTAATAAGCAAATAACATTTTAAATTACTTTTTTGAGGAACCCCGGTTAAGAATCTCTGTTTTACCACACTAATACGTACTTAGTTATTTATATTAGTTTTGGAAGGTTTAAACTTCCAACCCCCTTTTCTCTTGCTTTTGAAAAGTTCATATTTTAATATACATTTTGTTATTTAGCGTTGTCTTTCTATTTGTTTGAATTTTCTAATTTTATACCTAATGTAAAGAGTTTTTTAATTCTATAACTTCTACTTCAATTTCCTAGACACTTGTTTTGAAATTTTCATTTTTTAGATTTATCTGATTATATAGTATAGTCCTTCTACCTTCCTGCCAAATCTCAAATTTTCAGCTCATCTGTAGGTGCCTTATTTGTTTCCGGAAGCACACACTCACCGAACCACACACTTAATGTCTGCTTTAAATGATAGATAGATATAAGATTTACCTATCCAATGATCTGGTTTTCATGGTTGCCTTATCCTTCTAGAGATGGAGCTTCCGAACAGGAAGTCCGCTCTAGACCGAGATGACCTTGACCTCGAGTCGGACAATGAGTCAGTCAACGAGGGTCCCGGCCAGCACCTGTACAACGGCTATCAGGGGTCGTTGAGGGAGGCTGGTGACAACGGCCTGTCCTCCAGTGGTGAGGGAAGGTCCGACGACCTTGGCGACGCCGCGTCCACCACCCGGGGGTGGGCCTCCAGCCGCCCCCACCACTACACGCTCGTCGCCCTCGTGTTGCTAGTGGTGCACTTGATGTGAAGTGCGTCCGGATTGTCAGTAAATGAATTTGGAGTGCGTCTGCGCAGTAGATCTTCAACTTCTTTGTAAAGCCCTCTTGGAATTTGATTCACCGTATGATTTATTAAGCTTGCCCACTTTATATAAAATTGTATACAAATAAATTAAATAGGCCTATATATATATATATATATATATATATATATATATATATATAATAAAATATAATTTAAGGTATGAATATATATATATATATATTCATACCTTAAATTATAAATATAATCTGTCAAAAAAAGCTATTTTGTATACTGATTTAAATAATTTTTTTAGGTTCTAATCTTTTTAGATTTTTTACTGTCAAAAAATATTTTGAAAGTAAATCTAACAAAAATAAACGGTTTAGAGTGAGTGTAAAGGCTACTCAGTGGGGCTATACATAATAATTATTTTCGTGGAAATCATACAATTACAGAGGAAGTGTAGTATTAATTTGAACCACTTTGTTTTAGAGCACTCAGAACCATTCTTTGTAAGAATGTAAATTTTCCTTTTAGGTTTCAAAAAATGTAAAATATGAAAATGTTTAATATTTAGGAATAAATTATGGTATTAATGGAATTGCCATGTTAGTTTATGAACAAGACATATTATCCCATTTCTATATAATTCTAGAATATTTTAGAGCCCACTTTGTGGCCACATGGTCTAACGTACTTCCCCCACGTCAGATTAGACTACCAAAGACTGGGAGATCATGGTTCGATCCTGGTTGGGTGCACTGACAGTTGTTTTTTATAATTGGTTTTCCACTCCCAATCACGCAAATATGGTTTCACATCCTTTAAATCAAATCTTCCAAATTTCTGACAGATTAGTGTAGTTAATGGATAGGCGTATAACCCAAAGAGGTAGTATTTTTATTATTAGCACCGCGTCTTACTACCCGTTCGGGTTATACGCACTTACGCTAATGTGTAATGGTAGGGTGATTGTGAGATATGAAATGGAGGACCTACAGTTTAACGTGGAATTCGAACCACGGTGGAGGCCTGGCATTCCCCAAATTCACAAGATGTCTTGTCAGAAAAGAGGTAGTAACACCGGTGCTAAAAATAAGTCGAGTTTTATGATAGTGAGGTTTTTCTTCTGATAGGTTTTGTTGTTTATCCTAAATATTATTTTATTTAAAAATATGTTTTAAGCGATACCTTATCATTAAATATATTTAGTTTACAATGTGCGTATATATATAAATTGAAGACTAAATGAAGCCATATTATTCCCTAGCATCGCTTACACATAATTGTTCATAACTGATACCGCTCCTTAACATATTCAATCACACTTTGAAACATGGATATCCTACCCAGTATTAATAGTTCAAAATGCGAGTGTAATTATTTTAAGAGCCTTAATCGAGGGTAGCACCGTGTTGAGCTTAAAATGATCTCCAATCGTATACATCCACAATAAACAATCGTAATGTTTGAATGACTTCAATCAGAGAGAGCGAAGTGACAAAATTATAGCTGAGATGGTGCCATGAAATGTGTGTGGCTTTAAAGGAAGATCGTGGTTCAACATTTCCCTTTTTCATCAAAGATATGTAGCCCTTCTCAAATACCCCACAGTTCCACTAGATCGGGCGTAGCTCATGAACTTATGGACGAATGAAATACAGGCTGCAGCTCGCGACCGATTGAAATACAATTTAAACTGAACTATTTAACTAGTTAAATATACTGCTAATTTCATTGATCTGTATTACTTTGAACTATTTCCTACGGTGAGCAGTACTGCCTCATTTCTATATCACACAGAAAACATAGCTTGATGTGGGTATGGGAGAAAAGAGACACAGTAAAGACCTACACAAACATAATACTAATCTAAGCTAAGCTATGTTGTGCTATGCTGTCCTCTGCTAAGACTTTGTCAATTTGGTTTCACACTCATTGCTGAGCTAAGTAATGGTCTCTCTTTTCACTCCTGAATTCAGTATTGTTTCTTTCTGGTCTGCTACAGTCAAGTTTAGCTATAATGGCGTTCTTCAAAATGTCTTATTTGAGCTCAGATGATAATACTAAGAAAGAAAAGATGCTGCTTTAGGTAGCTGTTTTGAAAGATTAACAAAATTTAGGAGGTGGAGGTTTGACTTTTTCAAGTGACTCTTACATTTTATTATAACCACATTTATTAAATATAAAACCTAAATATAATAGGCTATTACTTAAATACACGTGAAACAAACTGAAAACCAAATGTCAACACTACTTTAGTTATTTTCACTAAACCAGCACCGCGTCTGTTCAACATAGAACCCAAGTTGCGTCATGCGCATGGGAAACGTAAGATGGCTCAAGATGGGAGATGGAAAAATTTCCTTGCCAGCAATCGGATAAAACACAGCGCGGTGTACCAAGGTATAGCTTATCTTAGCTTTCTGTGTGAAATAACATATTTAAATATATGGTCCGCTATTTTTCTAAAACGTTAGCAGAGCAAACGTTAGCTTAGCTTAGATTAGATTAGCGTCCTGTGTGAATCGGCCTTAATTCGTTATTCCACGGAGACTGAACCAACACTCGTTCATTGATTCCTTCTACTCTATGGTCAATGGGTTCTCACCATTAGCTTTCCACACTGCATTTATATCCGCCGCAAGCGTGGATGTCAAACTAGTTTCTGTTTGAGCACGTATTTGTGGTAGATGTGGAAGTATTTTTCAAATAAATTGAGAGACCCTTAGGCCTTCTAGTTCAAATTGGGAAACCTATTGGGTAAACATCACATCTCTTACACTCATCAGATTTTCTCAGTTTTTGATAGCCCACAAAGGGGAGAGGGGAGGGGAGTTTAACTCGTGTCTTCCACTGTTCGATTAAAACCATCAATTCATTATATATACCTCCTTCAGTGGTTGCATGGTCTAAGGTACTACTCTAGAAGTAGACTAGACTTCAAATTAGGTTCTAATATCAGTCGGGTGTACTGAGGGAGGTTTATCCTAAATGGTTTTCCAGTCTACCTCCACGCAATTGCTGGTAAACTTCCTCTAAATACAGCTTTCCTCCCCACTAAAACAATAGGCTTAATTAGTACATAAGCATTTAACCCGAACGGGTAGTAATACGCAGTGAAGAATTAAAAATATTATATTTTCGATTATTATTATTATTAAAACTATTAAACTTTAAAGAACTATCTTTAATTATGACATGATGTGACGTGTTAACGCAACTTGCTTTCATCCACATGTGCTATTACCTTCAGCTTTCCACCATGTGTGTTGACACAATAAGCTTCTGCCACGCTTGTTATAAGTTATCAACGTCAGATTTCCACCACAAGTGTTGACACCCTCAGCGTCCGCCACATGTGTTGACACAGTAAGCTTTCTGCCACGTATGTCATCAGTTATCAACGCCAGCTTTCCACCATGTGTGTAACCACCATCAGCTTTCCTCCACATGTGTTGACACAGTAAGCTTTCTGTCACGTATGTCATCAGTTATCAATGCCAGCTTTCCACCACAAGTGCTACCACCATCAGCTTTCCACCACTTGTGTTGACACATTAAGCTTTCTGTCACGTATGCTATCAGTTATCAACGTCAGCTTTCCACCATACGTGCTACCACCATCAAATTTCTCTCACGTGTGCTATCATCACCAACTATCCCTGAGGTAATCTGCGTCACATGGAATCTCAACTAAGGTTTATTTAATTTATTAGTGGAACAAAGTTTTACTGGATAAGAATGATTATAGATTCGCCGTTCACTAGAAAGCTAGTCCAGGTGTTACATGCCCACTTGTGGTAAGTGCCTGTTAGATAATAACAAAACAAATATAAGCACTTCTTCGGATTGAACCTAGGACTAGTTTCCCCAGCTGACTGAACCATGGGGTGGATACGCCCCCTTCAACAGCTGGATAATCTGATTTTAAATGCTGTCCCTTTTCTTTCATCGAGTTCTTTTCCAACTCTCCACCTTCTAGTTCTTTGTTACAGAGCTCTTCCCTTCACAAAAGATCCACTCAGCAAACACATCCTGTCCCTTGCAACCCTCTACACCTCTTAACTCAAGGTCGTGGACCCCGTAGATCAGTTTGGACAAAAAAACAAACACAACTTGATTCCTTTGTTTGGGGAAAAAACAAAGAGACACTTGAAACGAAATTTGTTCAGACATTTCCAAGACTAATTTATTCTTCCCTTGTAAAATGGGATCAACTTTTTTCATTTGAAAGTTTATATACTTAAGTTTATTAATTCTTTAGTTCTATACTGAAAGTGAGACTAAAAATATAGTTGTTTGTGTTTATTTTATTTATTTAACAGAACAGAGTCTTAAGCGCTATTAATAGTGACCTGGTGGTCTAGGGGTAAGTTGTCAGACTTCGGTGCTGGGGGTCCGGGGTTCAATCCTCAGTCCCAGCACAGATTTATCTGATTGTCAAACCCTTCTTTCACCTCTGACAAGACATATTGTGAATGTGAGGAATGCCAGGCCTCCACCATGGTTCGGATTCCACGTTAATATGTAGGTCCTCCATTTAATCTCACAATCACCCTACCATTGCATATTAGTGTAAGTGCGTATAAACATGAACGGGTAGTAAGAAGCGGTACTACTACTACTACTACTACTACTAATAATAATAATAAAATAATAACACCTATGAATATAAAATACTTCATTCACTAACGTAAGGCATAATAGAGAAATACAAACTATATACCATCTTTGGTGCTCACGTGGTCAAATGTGCTATTCTAGGAGTATACTAGACCCCTGAAAACGAGATCAAGGCTAGAATATCAGTCGAGTGTACCAAGGGTTTATCCTAAAATAGTTTTCCACGTAAATGCGTGTACACTTCCTCTAAATATAACTTTCTTAATCCTAAAAAATATTAGCGTAATTAGTACATAAGAGTATAACCTAAGTGGTTAGGAAGATTCTTTGCTTAAAAAAACACATTAGTAAAAATTATTCTGGAGATAGGTTTTTATTTACACGACCCTAACTTGTTTTAAACTAATTACAGAACATCGTTAGTCAGAGTTGGATTGATCGTTAGTAGAAGGAGATTCTTTGGTTGCCATATTTTTTTTATAAAAGAATGTTATAGTTATTTGAATAATTTTCATGATGAGGGCTCTATGCCAAATGTGTTTTAGACAAAGCGATGATAACAAATAGGCAAGCTAGGTTCTTTAATATTATTCAAACGCAACCAGAATTATAAAAAAAACACAAAAATAAATCCTTTAACCCCCCTTCAAAATGGCTCTAGTGATTTTTTTAACAAACAAAACTATATTTATATTTAAACTTATTATTTTCAATGAGCTAAGCCAACGCTACGCAGCCGCACTCCCAATGTAGTGCACGTAATAACAGATTTATATCGAAATAAATTTGTTGGATTGCTGAAATAATTTGTGAACAAAAGTCCAAATCAACAGAAAAATGAGGGATTCTCTGTCCCCAAATCTATCTAAAAAATTGACCAAAATTGTGTTTTGATACAATTTTCCCAAGAAGAACTTTTTAACTTCTCTATATTTCTCTAAAAAACATTTTATTGTACAGTGTTAACAAGTGTAGTGTATATACGATGTGAATAGAAAAAGAATAAAAATACCGTTCCCATGTGCCAAAATAAAACAATAACTGAACATAAAAAACAAACATTAATAACAAAAACCCTCTTCCAATTGTGTTATGTGTAACATTTCCCATATCACCTTATGTAGTGTACATACATACATATCTTCAAGGACAGGAGTTGTGATGGGCCTTCCTATTGTACGCTGATATTACAAATGAGTTGGATTCAGGAAAGTTACGAATTCATCATATCTTTGAGTTCAATTACCATGTAAGATCGTCAAAAATGTAAGTTAATATTACCAATATCAACGTTTTATTGTGAGCTGAATGTTTATGCCATCGAAGTTGTAAGAGCCTTCATTTGTTTTATGTTAATCTGATGGATTGAGCATAATTCAATGTTGAGCTAACTTTATTTTGGTGTTGAATTATACCCCTATATATTATCAAACATATATATATTTTATTTATGTTATGAAATTTAGAAGAAATGTATATTCAATAATTCTGACTGATTGTCAGCTATGTATTAAAAGAAACATATCTTGAAGAATCAATTTTAATTAAGTAATTTCAATTCAAAATTAATAGTGGAAAAACCTTAACGCGACAGTTAATATATCAATCCACAAAACTATTTTAAAAGGGTGTTATCAGCTTTGATATAGATCATCGCGTCATGTGAGACATATCAATTAATATTTTAAATATATATCGTCTGAAAATAAGAAGATGGAAAGATTTTAAATCATTATAATTCAATTTAAAACATTGATTCAAATAAAGATTGTATGATACAAGAACTTGAAGAATATAATATAAATTAAACTTGGTTCTGAAAATAGTTTTAATAATTTAATTGTAGGTATTGTAATGTTCATTTAATTATTTTAACAATAAGGTAAGCAATCTTTTTATCTTTGTGGTTCATTTAAAAATGTTGTAAGTGTTAAGTAATAAGTTTATTAACAGTGATTTAGTTGAATTAAATAAGAGATAAAGTATATTTATTTTTTGCACATTTATTAAAAATTTAAAATGAGGTTAAAATATTAAAAATAAGTCTCACTTCTAGCCCCCATTTTTTCTCTACACATGAATCGATATTAAATACTGCGTTCCTTTCTGGTAACCCCCTTTATGTTACAAGTGTTACCAACTGTTATATTCGCTAAGTACGGTTTGATAGGAGTTTTCCTTCTATCGGTTTTAAAACAGTTCTTGCAACTCGATTGGTTCGTCAGTGTAAACCCAGTAATAAGACAAAATGTGAGAAAATGAAGTTTAAAGTATAAAATATGTTAGGTCCGTTGAATTTTGACTGGTCCATTCCAATAATATTTAATTAAATAAACTTTAATTATTATAAAAGAGCTTTTAATTATGTTTGGTATAAGTTGGTCACTTTTACGTTTAATTAACGTCTTACAACTATTAATTAAATTCATATTCGAATATTTGAACAATGTTCTATAGAAAATTCAAAATTAACAGAATATTTGTTTTATGAATATTACTTATGATAAAATCTTTCTAATATCAATCTATTGTCTTTTATTATATAAGAAATTTCAATATAGGCCTAATTATAAATATATTTTAGTGAATAACTATTAAACCATATACTTACTGTACATTTTGTTAAACTTATATAATCACAGGGACCTGAGTAGGTTCTCAGAGCAGAGTGTGTTTTAAATATCAGCATCAGGTCATTCTCTAACATTATTGACCTCACCAGATTACCATGGTAGTTCAGTGCACCGCAAACGGAGTGCCGCGACACTCTGGTGTACTCCGGTGTGCCGTGCGGCCACAGCCCATAGCAACAAACATCGCTGTTTAATAAGATCTCGAATGAAGTAGGTACAGGCGAAAAAAGTGGTTCTTACACAATCATTTTTTACTAATATTTTAAAAACATAAAAAAAAGCTTTTGCGTGAAGTTGGAGTAATGGTTCAACCAGACTGCTAATGGCTTGAACGAAATGTTTCCAAATGTTAACTAAGTGGGCACATAAAAAGATATTCAACCTTTACGCTTGTAACATTTGAGGTCACTTCGGTAAAAATAAAAATCTATAATTTCCTAATTCTTATTTACTATACAACATTTTGACTGGGTTACATGGTCCCTAACTTTATCAAAACAGTGTGTAGGATACAATTTAGGCCTGTTAAATATTCTGGGAATTTTTTTTCCTTCGAGACACTGGATTTTAGCCAGTGGCGTGGCATGGAATGTTTGTCAGGGTAGGCAGGGTTAGTTGAAACTGTACCTGTGAATTACGGAATGATCGTTCCCGGCCAATGGGTGGTATGTTTCACTTATGATTACATTGGGTGCTTTGCCTATTAATAAAAAAACTTACTCCTACTAAGAGGTAATGCTAAATGAACATATACTGTTAGAAGCAATGCAAAGAGATGGTGGTTACAGCTGTCTTGGTCTATTTAAGGATATTTTCCAATAAACCATTACTTTACTCTGTTACATTTCAAGCTTACCTTGCATGCTTCCACTATGATTTAGCTAATAGTATAGGATCGTAGTGTAGTCCATCAAGATAAGACTGATATCATTCAGGATGAATTGAGGCACATGTTAATTGCTCTCATTACTCAGAAGAACGCTCATTGGTCAAGTATCACTGGAAATACATTCCAATATGAGATATTCATTGTAGATCCTATGTATGATTGGTTAAATGGGCACTGAATAGAGTATACGATATGACAGATATAGTTTTATCAAGCTCTGACTACCCTGGTGAAACTCTACGTCACAACACTGCAGACATCCACAGAGAAAAGTATTGAAGAAAACTAAAAATCTTAGCAACTAAATCCAATAACACCATTGTGTACAAAACTAACATTACCGTCAAGCATTGAAGTGATTGGGGATATTTTTAAATTGCCGAATGACTAAAACTTATTATTCTAATATGTAATATTTATGTGAGAGTTATTAGAAAGGTTTTCAGTTAAAATTCAGTGGCTTAAGTTTGACCGATCACGTAGCTCTTGGTAATTTGAAAGTATGAGTCTAATAGTAATGTGTATCTTAAATGGATAAAGGTTTGGCGCCAAAAATAATCATAGAGAACTACAAATAGTTAATAACTATCTATGCGTTAACGTTGTACTAATAAAAGATTTTAAATGGATTTTTGGTTTGTTTGATTTATATTTTAAAATTCTACCTTGTGTACCCCTTTTTATTTGTTTAGTGTTTGATTTCAAAATCGAGAAGAACTTGACGTTAATGGGATGGTAACATTAAAATAGACCTAAAAGAGATAGGTTCTAATGAGGTAGACTGGATAGAACTTTTGTAAGTGCGGCTATGAAATATTGAGCTCCTAATAACATAGAGCATGTAAGTATTATTTGAGTTCAACATGCATTTCTATTAATTTAATTGTGGCTTGGTAGTTATAAAACATAATTATTTTGTTTAGTTAACAATATTGGCACTGTTCAATACATAAATGAATATTTACTCTATTGTTGCTAAAAAAAAGCTATTATTATCAATATAATAATATGTAAACAATGATATTAGTTGTATATGAATAAACAAAGTGATAAGAGTGAATAAAATCAAATAAAACATTTATTATTAAAGGCTCTGGCCGTTACACACAGTTTCCATGTTATACTATTCATTTTTACACGCAGGACCTTATTCGAAACATATTAGTTATTTCAGTTCAAGATGCGTCTACGTGCATATGGATCATGCATTATTTAATTGAAACATGAGTGTTTAAAGGAGAGGATTGTGCTAGCTTTACGTTCATTCGTATTAGTCAGTGAACGATATGAACCAAAATATCTTAGTGCCAATGTTTCTGTAAAAGCAATGATCCAGGACTTATTGAATACATGGTGTCAGATTGGTTATCAACGCTGATAGAGTTGAACAACGAACAATAAGCACATAGGGAACTGCGGTGACCAACGTAGGGAATCATATCTAAAAGAGCCCCAAAACGTCTACACGGTGTTTAACCCAGGAGGCAAACTTTAAACGTAGATAATTTCAGAGAAAACTGCGTGATTTAAGAATGAAACCTTATCGTGTGAGTTTTGATCATGAAGTAAGAAAACTTGATCAGGGATGAATTGTCCATTACTGTCAGTCTCACTTAGATATGGTTTCTAAAGGACTGCTCAACACATTTAATTTGATTTTAACAGATGAAGCCTAGTTCATCTTTTTTGGTTTGTTAATTCGATGAACAGAAGACACACGTCTCTACTGATGAAAACTTGTACCAAATTACAACTTAAGTCATTCCATGATTTAAAAATGTGTTTGGTGTGGAGTGTAAGACCAATGGATCATCGGATCCATTTTTACTTTCTCTAGATCTCTAGTAGAGAGAAGTATTGTGATCGTAAAAAAAAATTTAAGTCATGTATACATATTGACGTTTCATGACAACTTGAATCCGAAAATGGGTTTTCGTGATGCCACTTGTCTGTGTGTCTCTATCTTGGCCTAAAGCTGAAAACATTTCACCAATCGGACTAAAAATGTAAGTAAAGGGTTTTCATAGGGGTTTTCTAAGGCATTTTTTAATTAGCCGTCCAACACTAAAATTAATGGTAGTTTATTGAAGTCTAAAAACAGATAAAATCAATTTTCTCAAAATCCAATATATTTTAAGCTACTGATTTTGATACAATTTTGTATCCAGGTATTATTAAACATTCAACACAAAATTCCAAGTCCCATTTTCCCACGAAAAAGACTTTAATGATAATTTACATAAGCATAAATTAACAATTTTGATATATTTCCGCAACTATTTAATATATAAAACAACTTAGCAGTATAATGTTGTAATAATAATCAAAATTATTTTTTTTAGTAAAATATATAATATAATCATAAAATATTATAATAATAAATAATATAGAACTGATATTTTCTCAGCTTTAACCGAGCTTATATATATATTTTTATGGAGCTCTTTGAAAATTGGAGTTTATATTTATGGCTATGGACAAAGACTTTCCTCTTTTCGTAATGTTTTTGTAAAAGTGTATATTATTTCATTTATTCTCGTTGGTGGATTGTTTTGCAACAATTTAAATTATTTTTTCTCAAATCTTACGAGTTTTTAATAAATGTTAACATAATAGGATAAAAGAGAAAAGAAGCCTTTGCGGTGCAGCATGCCATCTCTTTACGAGGAGGATGTGAATACGGACGTTTTTATAAATTTTACAAGTCAACCGTGCCCTCTGTGGGGACAGTACCTTAGCCGAATGGCCTAAGTCCAACTAGTCACCACAGATAGCGAGGTTTTAAATTACAACATAAAAAAAGGGTAATCACAGGGGACCTATTTTATCTACCTTCAGCAAGCCCAACAACACCCTTGTCTTACCAGAGATATTATGGCTAAGTCTAAAGGACATAACCATGAGGTAGTCTGGGTTCAGACAAGAACAAGCGAAGGTAACAATTACAGCCCGAGGGCTCGTTTATTTGGATGATTATCAGCATTGAACAATTTGTACAATATGGTTTATCCAACTTTGATAGATATTAATACTCGGGTATGAATAACAAAGTAATACTCCTCATAATTAAAGATACAAAACAGGATATCATTATTTGACATTGACCGGGAAATCGTCCCTATTAAAAACCTAAAGGCGTACAAATAATATACCTCCCAATGTCAATATAATGCTCTCAAAACTGTAAGTTAACATTTCCATCAAACTAACTTCTAATAGGTCTCAATGATAGTAGACATAACATATAAGATTAAAGTCATCTGACTGTTAACAATATAAATAACCTAATAACTAACATTTCCCATGAGATAGTAAATAAAACTTACAAGAATTAAAGTCATCTGACTGTAGACAATATAAATAACCGAATACTTAACATTTCCCATGATATAGTAAACAAACCTACAAGAAATAAAGTCATCTCACAGTTACAAGACTTGGTGTCTCCTACCTAATCAACAAACACTTAACAACTTCAGATAGACTGACTCCTTATGACAATGATTCCAACCCTGACCTGAATATAGAAAGATCAATGGTCAAAGTTTAATCTCCCTCTTTTACAATAATTTTCCAAAACTTCGCCACGATTTGAACCATTACCTGAAATATACAATGTTCGTGGTCTAAGCTTAATTTCCCTCATTTACAATAAATTCCCTAAACTCCTCCAGGATTTTAACCATAACCTGAAATATACAATGTCCGTGGTCAAAGATCAATTTCCCTTATTTACTTATGAATTTCCTAAACTCCTCCATGATTTGAACCATGACCTGAAATATACAATGTTCATGGTCAACGATTAATTTCCCTTATCTAATTATGAATTTCCTAAACTCCTCCATGATTTGAACCATGACCTGAAATATACAATGTTCATGGTCAAAGATTAATTTCCATCCATAAAAATAGCTTACGTTTAAGACGATCCTAGGGGCCTACAAAGCGCCCAAGTATTCCTTATACCTAACCAGCATCAAAGAGTGACATTCATTGCGGGCCACAGGCTTATATTTGATTCTATTCAGCGGGGGAAACTTGTCAGGAAAGAATTACATCATCGAGTCGTCACCAATATCCAATCACAAGGTCCCACTCTTCCACAGCGCAGTTGAGACTCACATAGCCACGGGGGTGGGGGTAACCTCGGACGTCCGAGCCACTGATATCCACTTATAATTGCACTGTCGCGCTTGCGCGTTTCGAACGGATTGTCTTATTTTGGAGAAGAGATGAGTAAGTGGCTGACTTCCCATTCAAAGTTTTATGCAGTGCGTACAACAAGGTCGTTCCATAGCGTGATTGTTGTTGCTGTACGAGACCTCGGTTTTTCTGGTGAATAGGGTAAGTAGAAAACTGTTGTTGGTGCCGGGTCAGTCTGTAGCCACGGTACACAAGGAGTTTGTAATAATCAGTTGACTCCACATGAACTCGCTGATGTTTTCTTCTAACAAAATGTAGCGACTTTCCATACGTCTCATCTTTCAACCACTTGGATCCACAGTGATATTTATATACTCACTAAATGCCAATCAGTTAGGATCCATGACCCCCCCACTATCTCGAATTATCATCATAATACCACATACTCTTGGATGTTAAGAGGGGAATTCTACTGCAACAAACCTTAATCGATAAAATATTTAAAAAAAACACTCGTCAAGAAATCGCCCAAATTACAGGCGCTGAATTAGAGGGAGAGCTTACCTGTACATGCTTCGATGAGAGGAAAAATGCATCAAGGCTAGGGGTGACCACTTCCAACACGCACTGTGAAAAGGTAACAATTAAAAGGTAACAACGAAGGTAAACTTCCACATAAACGTGTACCGAAAATTAACTCAAATGTACAGTATATCATTACCAAATAAAACCTTTAAACTGTGTGTTGCGGTCGGGGTCAGTTTTATGTGCACCTCCACAAATTTATAAAATTATTTCAAGTGGAATTAAATAAAAATCATCATATGTATTTCTTAAAATATAAATAGAAATTTATAATTTTACTCTCACGAGTAGCTAAAGTATATAGTACCACACAATCAGTCAAACTCTCATAATTATATCGATTATTAAAGCTTGGAACAAAATTTTCAAAAATAAGTTATATTTAAACTACCATCAAATGATTAATATTTGTGAAAATATATTCTTATGCAAATTGAAAAAATATCTCGAGATACACATTTTGAACGCAATCTTAAAGGTAGTTTTAGAAGTTTTTTTTTTAAATTTTGTCAAAAGTAAACCACCCTTAAATTATTTCATTTTATAAATACAGTAAATATTATTTATGATAATGTAAAATAGTCACCAAATTCAAAATAAAAATATTATCCTTGTCTATTTCTATAATACATCTAAATATCCATTTTGATCAAATCCATCAAATTATTTCAGATTTAGGTCCAGGGAAAAAACTACAGACATGGGGATAGGCAGAGTTGTAAAATCCATTTTTTTGGGTTCAGATACATAAAAAAACTTTAATATTGATCATAATCTTGAAATAAAATTACTCTTAGCTACAATAGTTTATCTTGATAATATAAAGTAGAATTGTTGGTAATTCATACCAAAGCCTTAGAATATCTTCGCCAACCTCAAGTAATAAAATTTAAAACAATAAAATTGAAAAACTTAGCTTATATATTTATAAAACTAGATAAAAATTAATCAATTAGCAAATTAATGTATTAATGAATGTGTAGCTTTATTAAATAATAGGATGTTAATTTTCTTTTTCTTGCTGTAATCAATTAGCAGCTTAAATTAGCGGCGATTACTTTCTCATAAGTAACTGAAATAAAATAAAAATCAAGCCTCAAATTTGTTCGTTCTTCAAAGTGAGCTTTGGTGACAGCAGCACATATACAAGACATTCTTTCAGTTAATTTCCTGAGTGTTTATGGTATAGTCCACTTTCATGCGTCTTTCAATACTCTCACAAATATTTTGGTTAGTTATTTGAACTTTACAAACACTTAGATACATAATTATGATCCCACCAAACCTAGATGGAATTACAATCGGGACTTCAAGGTGGCTAGATAATAATTGTATATTGATTACTTAGAAGTTATTTTTATTTAATATAAATGGTGCGCAGATGTGAGATATCAAATCGCTGTAATGTAAGACCCTTTTCGAGAACGTCATCACCATAGAATCATTTGGCGTTAGAGAATGCTATGGCACTGTTTTAGAACAATATTAGCATTAGCTATTTTTTTACTAGATCCCCAACTGCATCTCCTCCGAAGCTTCCAGAGACCGTTGCGGAAACTCCACCTTGATTAAGGGTAAGTTTAGTGGACTGTGCTTTCATTCGCTCATCAAGTAATTAACGAAAATAAGCTTTATATTTTGAACCAAATAATTAAAACTTCTCTTCATCAGTAAAAATAAAAGCTTTTTCCACTGTTCAGTTGTCAAATATTATGTAGAACTTTAGGGAACGCGAGTTATTGATAGTATTTTGCTGGTTTTTTTAAAAAATAATTAATTTTCCAGTAGAAACATGTAATTTAATTATCTTCACATAGTGACTTCAACAGTTGTTGAATATCTGTCAAGGTTGTCCTGGGATTTGATAACAGTTTTTTCTCATGATTAAAAATGTTTCTCATATATTGCCGCTATGTTCATGACAAATATTCAACAAATGTTGATATCACATTATGAATAAAATTAAAATCAATGTCTATACTGGAGAAATATTTTATTTATTTTGGTCAAAATAATGTTTTTACATTAGAAACCGAACTAGCACCGTCCTTAACTCGTGTGTCCTACACTTAAACCATAACAGCGGTTATTTTGGATATGAAACCGTGAAATACAATGCATTTGGTTTATATTGTATATGCACACGGTGGTGGTATTTAACTTTTGTATAGGTAAACAACGTCTGTTTACAGTTTCACAATATTAAGTAGTGACACAATTAACAGCAAACAGTTTTGCCACAAATGAAACAAACAAACCCGATATTCTCAGGCAGTGGAGTGTGAGAAGGTACCAATAACCCTATCTAAAAAAATACCCACTGGGATAATTGAAAAACAGTTTAAAAACATAAAACACCAAATGGCTTGGATGAGTAATTAAGAATCTATTAAGACAACTACATGGAGGTTGAGTTAATTCACATTCAAATTAGTAGGTTAATATTTGGCCTTTCCCTCCCCCCTACCCTCCCCCACCAGCCTTACTTTAGGATTTGTATAGTTAAAGTGAATACGTTTATTATTTACTACTTTAATCCTATAAGCTATTATTTATTTGAAAACTCTTATGGTTTAAATGATAGTGAAATATCTCTTAAACCATCCGTTATCTTTTGTTTGTCAAAAGTCTACTGCATTTCTTTGGCCAATTTAATATCTTCTCAAATTATTAAATTTTTTTCAAGGTTTAACCTGATCCTCTTAGAGCGACAAAATCAGCACCCTTTCAATCAGAATCTATTTTATTGGTAGCACAAGGCAGACCCAAATTGCGTCATATATTTGTCCATTACTAAGGGTTAGAAAAAGGTTCACTTAGTCTGAGCCCGAATTGCACCAAGCCTAGTTTAGTTAAACGAAGGGTCAGACCTGATTTACGCTAAGTCCAGCTAAGCGAGGGGCAATCCCAAATTGTACCAAGTCAAGTTTAATTATACGAGGGGGCAGACCTGAATTGCGCAAAGTCTATTTCTATTAGATGAGGGGCAGACCTGAATTGCACCAAATCCAGTTCAATTAGACGAGGGGGAAGACCTGAATTGCACCAAGTCTAGTTCAACTAGATGAGGTGGCAGACCTGAATTGTGCCAAGTCTAGTTCAATTAGACGAGGGGACAGACCTGATTTGCGCTAAGTCCAGTTCAGTTAGACGAGGGGCAGACCCTAATTGCACCAAGTCAAGTTTAACTATACGAGGGTGCAGACCTGAATGGCGCCAAGTCTAGTTCAATTAGACGAGAAGGCAGACCTGAATTCCATCAAATCCAGTTCAATTAGATGAGGGGGCAGACCTGATTTGCGCCAAGTCCAGTTCAGTTAGACGAGGGGCAGACCCAAATTGCACCAAATCCAGTTCAATTAGACAAGGGGGCAGGCAGACCTGAATTGCGCCAAGTCGAGTTCAATTAGACGAGGAGGCAGACCTGTATTCCATTAAGTCTAGTTCAATTAGACGAGGGGGCAGACCCGAATTGCACCAAATCCAGTTCAATTATACGAGGGGGAAGACATGAATTGCACCAAGTCCAGTTCAATTAGACATCAAGTATGTGTCATTTAAGATTTCCGGCTAACTAGTAGGTTGGTAGTGTAGTCTAATCCTACACCCTTATCATAATATTGACAATTGTATACTAATTTGGTGTTCTATGAATTGTATTCTGGTCTTGGGGTATAGCTTGTTTGAACCTATATCTATTTATTTATTTATTTCTCTATCATTTTGCTGCAATTCGGGTCTATTTTTATTTAATTATGTTGGTTTTGCAGTTGGCGTAATTCTTGTATGGTCTTGGTGGTACTTTTGGGTCCTCTGCACAATTCGGGTCCAGTCATTCCTTTAACCAGGTAGATTGACAAAATTTGGGAAACACTTTTGGGTCTTTGACTCAGTTCGGATCCGGTCACTACTTGAGCCAGGAAGATTGGCGCAATTCAGGTCTGGTCTTAGGACGGACGTACTTTTAGGTTCTTGGTGCTATTTGGATCAGGTCACTCCTCGAGCCAGATAGATTGACGAAATTCTGGCGAACCCGTGGCAAATAATAAGAGTTGTAACTAAACTCTTTACTGAAAAGTGCTCTATTAGTGGGTAGACGCAAATTACTGAATACAATAATAGCGATTGTACCTCTTTATTTTATAATTATACATATTTTTATTTTCTGTGCACCCATACTAATAAATACAAGTTTATAGACGAGGACAGAATCCATTTAAGGCACCATTTTTAAATCAATCACTATTCTAGATTATATACTATTTCTCACACTGGAAGTTACAGTCTAACACAGTATAAAATAACTTACATTAATATCACAAGTGTGCAGTGATATAAAACATTTAATTGGAGTATGCATAAGTAATTAACCTATGTCATTTAAATAAACCGCGTGTGAATAAACAGCCATCAACAGTTATCTTTCTTATATTAATTAATTATAACGTAGACAGCTGGTTAAACGGTATCTTTTCCGTACAGTGATAATAGGCGCTCGATCATGGAGCTATAGACAACCTAAACATCATCACAGCATTATTATATCAGGGAATTAATCCGTAGTGTTTCAATCGACGCCCAAATTGGGCGATTGATTCCATAGAGTTACAATTGGTGGCCAACGTGGGGCGGATCCTTGAATCCCCGAGACAAGAAAGAGATTCCACCTTCTGAAAGACACACGGTACACTACAAGGCACATTGGCAACGTACATCCATCCAAGAACCGAGGTAAAACAGACGTTCCACGCACGGCACACTACAAGGCACACCGACAATGTGCATCCATCCGAGAACCGAGTTGAAACAGACGTTCCACGGACGGCACACTACATTTCATATCGACGACCAACATCGTAATGAGGCGGAACAAGCTTACCGAAGACATCAAATTAGTCATATAAGCCTTATATAAATTTAATTTTTTTCAAATTTATTTGATAAGATTTAAACAACTTTGTTTTAATATTTTATAATCAATAATTTTAGTAAATTTTAGAAGGGAAAATGGCAGTTTCAAATGATAGTAGTGACGCTACTAGTTGCTCTGATGAGGTAGAATATGAAAATAAACCTAGACATCAGTTAGTTCTAGAACAATTAGATGAGGAAAAAAGAGAAAGTGGGCAGAACAAAGAAAGTGAACAGAAAAATAAAGAGTCATTTTCAGAGGGATATAGTAAATATAGGGCAGAAAAAGATACACAAAGAAATGTTATAGTAGATGAGGAAAGGCGAGAAAAGAATAGGGAACTAAAAATGGTGCAACAACCCATAGTAGATTTAAATAAACTTATGAAAATGTTACAGGAAAGTAATCAGAAAATGTTACAGCAAATGGTAGCTAGCAGTGAAAAAACTAATTAGAAAATAGAAGAAACTAATCAAAAAATAGTTGCAACTAATCAGAGAATAGATAAAGGTAGCCAGTAAACTAATCAGAAAACAAATGCAAGAAATCAGAAATTAGATGCAAATATACAAAAAAATTAATCAAATAATATATGTAATTAGCCAAGCGAATAGTCAGAAATTAGATGCAATGAGCCAAGCAATTAATCAGAAAATAGATGCAAATTACACTAAACTTGAACAAATCAATAAAGAACTAAGTGCTAAAATATAGTTAAGTAAGGAGGTTTGTGAACAGAGATTTGGTTATTTAGAGCAAAATATTAACCAGTTAGAGACGATTCATCAAAATTTAGCAGTACAGTTAAATGAGGTAGATAAAAAAGTACTATAAGGGGAAAAGGTAACAAAGATTTTGGCAGAAAAGCAAGAAAATTTAAGAAAGGGACAATTCAAATTAATGGAACAGATTTTGGAAGATAAAAATAAAATAGAAACAGTAGAGCAAGAATCAATTAAAGGGGTAAAAAAAGTAGAAATTAAAGTTGGTAGTCTAGACATTCAGGTATAACACACTAAAAAAGAAATAAATGAGGTAAAATCAGTACTTGGTTCTCAGCAAGACATGAATAAAGTTTTAATTAAAGCACAGATAGATGGGATTGTTAAAAAGGCGGTAAAGACATTAGATAAAAAAAAAAACCGATTTTGTGGCTGAAAACCAAATTAATCTTGTAGAAGTTGGTAATTTACACGGTACTACCAGCCTATTTGCTATATTTCTAAGAGAAACGTCATTAGCATTTATTCCAAAATGTAAAGGAAAAAGAGGAAATATTTCATCAGTACTGTACATAAACAAAGTAGAAAGAGTATTTAAAGAAGAAAAAATTAATGATAAAATCAAAATAGAAATATTTTTAGCAGGTCTGGAAAATGGGGCAAAATCTTGGGCAGATAATATAGAGAGTGAATGGGAAACCTATGAACAGGACAGGGAAATATTTTTCGAAAAATATTGGTCACAAAAAATGCAAGATGATTTTCTACAATTAATTTTCAATGGAAAATATAACGACGAGGATGGTACTATGAGCGAATATTTCAATACATTTGTAACACAGGCAAAGTATTTATGATACTCAGTAGTTGAGGTGAGATTGATAGGTCTTCTAATTGAAGTACAAGATGTTCTAATTAGTATACATAAACATAACATTAAAGGAGTAGAGAGAGTATTAAAGGCATTTGACGATAGATATAAAAGAAACAAAGAAATCAATGAGCAATAAAACAGGTATAATATTTATAGGCCTAGGCAATCGTCTAACTCTCAAATCAGAGAAATTAATAATGAACAAGATAGGCATAGATATCAAAATAATTATCCAACGCCAGAGCAAAATAGAAGATATCCAAATCCTAGTATAGAGTATCGACAGGTTAGTAACCAAGGACCCTCAAGGCAAATAAATTCGAGTGATATACAAATTAATAGAAATATCAACACAGGTGACCCCAGATTAACAACCAATAAAATATATTAACCTCCAAATTTTAATTTTGTATCACCATTGTCAGGGATATCAAATTTAAATGAGTATGACTCACAAAAAAATATTCAATCCAGGAGGCAAACAAGGAAACATAGATCATTTAAATGTAAAACTCAGAAGTTTAACTATATACTTAAATTTTAAATAAGGAAAATAAGGGTAATTATAGTTATTAAGTCGTAATAAAAAATGTTGAAAGTAAAGTTGTTGTAAGTAAACATTCAACACACAAGTTCGGCGAAATATAGCTAATAATTCCTTTCTAAAAAAGGGAAGGCTCTGTGAAGTATAACTGCGTATTTTTTTGAAGAAAGGTAAGAAAGTGTCACACCTAAATCACACCTAAAATAAAGATTCTAAAGAAGCCATTAACAACCCTAACTACTAAGAGTGACAAAAATATATATTTTTTAAAAAAGGTGTTGTAGAGTGTGACGTCACACTCTACGTATTACCCGCGTGGTTGAACTGTGAACCCGCCGTGTTGACGATAGAGGGCAGGTCAGTTACTGTGTTTCCTCTGCCGTCCACGTGGGCGGGACGCGAGTTCAACCCTGCCCCCGATTGTTTTAAAATAGTGCTATCAAGGCAGACTTGTCTCAGTTCTATCAAGGCAGACAGTCCTGCTCAACATTGCAGTGTACTATCATTCAATGTAGCCCAACTCGTACTTCAGGTGTTGCTGAACTGTTCAGGGTACTAACTGTGAAATAAAAATAATGAAACAAATAATTACTGGTTTTATTGAAGTTCTACAAATTAAACTAAAAGAGGTTTCAGTATAAGGGTTTGATTGTTAACTGGTACACTATTCTTCAAAATCTTTTGTTATTTTCTACGACTCCAAAACAAGATTTAAAGGTAAACATATATTGTTCAAAAGAGGAGAAGAACTAGTACAAGGACAGTCACTTTAAGGGACGACGCAGAAATAATAATAATTCTTTATGACTAAGAGTAAATATATATAAGAGTATATTTATAAACATGAAATCAAGTTTTAATTATAATTTTTTTTACCAATCATATAAATTACATTTGGATTTAAAATAATTAAAAGAAATGATATATATAAAAATAGGAGAACCAAAAATTAAGAGGCATGATCCCTCGGGAAGCATTCAAAAAAGATTAAGATCAGATAGAAAAGTAGGGCGAGGGGATGATTGCAATTTGTCAACTAGTTAAGTTTTATGTGAGTAAATTCAAAGGAAAATTTTAAATTTATAAAAGTAAAATAATTTCAGTTTTAAAAAAAGGAAGTTTGATTAATAAATAGATGATCTTGGAAATCAGAATAAATCTATTATTTCACCAATGGTGCATTTTGTGAATGAAAACTAAGAAATTAATCTTAATATTTATGTGGGGGTTATTTTAATTTAATTAATTACATTTCAATATATTCAACGATATTGATTAAGATATTAAAGGAGTCACAGAGTAAGCTGATTAACTAAAGGATAAGATTTATGATATCTAAATAAATCAATTTAGATAGGCACTAGAGTACAGTATTACAGTAAGTTAAGGTGAGTGGAAATAAGAGACCAGTAGTGTCTTGTTTAAAAACATTTTTTCAGATATCGGAGTTAAGGTTTATTGGTTGAGGAGTTGAGATATATTGATTGAGGAGTTAAGATTTATTCAGATATGGACTTAGCAATGGGCAAGCCATAATCTAGATTATGCAATCGTCGTAATGAGTTTAAATATGACCCGAGGGCATCTAGCAGCGTTGAGAAGTTGAGGTGTATTGGTCGAGGATTTAAGGTGTATTAGTTATGGAGTTAAGATATATTAAGGCATGGACTTAGCTATAGGCAAGCCATGATTAACAACTTTATTTTTCTGGTGAGTTAACGAATCACCAAGCATCAGATAGAAGGCATTCACAAGCATAGAGTTAACACAACGCAGGGAGATGTCAGCAATTATGATAATGAGGCAAAAAGGCCTAAGTTTTCCACTAATGTGATAATTGTGCAATGGTAAAACCTACATTGAAATTGATAGATATGGAAGAGATTATGACGCCGTTTAAAAGGGTATTCTATAATTACGTGATGTAATAATGATGTATCAACAAGGATAATGAGAGCTAATTAAGGTGTTAAACCCAATTAAGCTATTGTAACAGATTTTTAACTATGATTTCATTTTATTAAGTACCTAAGGAAAATAGGCAACATTCACATGTTTTGATCAAGAGAAATATGTATTTAAAGATCTTTTCACTAATGAGAAGATAATTACTCAATTAGAATGGGGAAACTGATTTTCAATATTTCACAGTAGTGTGACATGATTTTATACTAATTTCCAAACTTACTTTAAGCATAAAAAATTGTCTTATATTCATTTCAACTATTTTAAACAAAATAAGGTTACATTAATATAGTATGTTTTTGTCACTCACACAAAACCAGGTTAACAATACAAAGGGTAGAAAAAGAAAGAAGGCGAAAGGGTTTGACAGCTGTCTCACTAGCAATGTAAAGAAAGTAAAAGTATAGTTTGACCTTGAATAAAGAATCAGGGTTTGCAAACAACAAAATACTATAAAAGAACTGATGTTAATATTAATTGACTGAATATGTAATAATGTAATATGCCTTGCTCAATGTCAAGCAATTAATAGTTCTATGGTAGTAGATTAAATGAGATCACATTAATAAATAAACATTAATCAAATCAATAAAAAGTTAAACAAATATTTGTGAGAAACTTGACCCATTTTTCAAGTAGAGTTAAGATAGCTAAGAGTATTAAGAGTATGTAAAATAGATTTTTAGTAAGAATAGTTTAATTAAGTCAATTTATAATTAAATTTATGTTGTATTACAAATGTTTATCGTAGAGAATTTGGTAAACAGTGATTGATTGTACAACTAATCATAAAGATTTGAGTTTTTATAGAAATAATTGATCTAATGATGATTATATTAAACATTTTATAAAAACAATATTTCAATATTTATATTTTTATTAAAACGATTTAATATTTAAATTCAATTTAAAATACTTTGAGGTATTTAAGCTATAAGTTTATATTAATATTCAAGATTTTCTAATTATTCTTGGATTTATTAAATTTAAAATTAACCTAGTTTAACCTAGATTCAAATACAAAGTTGATTATTCAACCAAAACAATTTATAATTTTGTTCAAGTGTGTATGTGACCATAACATTTTAAGAACAGAGCAACAACAAGTGATACAATTTTTCAGTGATATAAAGAAAATAAAAATGAAACATTAAACATGAAATTCTTTATTTCCGTGTATTCATCAAGAAGACTAAACATTAAAAATAATTAAATGTGACAACGGATAATGTATCATAACTTTTGAATTCTTATACAAGTAAATTGTAACCAATGTTTACACACATGTACTATTTATGTAACTTATACTAAACAAATTTATATATGTTTAGTTTTAAGAATGATCAAAGGTTAAATATGACGTAGCTCTTGCACAGTATGGGATTTGCTTCTATCAAAATTCATTAAATTCATTTAAGATATAAGCAAATGGGTGGGTAATTGTAATGATAATGGTTTGGATTACTATAAATTATGTATAAAGTCATGGATGAAAGTAATTTTTCCCTAAAGTAATATATGTAGAGTATCCTTTTAAGATTCATCCATGAAGAAACACGCGCTTCTCAGAAATAATGGGTAAAGAATTTTACCTTTAAAATAACACTAAATTTATGAAAAATTTGTAACACTATGGAATCAATCGGGGCGATTGATTCCATAGTGTTACAGTTTTTTCATAAATTTAGTGTTATTTTTTATCCCGAAAGTTTTATTTATGATAAAGGAGACGTGTATTTATTAGGGATAAATCATAATAACCGAGAGTTTATAACTTTGACTTGGAATTAGTATGTTTTTATTGTATTTAATTAATAGAACTATTAGTCTATATATACATTTAATATATTTGTACATATTTTTTGTAATTTACTGTAACAATTTATATGTTAAAATATGTACTCCTGCCCCATACTTAGTATTAGATTCTACAAAATATGGATGGGATTATATTATAAGAATTGAATACATAAAGCTTTAAATTAAATTATAAACTATTTTAATTTTAGATTAATATGTAAATAAGTATCTATAAATATTTCACTGAGTAAACACACCCAAACAGATTAAAGGTTGCTGAGTTTAACTATTTTATTTATATTACGTAAATATGGAGCAAAATTGTGTATTTTTTAAAAGGAGAGAGTAATCAATGATAACAAAGTTTATTAAAATAGGCAAAAAATCTCGCTTATTAAATTCATAATATTAAAAATGTTAAAATACACCAAACTTTCTTAATAGTTAAATTAACACTTGTTATGCATTAAAACACTTTAAACCTTCTTCCTTATTATTTTTTTTTGATCGCTTCAGACTACCCTTTCGGTTTATACGCTTATATACTTATTATATTATTTATTTTAGAACTAGGAATGTTTTATCAATAGGAATTGTACCCCCATTTGCGTGAGAGTTGAGGGGATATCAAATTTGAGAAAACTACCCTTAGTACACCCTACCGAGATTCTAACCTCAATCTCCCAGTCATCAATATTTTGTCTACTCCTAGAGTGGGGCCTTAGACCATGCAGCCAAAAACCGGGTCTTCATTAGTTATAATTCTGGTTCTGAAATAATTTGTCAGAAAGAAATTTCAAGCACCTTAACACAAGCGTAGTATAATCTAACAAATAGGTCATAATAATTATAACAACGTATTCATAATCACATTTACATGTGCATATTCAAAAATTTAAAACCATTTATAACTTATGATCTTATTCCAGAAAATGGTGGTATTTTGACCTTACGGAAAACATAATTTTTTCTCAGAAGCTTATGTATAAAACAGATTCCTCCTCAGAGGTCAGGTGTAAAGATTATTTCTCAGGGGCTAGCTAGGGGTATAGGTTATTTCTCATAGGTTAGGTATATAGGCTATTTCTCAAAGGTCAAATTTATAAGTTATTTCTCAGAGCGTATGTGTATAGGTTATTTCTCATAGGTTAGGTATATAGGCTATTTCTCAAAGGTCAAATGTATAAGTTATTTCTCAGAGGTTGTGTGTATAGGTTATTTCTCAGATGGTTAGGTGTATAGGCTATTTCTCAAAGGTCAACTGTATAAGTTATTTCTCAGAGGTTATTTCTCAGAGGTTAGGTGTATGGACTATTTCTCAAAGGTTAAATATATAAGTTATTTCTCAGAAGTTAGGTGTATAGATTATTACTCAGTGGTTGGATGTATAGGCTATTTCTCAAAAGTCAAATGTATAAGTTATTTCTCAGAGTTTAGGTGTATAGGTTAATTTCTCAGAGGTTAGGTGTATAGGCTATTTCTCAAAGGTCAAATGTATTAGTTATTTCTCAGAGGTTAGGTGTATAGGCTATTTCTCAAAGGTCAAAAGTTTAAGTTATTTCTCAGAGGTTAGGTGTAAAGTTTATTTCTCAAAGGTCAAATGTATAAGTTATTTCTCAGAGGTTAGTTATATAGGTCTTTTCTCAGGATTTGGGGATAAAAATTACTCATCAGATATTGGGGATACAGGCTATGTCTCAAATTTGGATGTACATCCTCTTTCTAATATGCTAGCGATACATTTTATTTCTTATAAAATATAAATATATTCTATTTATCAGAAGATGGGGATACATCCTCTTTCTCATAGGATGGGGATACATCCTCTTTATCATAGGATGGGCATACATATTCTTTTTCATAGGATGGGGATACATTTCTTTCTCATAGGATGGGGATACATCCTCTTTCTCATAGAGATGGGGATACATTTCTTTCTCATAGGATGGGGATACATCCTCTTTCTCATAGGATGGGGATACATATCTTTCTCATAGGATAGGATACATCTCTTTCTCATAAGATGGGGATACATATCTTTCTCATAGGATGGGGATACATATCTTTCTCATAGGATGGGCATACATATTCTTTTTCATAGGATGGGGATACATTTCTTTCTCATAGGATGGGGATACATCCTCTTTCTCATAGAGATGGGGATACATTTCTTTCTCATAGGATGGGGATACATCCTCTTTCTCATAGGATGGGGATACATCTCTTTCTCATAAGATGGGGATACATCCTCTTTCTCATAAGATGGGGATACATATCTTTCTCATAGGATGGGCATACATATTCTTTCTCATAGGATGGGGATACATCTCTTTCTCATAGGATGAGGATACATCTCTTTCTAATAGGACGGGGATACATCTCTTTCTCATAGGATGGGGATACATGCTCTTTCTCATAGGATGGGGATACATTTCTTTCTCATAGGATGTGGATACATCTCTTTCTCATAGGATGGGGATACATACTCTTTCTCATAGGATGGGGATACATCTCTTTCTCATAGGATGGGCATACATCTCTTTCTCATAGGATGGGGATACATCTCTTTCTCATAGGATGGGGATACATAGTCTTTCTCATAGGATGGGGATACATCTCTTTCTCATAGGATGGGGATATATCTCTTTCTCATAGGATGGGCATACATCCTCTTTCTCATAGGATGGGGATACATTTCTTTCTCATAGGATGGGGATACATCTCTTTCTCATAGGATGGGGATACATCTCTTTCTCATAGGATGGGGATACATACTCTTTCTCATAGGATGGGGATACATCTCTTTCACCATAGGATGGGGATACATACTCTTTCTCATAGGATGGGGATACATCTCTTTCTCATAAGATGGGCATACATCTCTTTCTCATAGGATGGGGATACATCTCTTTCTCTTAGGATGGGGATACATCCTCTTTCTCATAGGATGGGGATACATTTCTTTCTCATAGGATGGGGATACATACTCTTTCTCATAGGATGGGGATACATCTCTTTCTCATAGGATGGGGATACATACTCTTTCATCATAGGATGGGGATACATCTCTTTCTCGTAGGATGGGGATACATCTCTTTCTCATAGGATGGGCATACATCCTCTTTCTCATAGATTGGGGATACAATCTCTTTGTCAGAGGCTCAAATACAGCTCCTTGTTTTTTCTTTTTGGGGTTAGAGGGGGATCGGGTAAATATGGAAAGGGATATAAAAGGGATGAGGGACTTATTAGGTCAATTTGAATTGAATTCTCTTTGCCAGTCTTAAATCCGATACGTGATACGTTATAAGAATTCACAATGACCTAGAGATTCATTTGTTGCTCATGTTAAATTACATTGCTTTGAGATGCACGAAACGGAGGGAGAGTCTCGTAACAAGAGAAATACATTAACTACATTTTGTGAATTTACGTTCAAACAAGAACAATCTTTTAGTTAGTTCCCAGGAGGGAATAAAAATAAAAATTTACAGCTTATAATCATAACATTCAAAATGTGAGTCTTAGTCACAAACATACATAAGTATGTATGTGACTTAGGCTCACATTTTGAATGTGTTATTTAACCTTTTTAGACATTGTTGAGAGACATTAAGTGTTATTTTCTTAAATTTTCTATTGATCTCAGATTTGCTACTTATTATATCATTGTTTATATCTAACCTATTGTTCTTTTTGACTTTTATGAGTTCCAATTTTTTATTACAAATTTTTATTAGTTTTCATTCACATTGAATTCTATTATTTTCTATTATTACGATTAAATATTGTTTCCTTATTAAAATTCATAATGTTTTACAAATATATAAAGATAATATTTTAAAAGTATTAAACTATACAGTAATTTTTATTTATTTTTATTTCGAGTAACTAATCAGTCGGTTCAGAACGTGTACCGTCTGATTATATCAGCACACGACTCATAAACAAACTTAAAATTTATAAAATACACAAAATTCATCATTCAGCCCTTAATTCATCTCTGTGAATATGGAAACCCACAATTCACAAATGAAAAGTTTTTGTTTGTTCCAGGAGTTTAACACAAAGCTCTTAGCTCAGTATGCAGGCACATTAACGACTGAGCTAAAGGTGTCAGTCGTAATGATATATTGTTTAATTGTTTTGGATGCTTGAGAACTGTCATTTCCCTCAAAAATACCTAAAGCAGGTTGAAAATATTCTCCTTATAATAGGCGGCACCTATCTATATCCCTTCTACACACAAAACACACTAACAAAGAATGATAGAACGAACAGCCTAGAAAATAGTAATGTCATTATAACGATACTTTAATCTTAGCAAAGTTGAAACGCAAGTTTAATTAATTAAAGTGATTCGTTCAACAAGAGTGCTCGCTCCTATGTATCCTCGCCCCCTCCCCCTCTTCTGAAATACACTAGAACATGTGACAGTAAAGAGAATGTATCACGTCTTTAAAGGTCTTCGCGCCACCATCTTCCATTCATACCCTTTCCTCTATGCACGCTTCTCGCAAACCCCTCTCCTCTTTTGGATTATCCTGGAGTCAGATCACGCGAGCCGATGTCGTGGAGGACTCCAAAGCACTCTTCCTCATTAAGGAGGTGAAGAGGGAGCAGATAAGGAGGAATGAGGGGAAGCGGCTATAAGTTGAAACCCAGAGGCGAGGGTGTAAAAGCAACGCTAGCTAGTTATTCCCTCGCTTTCTTTGGCTACACACACCAGCCCGTTTCTTTTTCTTGAAGTAAGTAAGACCCAAAGTCCTTTACGTGCAAACCACAGGACAGTGTATAGGATGAGCTCTCACAAGGCGTTGGAAAATTTCACGAACGCCCCTCCCTACAGACCTACCTCTGAAACCGCTACTGGTAGCGTCTCATTATGAAACAAGATGAAATTATCCACTTAGTTTAGGTTTCATCAAGAAGATGCCATGCTGTACAACCAATTTTTTTAAAGAAAATATTTTAAAGTTTGTGTGTGTTTGTGTTTAATTAATATTAAAGTTATCTTAGTCTCGTGAAGGGAAAATGTTTCCTTGCACGTAAGCAATTTAATTATTTTAGAACAAATAAGGTTTAGTCACAGTTTTCGAACACGTACCAAGAAAATAAGACCGATCGTATGTAATAAGAAATATATTCCTTTATATATATAATGAGTAGTTATATTGGTTGACTGTTAGATTTTAACTTTATTATTCAACTATTAGTCTTGGTCATCATCTCATTTATTTATTTTTGCTGTGTATATTAAGTTAATACTGTACGTTACTTAAATTGAACCCTGATAAAACTAAAACCATTCTTATAGGAACAAGCAGACTAATATTGAATGTGGACCGGTGCCTGCTGACTGACATATGGTTAGAAGTAGTCACAGTACAACTGACAACAATTACTAAAAACCTTGGTGTGATTATTGATAAAAATCTTAATTGGACAGATCAGTTAACTTCGATTTGCCAGAAAATGTATGCCTGCTTACATTGACTGAGAAGGTTGAACAATTTTCTCCCAGAAAATGTACGATTTATCAGAAAGTTAAATAATGCTTTTAATTAACTAGTATCAGCCATGTGGCTTAGTGGTCAGTGCACCTGGCTAATAGGCTATGGGTCCCTGGTTCGATTCCAAGCTTGTAAAGTCCGTTCACCGTAGGAATTGTTTTCTGAAAGGCCTTTTTCCCTACCAGAAGTATAATATATAGTAGTATATTGGTAGGAAAAAAGACCTTCCAGAGAGTAAATTCTACCGTGAATGGAGTATATACTGGGTATTTTTCTCTAGAGTGGAGTTATCCAAACGGTCACCAGAGTTTGGTTGGTTAGGATTAAATTAGGTTTAAGTGTTTCCACTGGTTCCAAAACTTCAGACTCACTATAACCCTCATCTCATCTGGACATGGAAATAGCCCTCCATGGAAAGGATGTACGATAAGTAATTTCAGGCTTCATCTGGGCAATGGTACATTAGTACTGGATAATCTTTCCACTATTGGGCTATAAGATATTAACCTAGATGTGTATTATTATTATTATTATTATTATTATTATTATTATTATTATTATTATTACTAATAACCATTTACACCTTTTCAATCGACTACAATACCAATGCAACATGTACACAAAGCATGTTTCTGTTCTCAACTAAAAATAATTTCATTTTATAAATAATGATTGTGTGTATCATTAATTTAATATTAAGAAAACTATTTACTACAAACTAAACAAATATATTAAACACGCTCATTGTTTTTAATACATTTTAAATAACCATTTAACGCTAACAAGCAAAATAGAATTACTTTAAATAAAGGTTTTTTTGTGCAAAATATTAAAAGTATTAACTATTTTAAAATTCAAGTGGCTCCTCATTTGTCCTCATGAGACTGAGTTGAACTTATGCCATAAATTATATAAAATTAAGGCAACCACCCTCAAACAGATTTTTAAAATAAAGTTTTGTGTTTTACTTTTTCAAACGACAGTAAAATCACTGTTCGAGCGAGGACAACCTATGTTTCTACTGCCCATGAGATCGTATTTATACATCGCTTAAGACCTGAGCTGATTCCAGACTAACCACAAGTTTCTATAACACCGTACCAGTTTTTCTAACAGTATCCATGATATTTGGTCCTTAAAGGTGATATTTGACTTTAAATTAATCCTATACTAATTTATGAATTAAAACATCGCACTTGTTTAGAGAATATTAGCTATAATCGTTAAGCCTTTGATTCCTTATATGTAATATTTATTATAATTGCACAATTTCAATGTACTAAAGGAAATTTAAACCTGACCCTCTAGTATTTGGTGACGATTGTATCAATGATATTAGATTTACACACATCCGTCAATATATTAGGAATAACAACTGTATATCAGGAGTTTCCCCGATCTACAACGTCCACGTGGAAGAAGAAAAGAATTCCGACATGAAGACATCGTTCAGCAAAAAATTTTTTTTACATGAAACATGTATTATTATTAGCACCGCGTCTTACTACTCATTCGGGTTATACGCACTTACGCTAATGGTAGGGTGGTTGGGAGATGAAATGGAGGACCTACAGCTTAACGTGGGATCTGAACCAGGGTGGAGGCCTGACATTCCACACATTCACAAGTTGTGATTAATACACGTCTTGTCAGAGGTGAAGGAAGGGTTTGGCAATCAGATTAATCTGTGCCGGGACCGAGGATTGAGCCCCGGACCCTCAGCACAAAAGTCTGACACCTCACCCCAAAACCGCCAGATCACCTATGAAACATGTAGAAGAAGAAGGCAAGAATTGCGGACGTCATACCTGGCAGGAGCAATAACATTAGGATGTCAATATGTCTATTCACTACTATTGTTCGCAGAATCATCAGTTCGGTACCACTGGTCATCCAGTTGGAGGTTTACCAGTGAGGGGATGATGTTCTAAATCACCATCTCATGTAAACACTCTTTGTGTAGATGAAACAGCTTTGTATTTATGATATCTATGTCGAGAAAAGGTAAATAAATATGGTAGCCTACAAATGCTAGCTTAGCAATGTACTGTGCATATCTTTTTCTCCTTAGACTCTACTTTAAATATTGGGTGAAGATTGTCCCTGTATACAAGATGAATCCTGTATTTCTCAGTGGTAGAGTCTAAGTTCATGGTTCCAGGTTTGATTTACATGTCAGAATGTCATTTTTAAATTTACGAATATGATACTTGATACGGCTATATCCATTACCGAAATATAATTTCGATCTTCCAAGCTTTGATAGTCATTCATGTACAGTACAGTTAAAATTTTCACAATTTTTTTTTCTTCATTGAGTTTGGGATTAAGAAAGTTGAATTTTTTATGAAGTATTCTCTTATTTGCATGAGCTGAGAGTGGAAAAATATTAAGGAAATCCTCCCTCAGTATATCAGACAGAGACTGCAACCCCGATATTCCCGTCTTCGGTAGTCCCGTATATTGGGAAAGCGAAGCCATAGTCAAGTGGTTCTCAAACTTTTTAGTGACATACACCCTTTTCACTACATGTCAGAATGTCATTCCGCCCTCCTAGATGCCTAACTCAAAAGTTGTATTCTGAATTATATATATATATATTATTGAAAAAAAATTCTATATTGGTACATAAATACAAATTACTTTGATTATTTTTACTGTGGAGCTTAATCACAACTTGTGAATGTGTGGAATACCAGGCCTCCACCATGGTTCGGATTCCACGTTAAACTGTAGATCCTCCATTTCATCACACAATCACTTTACCACTACACATTAGCGTAAGTGCATATAGCCCGAATGGGTAGTAAGATGCACTGCTAATAATAATAATAATAGTAATAATAATAATAATAATAATACTGTGGAGACTTATAGTTAAATTAAAATTACCGCTCAGAAAGTCCACTGCTTCAAACTAAAAAATTGTTTATGAAAAGTCTGAAATATTGTAGTTTGATGGAAAAATGTTTTCTAAATAGGCTTTAGTCTATGATCTTAATTCGCCCCATAAAACCCTAAAATTCCCCCCCAGTTGAGAACCCCTGTCTTAGACTCTTAGACCACTTAGGTAGGTAAAAGATATTAATAAAGGTGTACTACTGATACTTATAGTATTATCATTATATTATGTTATTCAATAACGTGTTTGAAAATCAAATAATAATGTTTTAAAAGTATGGGAGGATGAAATATGGGCCTATAAGTAAAAACGAGTTCAGTCATCATTTAGCTAGAAACGCTCAGGGAATATAAACGTTGTGTGTTGCAGTCGGGTCAAATGCGAGTATACACACTAATGGCACTGACAGTATTTGGGTACAAGGAGGACGAAAGTGACCCAATACTCCACTGCCCTAATCGTACTAAGCGTGTGTTAAAACCAAATTTATATACACTACTATAAGGCCACATGGCTGACTCACTCAATGACATTAATGTTTACCAACTTCCAGATGCGCTAGAAACTTGAAATTTTGCAAACTTATAGCTTATAGCCTGTAACCGGCAGTAAAAATCCAAAAATTTAAAAATCTAAATTTTTAACCCCCCAAAAAAATTAAAAATTGCAGAGCAACTTTAAAGTCGGTGCGGACCTTTCTTTGGAGGTCTCCTGTGGCTAAACGGTAAAACCTATCAAAAAACGACTCTGGAATTACATTAGCTTACATCCACTTGCAAAGAAAACTCACCGGGCGGTTGGGGGGGTGAGCCACCAACGAGCAAATCGAGTTACTCTTATAAAACTTTGCCCCTAATACATGGCAAGCAGGAATTCCGCTCACCAAACACATATTTTGAATAATTACACAGTCATGAACGTTGGATTCATACCTGAGATATTTATCTTAAAGAGCCAATATTCTACCCCTAAAATATACAGGTTCATTTAGTGACCAGGGTCATTCATTACTCCTGATTTAAGATGGAGGGTATTGGTATATTTCTAGTATCTATTTAATAGCTCGAGATTTCACAAGTACAGTACATCAGACACTCCTCCTAAAAACATACGAAATTTATGACAGAGAACACAAGAGTAACTTCGATTGTCCAGTGGTAGATCATTGACTTACTAAGCTCAATGGTCCCGTGTTCAATACTCGTGTCTAAGTGCATTTTGTTTACACATATTTAAATGAGTCTTTATGTTGAAAAAGCACTCTCAATGTAAAATTTCTAGCACCATGTCCTATCTGTTCAAGCTATACGCATATGTAATAAAAACGCTAATGTGTTTAGGAGAATGAAGGTTGAATTTAGAGAAAGTGTACACACATTTGTCTTCAGAAAGTGTGGAAATCCATTTAGTAAAAACCAACTTAAGTACAATAGACCTGGATTCGAACCCTGATCACCTGTTTATGGGCATTCCTAGTTTATTGTGAGAGTGACGCTTTAAAGCAGAGGCATTCAACCCGAGGCACACGTACCCCCAGAGGTACGATAGGACCTATTAAGGGGTACGTAAAGTTAAACACATATTTAAATAAAAAGTTTTATAAGAACAATTTATATATATACTATATTACGTTTATATATTATTGTATACATACATATATATATATATATATACTATATTACGTTTATATATTATTGTATACATATATATATACTATATTACGTTTATATATTATTTTATACATACATATATATACTATATTACGTTTATATATTATTTTATACATATATATATATATATACTATATTACGTTTATATATTATTTTATTTAAAACTTAATATTAATATATTTAGCTTGTAGATATTTAATCAATTTAGTTTATTTTAGCTGTAGAAAACAGAATGCGTTTAACCAAAAATATGTATAAAAAACTTTGAGGTTACAAGGTTGAGGGAAAATCATATAATATAGGTGTGCACCAACAAAAATCAGTGGTTATGACTGCCTCAGACCGCTTGAGTGCAGAAAGAGGGTTCAATACTGTTGGTAGAAAGACTATTGAAATTACGCGTCCCTCAGACACACCAACCTCTTAATTAATTTTACTGGATAGCATCATATTTAATCCCTTCCCTTTTTAAGAGAGCAGGGTGGGAAAAAAAGCATCAATAAAAACTTAAGGTCGTGATTCAGATTATCTGCTGTCCCCTCAATGCTTAGCCAACTCTTAATAAATTTTTATTTTTCAGTTTGTTCAAACACTAATGAACTCGGTCATTCATCAGCTAAAATTTTTCGGGTGGTATTATTACAGAGTTCACGCGATTTTAAAATACTTTTTTCTCATACAAGTGCAGTGTTCTAACCTCCTCACCCCCTTTAATCCCGCCCACCACTCATCCACAAAAAAAAACACTCCTATGTATCGCGACTGGGTTAAACTAACATTAAAATGCGTTCCGTGTACAATTTACATTACTGTAAGGGTGAGACTGGAGGTGGTTGTGGGGGGAGGAGTAGGCCACTGTTTATGTATTCAATTTGCACTTTAATAACGAGACAACATAATGGAAAACAACGGTGAAGTGATACGCGAATACATTGTTAATAATTTACACCCTCCCATCTAAATCCACCCCTTCACCCTCTTGACGTTGACTGAACATTATGGGTACGCCGGCAACGCAGTAGGTTTTTCGGTTGCGAGGAAGAGGGGTAAAAAAAAGAAATAGAAAGTGAAATATTACGTGCGAGGAATGGTCATAACGAGTATTTATCACGCTCACTTAAAATCTCATAGAAGAGAACACAACTGCATGCACCTCACATATTATGTTCTAGAAATGTTGACAGTATGATACAAAGGGTGGATCATTTATACATTTTTGCTCTATTCTAAGATGATTAAAGTGCACTTAAGAAATTTATGGTCAAATAAACAACGGGATAAACCTAGTCAAAATATAATAGTAAAAATATCATTAAATATTTAAGCCATTGTACAGTAACAGTGAACAGGCAAATGACATGGATTTGGTTTGTGAAATGGAGATTCAAATTTAAATACTATGTTAAAAATAATGTAGTAAAATTGATTCTTTATCACACCACTGGTTGGTAGGATAATTCTGACATATATTATCTTTTAGAACTGGAAGATTTAATTAGAAAAAGATGTACAAAAATATATTCTCGTATTATATACCAGTGGTTTAATGCTCTCAACCTATAATAGACCCTGATATTTCTTGGGAGAACAGTAGAGGAAATTCAAGCATATTTATTTACGGCCAACATTGATAACCTTACACTACATTCTTTGTGTTATTTTATAGATATTGATAATATATGTCTAAAGTAACAGGTGCAGATCACAAAATTTTATATATGGATGTATTAAAATTGTTTAAGTAACTTTAGTAACTAACCTCTACTGTCTTCCTACCAAAATCCTACTATAGTTATAAAGTTTATGCAGTAAAAACCAATATGAGATCTTATGCTACAGACATAAAAACACAATGCGATAGGAAACTGTGCTTCAAATAAAATTCAACTCAAGACAGTTGTATATAATACACACAGTTATTCAACACGCGGAAAGCAGGAAACTGTGATTTAGACACAACTTGACAATTAACCGATACGCTCGCAGTAGACTAGACGGCCTATGACGGGGAGATCGGGGTTCGAATCTCAGTCGGGTGTACTGAGGGTGGTTTTCCACTTTCCCTTCACGCAGATTCAGGTATACTCCCTTTAAATATAGCCCTTATAACCCATAAAACCATTAGCGTATTAGTACATAAGCGTATAACCCGAAGGGTAGTGAGACGTGGTGCTACATAAAATTACAATTTTGGGTCATGTCATTAGTTTATCACGCCGAGTCGTAGAGATTTAAACTCTTAATTGAGGACCCTTCTTCTTTTCCCGTTTGTAACGATAGTATTATTTTTCTGCTATGGAATGAAACGCAGTACAAATCATTTAGGGTTTACTAAGCTATGTTCTCAGGCGATAATTTCTTTCCTCGTTCTTAGAATTTGAAAAAAAATTAATATAAAAGATTTGGCAATACTTTAAATATCATAGAATCAGAACCACTTTTTTTTAAACATTTTGAAAGTAAAAAATAAAGGGATCTGCGAAGAATGAATGACACGTATAAAAAGTGGTAGAACCACATGGATACTATAGAAAGATTGAGAAAGTGTTAGCCTTTAACTCTTTCTTCAAACTACATTTAGCTTTTTATTCTCTACTTCCTTTCTGTTTTTCTTGTTTCTCTGTTTCCTTTTTTTCCCCCACCCTTAATCCACTCTCTTCGCTTCTTACTATTCAATTGGGACCTCAAAGCTCAAGAGAACTATTCAAGTACTTCTGTATTTCATTCCTCCAGATTTCCTCTCTTTCCCCTCACATCCTCTAACACTTTTCTTTAACTTCTCTCATCCCATTTTTTTGGCAACCATTTCACTGGCTCTTCACATCACTTCTTATCCCCTTTAACCCCTCCAACCCCACTACCTCCCCAAATTCAACTGTTCCCCTCTTTTTCAATCCTGCTTCATAGCACTCACGAAGACTCCCCGCCTAAAAGTAACCATTAATTTAATCTCATAATTGAATGTGTCAGAGCAGTTTATGAAGGCAATGCATTACTAGAGACTCCCACTACTTCCAACCCCTATTTCTCACCCTCCTACCCAAATTGGGGTTGGCTATAGAAGTCGCGGTAGTGGAACGACATTCGAATTTGGTCGTAGCTGAGTATTTTTTTAGTTTTTTTTCAACCCTTCCATTGTTATTTTACAAACTTACCTCTATTCTTCTTTCTCATTTTCATACCCTCTCCCCTCCAACTTAAACTTACCAATGACATTCCCCAGAAGTTTTGTAAGACAATAATTTTATGGGGATATTACATCAAAGGAGTTGATTTGTAATGCTCTAAGTTACAGTTCTTCAGTATAAAAACATACACTACTTGTTTAGTGGTAAAGGTATTTCAAGAAAGATATCAATTTAAATATATATAGTTTTAAAATTGTCCTAAAGTATTAGTTCTGTTTTATCCCGGTGGCTATGAAACTTGAAATAGACATATTTTCACTCGTTTGATTTAAATGACAATTTATCGTCAGGAGTTTTTATTTTGTATTATTAAGTAGATATCTCACAAGGATAACTTTTTATTAAATAAAAGTGAATGTGGATTTTATCTTCATCCTTTAATTTTATTTCTCACATAGTCTTACTACCCGTGAATGTTGTACACATATGTAATAATTATGCCAATTTTGTAGGGTTGAGAACGGTGCAATTTAAAAAGAAGTGGACACCAATCTGCGTGAAGGTAGAATACCAAATCATTTATAAAAATACAATACCAGTACACTCCAACTGGGATTCCAACAATTACCACTCAGCTATTGGCAAACAAAAATAGCTTGACAATTAGACCGCCTTTCCACTGGCATTGATATTGTGACACGAACCAAGAACCCCCATTGATGACTTGACAACTCAAAATCTTAAATCCCCTCTTAGATTTAACAACTAAAGGGATGGCAGACTGGGGTGACTGAGCGCGCACTTGAAAGATAGAACTGGTTCTATTTTTCAAGCTCACGCGTTTGACCCGGTTCAGTCTAGTTTACAGGCGCTAGGCAATATTATTGTATGATGGTTCATTGAGTGCTAGGAAAACTTCTCATTTTGAAACTTTAATTACTATCGATAGGTTTGGCACACTTGATACTAACGGCCTAATTTAATTGGTAAGATCATAAACTATACCTATATATATACACATACATACATATATATGTGTGTGTGTGTGTGTGTGTGTGTGTAAAACTGGTATGTAAAACTATTTCAATATTATAATCAGTGTAGGCCTTTACAAATAAGAATCACCATTAGCATGGAGAGAGAATGAGAAAACCACAACAATAAACCACTTTTCAAAAAGCACCCTCAGTTCACTGAGCCAAGATTAGAATTTTTCCTCCTTATCAACTATACATAGCTATTTGCTAATCACGCGCTCACACGCCCGCCAGTTTGGCCCTTCAGTCGCTCACACGCTCGCTCGCATGCTTGTTAGTCTGGCCGAACCCTAATACAAGTGGACCGCAGATCACTCAGCATCACGTGGTTCCCAAGCAAATGTTCCTCTAATATTCGCTTGTGCTGTACTTCTCAGTTTATTTCCTAAGTCCTAATGGTCAACCTATTTGTTCCTATATTTCACCACAGTTCATTCTGTCACGATGGCGTTGTGCGTAGTTCATTTTTCAAAATTCATTTTATTGAGGTTACATAAGACCTCCGTTTCGGAAATCTGGGACTTGACTCAACTCTAGTTTTCTGTGTGGTACCTTGGATGCTGATGAAGATTCGTGTCACTCTGTTCCTGACTATCTGATATAATGTTAATCCTACTAACTGTGTCAAGTAAACATATAAATAAACTTAATGTCAATTCTACAGTAGAAAGTGTTATTATTGTACCTCTCTTTAGACTAGGAAGCAAAGTATAAGGGCCAGTTTCATAGTCAAATTTAGTACGCCTCAAGTGCAGAGCTACACTAGGTACATGACGACACCTACCTAAACTCGAATGGGAAACTGGCCCATTCCATTCGAGTTTAGGTAGGTGTCGTCATGTACTTAGTGTAGCGCCGCACTTGAGTCGTACTAAATTTGACTATGAAACTGGCCCGACTTGAGACATGGTTGTCAACGGACTCTGCAGGAGAGTTACATCATCTAGCTGTATATACGGATCATTATCCAGGACCCGAGGTGAATTATACGCCAGGAGTGGCTAGGGTTAGCCTACCTTGTTGGGACAACATTTTAGAAAACATTATAAAGTAGTTTAAAGTAAGGAGTGGTAGTAATTCAAATTAATAATTAGAAAATTCAGGGATAACTATAATAAAATATATATATATTTACAATTAAATGAATTAGATGGTTATAAATTTGGAATTAAAAGCATAATATAATCAATATTTTGAATATTATATTCACTCAAGTTTTCTACCAATTTTATAACCATCTAATTCATTTAATTATTGTAAATCTATATATTTTAATATAGCTATCCCATAATTTTCTATCCAAGTCTTAATTTGAATTATCATGTTGGGAATTAACCAAGGAGATTAGGGGATGTCCTTATGAGGCTAGTAAACCAGCATTTATGATAATCCATGTTTTATCTGTCGCATTAATTATATGAACAGTGTCAAGGAAGCCCCTTAAACTATTTTACCTACTACTGACTATATTAAAACAAAATCGTAACCATTATATGCCCCGAACGCTCGGTTAAATAATTATACTATTGCTCCCCTAGATTAGAACCACGCTACCCAAAGGAAACGATCTTGCGGGGAGAGGGAAGATGGAAGTGACAATATTTGCATTTTACTATACGTCCAGGCTATCTGCATACTCGCACTCATGGTTTAAAAGGCTTTCAAACATCACGTTTTTTCGCCATCGCCGTGATTAGCAAGGCGCACAGGTTTAAAAGAGAGTCTTAACACGTGATGGCAAGGAGAGAATGCCGTGGACGGTGCGCCGAAATGTTCGAGATAAACTGTATCTAATGCATCTCTTCACACGCCAAGGTATTTCGCCTTCGGTCCGCGTGGGGCGCTAGCTTCAGTCCTACGTTGTTCGCTGTACTTAGTAGGCAAGATGGTTTCTGGAACTTTCAAAATCTATGTCGAGACATTAGCTTCACGAGTGGAATTGTGTCCTGTACTTTGGGATGGAAGCTTAGACGAGTACATATCTCGGATTGAGTCATCGTCAGCCTGGAAGAAGGTTTGTGCTTTAATCAACACAGAATTTAAGACATTGGGCCATTATAAGACACACACGACAACTTATTCCATTATCTTAGGTTAGCACACTGGAACAGAACAAGGAAATGGGGGAGGGGGGAAGGAGAATTGTAGGGAATCCATTGTGCCATGGCACATCATCTGTAATGACAACGAGCACCTTCTATTTCACGACGTGCGCCATCCATAGCACCGGTGATAAACGGTCACGTGTGAAAGATGCAGTTTCCACATTTCCACATATGAGAGCATTAACTATTATTTTGGGTATTTAATGTTCACTTTCTTTACCGACTTATTATACCTCCACACCAATTATAAACTGGCTATAATAATATCATGCTCATATATTTACGTGATGTTGACGATATCTTAATATACCTTTTGTATCGAAACTTCCCTACGAAATAATCTTTTGCCTTTACAAAATTATACCATTATATTTATTATGTTGTAGTGATAGATGTTTAAACTAACTTGTGGTCTAAAATATGTATCATTCATAAACTTGATTAATAAATGTGCTTACACATGAAACCTGAGCATAACGGTTTTCAAATCCTTTACACATATCCACGTGCCATCGCAATTTTCAATGAGATATATAAAAGTGTCTTATGCTCAGGGTTATGCATAATTCATTATCTGACAATCGAACAAGTCTATATTTGTGTAATAAAACTAGTATCATAAAATAATAAATGCATGAACCATCGTGGGTTCTGTGTGAGCCCATATGGCTCGGTGAAAGGAGCAATATGGCTCTAGGTCAAATATTTACACACGATTCCTGGTTCTCCGTTCCATTTTTACCTGATGTTTGAATTATGACAAGTGCTTGGACACAAACTAGCCCTCAGAATAAGATCAAAGTAGTACAGTGTTATAGTTTACGGTTTGTTTCTAATGTACCATTTCTTACCACCCGTCCGGGCTCAAAGCAATATATGCACTAATGGGACAGGGACTAGTATGTTATAATTTAAATGATATATATATCTGAATTTATGTGAAAGGAGTGCGGGAAACTAAGATCCACGTTATTATCACTCTAAAGTCTGAAATAGCTATTTGGCCAGTTACTGGGCCATAATGTTAAAAACTACTAAATATACTTTAATGTGTTTACATGGCGATACATATTTCGTATATAATTTAAATTTTACTGCTGAAATAATTTTTATAGCAAATTAAGAACCGTTTTGTGTATGAATACGTGATTAAAGAGTTAATATATTTTACAACTTTCAAATATGACACAGCGTGGAAGGTTAGGCTAATTTACTTTTTTTTCAACGCCACGTCCTACTACCTATTTAGAATATACGCATATGTGCTAATTACGCTAATGATCTAGATATGAGTAAAGTTTAATTAGGAGGTGTATCCGCATTTGCGTGGAGGTAGCGTACAAAACCATTGAGGGAAGGAAACTCAGCCTCAATACATCCGACCGGAATTCTAACCCCAATATGCATGTCATCGTCAATCTAGTCGAACACGAGTGTGACGCCTTAGACGATGCTGCCACCAAATCAGGTGCTAATTTGCTATATCCCCTTCCACCTCAGTGGCTTAGTACCCATCTGGGCTATAATCATCTTTATCTGCGCCAGTGGGTCAGGGATGGGGAAGAAATATTTTTAAAAATAATGTACCAAAAGAACTTGGCAAATCCCTTTGGGAAAAACACAATTAGTCCACTTGCCCATATTCAAACCAATATATCACTTGTGATATAAGCTAGATGAATTCAAAACATTTTGTCAGCAAGAATCCTAATTTATTTTATCCAATAATTAATACAAATATACGCCTACGCAGTTTCAAAAACATCATCTTGTGGAGGTAGGTGGGGGTGTTAGGTGAATATTTGAAAACATTTGATTTATTAAAATGTATTATAATTTAGATAACTGGATTATAATAAATACGCAATGTACAGTCAGCATTTGTTAAAACCCGCTTCAGTGGCCAAACTATCTAAGTCCTATACATCGACAGTTCTGTTGGCAGCGCTGCCAACAGTGCAGTGTCTCATCAGCCATACTAGCATCTCTGCCAGGTGTATGAAGCACCATTGGTTTCTTTGTTTTGTAACAGGCAGTGCTGCCAACATAACTGCTGCGCCATCCTGGGCTCTGTATGAAAAGTCTGCGCCATACACCCTTGTGTACTTTTACTGCACGATTGAAACAAACACGTTTCTGACGCCCTACAGGGCCTTGGGTGAAAAATACACTTTCAGACAGCAAATTACAGCTAGAGCCGCCTGGTGACTACTTCTAAAACTACTTTTCCATCACAGAGAACGATTTTATATGCCCTATGCAAGAATATAAGCTACATATTCGGAGAAATGTACACACTATAAATTTTGTTTTAAATTAAATAACAGTATTTTCAGATAAATTACAATGGCCATAAGATTTTAAACTTAATTTAAATTACATCTCTTGTTTGAAAACATTCTGCTTAATTCAATCACTTCACGACACAATTAACAACTTTGCACTAAAAGGTCCACCAAAATTTCATGCATACCAAGTTACTTGTAAAGCATATCTACTTATTATTTGCAACTATTATTAAATATATATGATAATATATAATAATTATTGTTTTCCCTCATTTTTTTTCTTAGGGCCTAAATCAATCAAGTTATATTTATTGTTAAATAGTTTTACTTGTCAACTTTAGAAGACTTAAAATACTTTTTATTTCAATAAGGATTTTCACACTTCAAAAAGAAATCCAGCCAATTAATGTATATATATTAAAAAAGAACATAGCATTTTGGTTTTATTTTAAAGTTTGTGTATATTTTTATTCTATCTCCACACATAAAATAATACTTCCATTTAATAAACCACGTTAATTTACTTCCAGTTTGCGAATTAGGGCACTTACGATGTGCCCTAGAGTAAAGTGCACTAACTAGGGTGCATAAGCACACTTGGAAGAGAATTTGGACACAATCAAAAATGACTTCCGGCCTATAACGTCGACACCAATGCAACTTTCTGGTGCATTTGAATATAAGGTCCCTTAGACGGAATATTAAAACACGGCCCTTGTGTGATATAGGCCTAAGTCAGTGGTTCTCAAACTATTATATCACACGGAGCCCTATAAAAATATTAAAACTACAAAGGAGCCCCTATGTGTTCATGTCTCATACCTTTTCCCTCTACAAATACATGTTTTTGCACTTTTATTAAAAATTAATTATATATATTTGAGTAATAAATCTATTTTATATATTAATATTATAAAAAAATCATTTATTTATCACATCTATGAAACATATTTTGAATTTGAAAAATAATATAATTTAACTTGATAATGTACTGTTTCTTATCCCCTTTTAATATTTTTTCTAGATTTTAATAATGCCAAAAACACATAACATTTAATATTTATTACTAAACTGGTTATTCTGATTATGAGATTGATGTCTATGATATCTTAACATACACATTTTGAATTATTAATAATATGTTTACCACTATCACGCATAATAGTATTTTCTTAAGCCTCACGTCTTACTACCCGTTAGGGTTGTACACCTATGTACTAATTACACTTATGTGTTAGGGATTAGGAAGGTTTAATTTTAAGGAAGTGCACCTATATTTGCGTGGAGAAAGAGTAGACAGTCATTAAGGAAAAACCACCCTTAGTACACCCTACTGGGATAAAACCCCGATCTCCCCGTTTTCAGCAATCTAGTCTAACACGAGAGTAGCACGTTAGACCACGCGGCCACCGGAGCGGCTCACACAAGAGTCTCACGAACCCCATTACAGACCCATAAGAGTTCCACTGTACCCAGTTTGAAAACCACTGGTCCAAGGCATCATTATCATGTTAAATTGGCCTTCGGGGTTTGAATCCCCGTCAGATCTATTCAGTGTGGTTTTTCCTAAATAGTTTTCCCCTTTTCTTCTTCTTTATTATTAGGTGGCCTGGTGGTCAAGGGGCAAGGTGTCAGACTTCTGTGCTGGGCGTCCGGGGTTAAATCCTCGGTTTCCAGCACAAATTTATCTGATTGATAAACCCTCACCTCTCACAAGACGTGTATTAATCACAACTTGTGAATGTGAGGAATGCCAGGCCTCCCCCGCTATTATTATTATTTTAATAAATCTGGGTATATTACCTCCAAAATCCCTCTTTCCCCATCCTTACCCCAACTAGAATAGTTATCATATATGCGTATAACTTGAACAGATAGTAAGACATGATGATAAAAAGTAATAATTGTGGAACCATTTAGATAACTAATCAAAGGGAACAAATTGAGGAAGAGTAGGAAGTCAACCAGAATCCGGATTGTGAGAAAAAATGTTTATTCACCTCCCTAGCTTAGGATTATTTATTTAACTACTATCGTATCGGAACCAATAACGTTGACGCACATCAATATTTGTCTGCCTTAAGGGGGACACCTTGTTAAGCCAGAAATTGCCACCTGGAAGTTAAATTCTAGCTTAATATTTAATTCTGCGATATGTTGTTTCATAATATGATTCACGCTAAAGTAAATTAAAATGATTAGAACAGAGCTCTTTTCCTTAATAGTCCTGTATTTTTAATTTTATCAATAGAAATAAAATCTGTATAAATTCGACATGAGCTCATTTTAAAATATATTTTAATCATATTTGCGGATCTATGAGACGGGGCTTGATGAAAAAATACACTAGATTTAACTTTACTTTAACACGCACTGTAGTTTATTTAAGATGTCTTAGAATCAGCAGCGAGTTTTCCTCCTTACCTAGGAATAAGAAACTTCCTAATCTCCCCCCCCCTTTTTTTTATTGACATGACAAAGAATGTTTGTAGTTGAAGGGAGAAAAGATGGCTAAACTTTGACAGAATAAATAAGTAGTTCCAGAAAACGAGACAGACCCATTGTATTTTAAACCCTGTGGTAAGACATGGTTTGATATTTTCGTGCTGACCTACGCAGCCACCTTAAGATGAGATGGAGAAGAACCAAGTTATTATTTAACAAAAAAAAACTTTGTGGCCAAAATTAATCTGGTATTTTTGTTGGTACCTACTCTTAATTTAATTTATTACGCACAGTAATCTACACAGTGCATGACCCCCTTCGTTGGCTGCATGTTCTAGGGCATCGATATCTCAATATATTAGACTGACGATGACTATGAAATCCTGGTTCGTTTCCAGTCGAGATATTGAGAGTGATTTTTCCTAAATGGCTACCACTCTCTTAACCCAAATATGGGTACACTTACTCTAAACTTATATTTCCTCACTTCTAGCCCATTAGCACATTTAATACATAAGCGTATAACCCTAACGTAAGTAGAACTCAGAGCTAGAAACAAAAATATGTATTAAAAAAAAGGGCATTTGTCATGGGCATAGGAACCAGTTGACCAGAAACTTCTTATTTGAAGAGAAACATTTTAGTTAAAAAAAATTGGTGCCCTTAAATAGTATCCTATTAAAGATATATTTAAAATTATTTATATTATTCTGGTCAAAATTTCAACTAAACGTATCTGCAATATTGTTTATTTTGCACAAAATGTTATCTTGTTTTAAAAGATGTAGAAACTATTTAATTTAAATAAATACCACCATTCACATTCATTTCCATGCATATCAAATATTATCTTTAAAAAATAATTTTTCTTAAATTACTAATTTTTATATAACGTAATTAACTTTATTTTAAGTTATAAAAGTGTGTTTTTACTATTCTGAGTACACCCTACGTTTGATAACACCTTATCGAAGGTATAAATTAATTCAAGGTCACGACTACCTTAAGGTTTCCTCTAAGCCCCTCTTCAACATGAAGTAAAGCCCCAGTTTCCTGTTGGCCCGACTCTACTTAACGAGTGTGTACTGCTCTAGTATATTACCTCCTTCCCGGCCGTGCGAGCGACTCCTAACAGAGGCAAATTGTTTCCCTTTCCACCCCTCTCATACTCCAGAAGAACCACCCTCCATGCCCCATACCCACACTTACAACCCCCAACCCCCAACCCTGCTAAGCTGCGTCAGAGCAAGACAGAGACACTAGTAGAGAGAGACGAACTCAAGGAATGGGAGAGAGAGTGAATAGAATATCGGGCATGAATGAAGAGGGAAAAACTGCAATGCAATAGAGAAAAAGGGAGGGTGGGGTTAGTAAACCAAATTAGCGAGAAGAGGATAGATGCGGAGCGAAATGAACACGAGAGAGAAACAAAATAATATACAAAAAAGAAAGGGGTGAAACCTTATAGACAAAGATGAATCCAGGGAGAAAGTTCTGTCTTACGTTGAGGAGAAGATAAAGAAAAGAGAGGATACTATACTAGTAAAAAAAAGAAAAAGAAAATGACACAGAATGAGATAGAAGAAGAGATAGAGTGAGACAATGTGAAAGGGTGGCTACCTCATCGACTCATCACTCGCATGCCTAAATAAAGAGGGGGAGGGAGGGTTATCCCAAACGGGAACACGGTTCTCTCCCACCCTTCCCCTTCGCCAAACTCCCCTTCCCCCACCTTTGGAGTCCACTCAACTTGCTATTTTACTACGCTTTGCATGCCTCCTGCTTCGAAATTTAATTTTGAATCGCATTATTTTCCTTACTTGGTGGGTGGCCCTTCGAAAAGAACACAGCGATGACAAAGAAGAAAAAAGAATAGAAAAAAATAACAGGAAAAAAAGGAACAAAACTTAGGAGTAAGAAAAGACGTGTAAAAGAAATAGAATATCGATTTCTTCGTCTTGTCTTTTGCTTCAATTCCATGTTGTCTCTCTCTTTCTCTTAAAAGTTATTTCACTTGTTTTATCACCTTACTTCAAGATACTTTTAGGTCAAAAGAATTAAACAGAAACTTTTGTTTTGTTAATTTAATATATATTTTTAAAAAAAACATATAAAAGGTGGGAGGGATGTTCTAAGAAGACATGTCCCATCCGTGGTGTTAACTTACACTTGTAAACAAAATCTTGAGTGAAATCAAAATGTTAAGACTAGATCTTCAAGCCTCTCTTTCTGAAATAGTCAGCGAGAATAAGTGGCATTCATTGGGGGTCACACCGCACTATGACACTCCAGAGTGCAGAGGTACTGTATTTCACCCACACCTACTATGGTGGTGTCACGGAATAGACGTGTCTCGTTTATACCTCAAGTATATTACTATCTCTAGCAGGAAAACTTTTTGTCTTTATTATATTTGGAAGAAGGTACACCTTTATTGTACCTTCTTCCAAATATAATATAATTGACATATCTGACAGTTATACAAAGTTACTGAATATAATTTCATGTATTCATACGTAAAATAATGTGATATAAAGCTGTACTTCCTATATAAATACTATCGATTCCTATAAATTGACAATAACAATATAGTAAAATGTTATTACTGTTGGCCAAAAAAAATATTTTAATTTTTTTAAATGTGTTAAAATGTCAATTCGAAAGAAAATAAAGGTAGTCTATATTTCTGATCTGACGTAGAATGGAAGGTCATTGTTCGAATCCCAAACAGGTCTGTTGTTGGTGGTTTATTAAAAAAAAATCCTTTCTCTCACCAATCTTCCACATCTTTATCTCATTAGAGAAATTAAGTTTTAAAAACCCGTATGGTTATTAAGACGTGATTATTAAAAATATAAGTGTAACACGCACCCACGTGGATGAAGGCATCAGTATTGTCTTGTACAACTTTCCTGCAATGGTGAGACCAAGGTTTGCATCCTTATCAGGTCCATTGAAGTTTTCTTTCTTTAAATAGATTCCTGCTTTCCCCCCTAGGTTAATGCAGGTACATTTCTAAATTTTTACCTACTTTATCTATGTTAGTAAATAGACGCATAGCTCGGATGGGTAGTGTGATATAAAGTTAATTAAAAAATTGTCCGTCAAATTAACAACCTCCACTGATAACAAGTACCATACAGATACGCCTTGAGAAGGTTTATTCCGTCAAATGACTCAACCTTGGGTATCCCTGTGCCCAGGTACAATGATAATATTGTAGCCCTTGGACGAGGGAGATAAATATTGAGGTAGGAGGGGATTCCCACTTGGGACGCTAGCGTGCTTGATGTAGATACAGTAGCGAACTAATTTACTCGCTGTTGCCGCGTGTAGCTAATTGTTAATGACAAGTCTATAGTTAAGATGAGATATTTTAATTATATTTTAGAATTTAAGACTTAGATATATTACACAAAGCTATATAGAAGGAATTGATTGATAAATTGGGTGAGTTAATTGATGTAATAAATTGAAATTGCAGTTCAAAAGGTATAATTAGGTTAACTTATGTTTATAACATATTGTCAAATTAATAACATTACACATATAATAAATTAATTAATCATCAATTTAGCAATATATATAGGGTGATGATAAATATAAAATACATAAAAACACGTTAAAAATTTGTTTGTAAAACTTACAGATAACAAAATAGGTTTGACAGAACAATGTTCAAGTTCAAGTAAGTTAGGAATTCAAATTTTAAAATTTGGTTTAAAAGGTTAACATCTGCAAAAAGATTTAAATGTAATGATTGAGTATTGATATATGACTATAAGATATGCAATATTGAATGAAACAATGTTTAAAGTTTAAATCAGTATTAAAGTTGACAAGTATAAAATTTAATTTATAGGTTAACAAACTTGAGATGGATTTAAATGAAGTAAAGTTATATAAGGTTTATTTTAACTTTTGTCAACCCGCTTCATCTCTTTAGAAAACTTTTAAAGTTATTTTTAAATATAAATGAAAAATTTAATGTATTCTATCAATTTCAGTTTGTATTAGAGATGCATTTATATTGAATAATTCATCTAACTTAAAGGTTTAACTAGTACCACAGAGGTCCATAATGTTGTCACCACCCATAACGGCATAAATTATGATATCTATGTCAATATTTAGTTCTCAATTCGTGCCACAAGAGTATCCAACACACATAATTTGTGCCGCTCTAAATTTTGAGAAAAAAACTTAAGAACATTGGGTGCTGATGGCAGCAAGAATATCCTATTATCATGACTTGTACCTCCATATTTCTCTTGAAAATGCAAAAAAAAAACTTTGGATATGCTAAATTTTTGCCACAAGAATATCCTATTCTCATAATTTGTGGCGCAATTTTTTTTTTTTCGTGAAAATACCAAAGAAATTTGGGTGATATTAACTTCAAGTATCACCAATGAAGACGCCACAAATGATGACTTTGTATCACATCTCATAATTTGTTTCACCATAGTGCCCGTGATAGCGTTCAAAAAGCGTTGAGTGTTGTTAATTCATGCAGGAGCATCTATAGTGGTACAGACTAGGAGACCGATTCCAATATTTGGGACTGAATTTGTTCCACAAGAATCTCACTCACATAATTTGTGCCACGGTAAGATATCATTAAAAGACCTAAAAACATTGGGGATTGCTGGCACAACCCTTAGCGGCACAAATGATGAAACCTATACTAATACTTTGCTCTAAATTTGTGCCATAATAATATCTTACTTTCATAATTTGTGCCACCATGATTTCTATGAAAACACCTTAAAACAATAAGTCCTGTTAAAACCACGCTGCACTGCCCCACCCACTCTTTAGGCCGACTCTAGTTTCTACCACCTGTAAATAGTGTGACGTCACCAGGGCAACCCTTAGAGGTGTGCAAACGGGGTGGTTGCAGAGAACCCACGATTTGGTGGACCCCACGGTTGCTTAAGTGACAGAGGGGGAAAAATAAGATGGGATGGGAAATTTTCTTTGCACGCTCGTTTAGTAGGCTCCCTGTATAGGTGATCTAGAAAAAAATGCTAGAGTTACTTTTACATCCACTACTGTTTCCAGGCTGTGGATTTCCTTGGTCAGTTTTTTTATTCAAGCCGTATATTTTCCACTACCACCTAGCTAGGCCTGTAGTAGCTTCATCTGCCTTATAATTTAATTTAAGACTAGGACAGGAACAACATCCATTCCCCAGCCTTTAATTCATCACAGTGAAAGGGCAAATCCCCCATTTTACCCATGATAAATTTTTCAGCCATGCCAGGAATCGAACGTGGGACCATTAGCTCAGTAGACATATCTAAGACGTTGGGTCAAATTTTTCAGAGTGTAAAGAAAAAACATAATCATGTGGTTTGAATTATTGAACGAATGAAGTTATTTCTTCTTTTGCATTTGTCTTTCTGTGATGAATATGTTTCTTGAAAACTTATGAACGCATTCACCGATTTAATTAAAACTTGACACAGTTCACAGTTGTTATATCCTTAAACATTTCAGGTTTTGGTGAAGCTAATCAAACGAAGAGTTGGGAAAAATTACTGAACACTAAACTTATATGTATAAAACACGGTTCATATCATTAATGGTTACATGTATTTACCTATTAGGGCATTTCCTGATTCCTAATAAGGCTTAAAATTGGTATATAGATGCAAACGTATGAAATAACATTAAACCAAACTAAATTTATTTTTGTTGGTAAGTGGTGATGAGAGGGAGGTGGTGGTGGTGGTGGTGGCTATTCAGATAATTACTGCTGGGTTCGCGAACGAAGTTTACCCAGGGTCTCACTTCTGCTAAAGGCGCCCCTGGACGTCACAGGGGTTCAAAATGTGGTCCACGAGAATTATTAAAGGAGTGCACGACACTCGAACGAATATACAGAATGCTCCTAGGCTTAGGAGCCAAACTTTGGGAAATCGTAGGAGAACGAAAAATTAATTCAATATGTCTTTTTGTTAACGCTTTCTTATACAGCAAAAAAAAAACTAAGTAAAATACTTTTTTTGGATAAAAAGTGAAATAAAACCATAAATATTATGTTTATTGATAAACATTTGTCTATAAATTTATGGAACATTTCATTGTCATTAAAATGACCTCTAATTTGCTCCGATATTTTTCTTAGCTTATGAGAAATCCGGTACATATAAGATAAGTCAATATCATCGAATAACCACTCTATAATTTGGCTAAGAATGTGGAATAAATTTCAAAAATATTAAGTTAAAAATTTGCGATAACTTTCTCCTATCTGGAGGCCATCATTTTAAACAAAATAAGTACAATAATTAATTAATTATTTTATTTAATACTTATAGTTTTTTTTTCTTTGCTCGAAAAATAAGCTAAAAGTACATTGAAAATAGAACAAAGATTTAGATTTTTGCTCCCCTAATACTTCCCAAATTTTGGCTGTATAGTTCAGGAACACTCTGTATATATACGACTATAAATAAAAAAACATATCTAACAATTTGACTATAGCTGTTCAATGTATTGGTGTAATAATATTTAAAATATTCTATTTTACTTTAATAGCTGATGTTAATTTTTTTGTCAAGGTTTTTAAACAATTAATAAAAAAATCTTTGGTCATTTATTGGTTGAAGAATTAATCATTAAATACACATAAAGGCGATAGACCAAAAAATATGATTTACTGAATCATTAGATATCATAGTATTTGATTAAAAATTAGTCTTAGCTATTATATTACTAAAATGTATGTTTGTAAAAATATATATTTCTTTATTTTTGGTAAAAATGATGGGCCACTATGTAGACCTATAAGCTGCAAATACGACTACATGTCGCTATAATGTGCTGAGTGCTACTACCACCAGTAGCGTAGTGCAACAAATTACTAGAGTGTCCTCGGTAAGCTGTGCTGATTTTGTACCACCAAAAAACATATTTCCATAGTTTGTAACAGCTTAATTTTCCATAAAACACTTTTATGTGCTACAATTACTTGAAAAATCACTATCAAAATAAATTACTTAATACATAATATTATTTATTATTTCTTAGATTCTATTATATAAATAAACCAATTTTATATATTGTAGCATAAAAGTTTTATGAATAAAAGAATCACACACATGTTAGTTCTACTTGTTTAAATTAGCATTTGCTAATACCAAAGAGCAACCAGCAACACTAGCAAAATAAATTAATAAGCAAATAACAATATGCACATTACCTTTATGATACTGTTCATAGTTGTTTAATATAATATTCCTTAGAATATTATTCTTAGCTCATGTTATTTCATGTATAATAATGCAAATATGTGTGTAAATATACATAGAATGTACTGTAACATGTGGGAGCCACTACAGTAGTCACAAAAACAATCAAACAAGTTAATAAAAGCATTTGTCCCATTTAACTTGTTTCTGTGCTACAGCCAAGTGATTCCACTAACATGTTAATACAGAATAGCATACTAGATATCTCTAGACTTGTTGACTAGGTATGTTCTATGGATTATTTCTATTAGCTCTATTGTGCCAAGAGTTAGACGTAATAGTGAACTTTTCAAAACAATAAATGGCAGACAGGCTTGTATTCAGGCCGAAGGTGCCCATTTTTAACACTTCCTATAGAGTTAAGCAGTTTGGAGTAAAAATTTAAATAGAACAAACTCAAACAAGATGAAATGAGACACATTCTTAAATCAACTTTTTTAGTGGTTTTTGTATATCCTGTCTAATGTGGTGCTTCCCCAAAATGCATGAGACGACACATTTACACAAAGGAGCTATTGACAGATAATTTATGACTGTCCAAATGGTGAGGCAGAGAGAAATATTTCTTACTTCCTCGTGATCCCATGTACCCCAAAATAGTGTTTTTATTTTTTATTTAAAAATCCTTCTTAATGTAAAATGTGCATTTTAAATATGGAACCAACGAAAGTATAATCAACTGCTTTGGTCAATTAGTCTAATTCGTCTGTCTCACAATATACATGATAACTGATGACGGAGAAATAGGGGTTAGAATTTTGGTCAAATGTACTGAGATTATATGTCAAAAAGGTTTTCCACATTCCCTCAATGCTGATGCCGGTACACTTTCTTTAAATGTAAACTTTCTCATTCCTTACACATTCTTGCAATTAGTTCGGTTATGCTTACAACCAGAGTTGGTAGTAAGACGGATTGTTAATAATAATAGTAATAGTAAAAGTTTGAAATTATGTTTGGGAAAGGGAGATATCTTAACCCTGAACCTTATTTAACGGCACCAAATAGTATTGCATTGCAGTTAGGGGGCAGCGTAACAAATGTTATAGCTATGTTAAGAGCAATAGTATTATTATTTTAACAGACATTGGCCATCGTAATAGCTGATAAATGGTAAATTATATTACACTCATGGGCATCACTCTGGAGGGTGGGGGATTAAGGGGGTATCGCATCCTCCAATTTTGGGGAAAAGCTTGAAAGTTGGGAATATTGTGGAGAGTCGAGATCTTGAGCCGGTAACTTCTAGAATGTCTCTGTATCACAGTACATTCGATTATTAAAGTTATTTAGCTCAGAATTTTAGATACTAATTTTAAATTTCACAATGGTCAATTCCTACTCTTAAATAATTCCCAACTTCATAGCTCATCAAACATTAAATAAAGATACCTTTTGTAGTAGATTGTATAGAAAGGTCAATTAATCAATTTGGCCAGTAGCGCTATTATTACTGTATACTAGTTTTAAGGATAACCACTGCTGCTGCTACTACTGGCCTAATAGATACCATTGTTCTTAAGAAAATTAGGTAATGTTATAAGTTGATCACTTGATAAAGCTTAGATCTCTTAAGAGCCGAAACCTGTTAGTTTTTCAACAAACAATGATAGCGAGTGTCAAAAAGAATAACAATTAGGCCTGAAACATGAACTATATCTAACATTTACAATTAATTTTAAAAATAAAGTTGTCTAAGACCTCAATTTAAGGCTCCATTATGGTATCAAATTTTACCATTTTCTCCGGGGAGAGCTCCTTGGCCCCTGTGCTCTCAACGTTGCTCTTTTCATCTGGTCACTTGGGATATTTTCTAATTTTAGAAAGCCTAAATTTGGGAAATTAGCTGTACCCCCCTCTCCAAATATATGCCACGTGACACTCCTCCCTCCTACCGATTATTCTATTTGGTTTATTAGGCTATGTAGTGGTCGTGAGTCATCTTAGCAACTGTAATAGTCTTCTCTTAAAATTTAATCTTGTCCTACCTTACTGTGTTGTATTTTAATTAAATAAGTTTGATTTGGATTTAGTTCGTATCAACCTATTATGTATCATTTGATACTTATCTTTAACCACTTACATTTAATTATAGAACGTAGCTTCCAGGAAGCAGACTGTTAAATCATATCACAATAAGAAAGAGCAATCCCAATTTCACTTTGATATCCTTATGGTCTTGTTTATAGTATATCTATCATCACTTAAATCAGGGGATTCCAAAGTACTGCTCTAGAATAGGGTTTCTACAACTGTGAGACACAAGGAGATTTCAAGAGAGGCACAGTATTGTTATATCTTTACAGCTTTCTATCAATACAAATGCAACTACATTTTCTCTAAAACCTACCTTACTCATCCCAATTCAGGGTAAATATGTGGATAGCCTGAACGTGGCACTACAAAATACTTATATTAGCTAGATTTATTTGTCTTTAAATATACCATTAACTTTCGGATGGATAATTTTCTCAGGTAGAAACCTGGGCTCCATTATACACAGGGTGTATCAATAATTTGTGTGGAAATTGACTGAGGTGTTGAGAGTAAATTTCAACCCAACACCAAAAGTACTTATGAACATATTCCCTATGTTTGATGGTTCTCTAGAGCTTCCGTTGGAATTGTTAATAGCCCTAGTTTATACACCACTGTTACACCTATTAAATTACGTATCACTGCTGGTACATAGACAGGGCTGCAGCAACACAAACACAGCTTTATCAAATAAGGCTATTAACAAATCCACCAGAACCTTTGAGGACCTTATATCGAGAACCATCGAATCTTGGACATGATAATGTTCATAATGACTTTTGGTGTTTTTTGAGGTCTACTATCTAAACCCAAGTTACCTCCCACATATATTGATACAAGCTGTATGTATGCATGTCTGGGATACATCGCTTGTAGCCCAGTTTGTGGAAAGATTAGCCAGTACTAAAGTACCGTTGCACAGGGGCCACCCGATTGTACTAATCGTACATCCTTTTCGTGTCCGATTAGATGAAGTGATGGTGATAGTGAATATAAACGTGAGGTACATGTGGAAACGCTTTAAACTAACTAGAGCCTAATTAATCATGGACCAAGGGGTTGGTTTATACTCTGTTTAACCTGTAAAGGTAGCACACTTACCTTGCTTGGTTCCACTATGATATAGTTTTTTAAGATATGACAATAATATAATCAGACACGGTATGAGAACTGCCTTTTAGGGTAAATGAAAAGTATGGTCCTAATTTCACGGTCAAAATCTATTCTTGTTCGGTCAAATTTATTATATAAGATTGTTTATTCAAAGGCTACTAAAAACTTAAATAGTATAATAGAAACATACATTCTAATATTTGACCAACATTAGCATGGCGCGAATATGGGGGAAAAAACCCAGTAATAAATACCACTATCGTTGCATTTTGTTGAAATTCAAACTCCATTAAAAGTAAATAAAATTACTTAAATCACGAGGGTACTGGAAAATAATTTACAATAATAATAATCGCACCTACTTTAATTTTTTGTATAAAAAATACTTAGACATACCAGATAATCGGGCCAGTATACAGTCTTAGGTAAAGCCTTTAAGAAAATAATATATATTCTTGCAAACCATATTTGATCAAATTCTACTATTTTATTCATGTTGTTTTATAGGTATTGATAAAAGCCCTGTCCATCAAATTATACAGCCGTAGATTACATGACTTGACGTATGAATAAGTTAAAGTAGATCAAGTAACTTTTCTAGCTCCCTATAAAAATATGTCTATCAGTTCCATTTTTACCGAAAGTTAACAACCTCATATTGTTCTGTTCTACTACGGAGATATTACAATTTTTAAAATTAGGTGACAGTATAGTCAGTCAAGGTGAGTCTGGTACTTCTCAAGGCAAACGGAGTGTACCTCTTCGTAACAATTACATTCTCTTCCAATGCGGCGCGGTGCGCATTTATATATTTTCTTACCGTGATAATTTCGTTTGTTTGTGTTGGTTTCACGGATCTGTCGCTCTTTGTGAGGACTTCAAAGTCAACAGAGAAGACGATTGAGGACAGAAAATGAGCTTCAAAATGAAACCTAACCAGGAACTCCTCCACAAAGGGAGCTTCTCTAGACGCCACACGCTCCCTCCTAATAAAGATACCACGTTGAGAATTTCAATCATGAACCTCATACTCTAAAAAAATAGGTTCATTTTTTTATGTTCAAATCAAATTCCTTATCTCATTTAAATTCAAAGTTGCACAGATTTCTATCAAAAAGTTTTTTTTCTAAGGAAGAGTGAAAATGGGGAAAAGACGAAGGAAAACTACATGCGTGGAAAGTTGGTAGGCGAGAAGATGTAGTTCCTGGATGTCCTTAAGATAGAAGTAGTAACGCACCAACTCTCATTCTCAAGTTTTGGATACAGGAAAAGAGGAAGAGGGGAAGAAGAGGAAGAAAGAGTGGGTAAAGGGGATGAAGGGGGATTTTGTCATTATTCAGAGTTGCCTGTTCTGATAGGAGTATTTATTTGTATTTTATTATCTAAGGCGCTACGTAGAGATCTTTCCAACTCACCCACAAAAAAGATTCAATTGAAAATTTTTAATATTACATTCCAAAATTTTTAATTCAAGTTTCTTTGAACCACAGTTAAATTAAGTGGGAATGACCATTTAATAAATGCAAATATATTATTTTATGGTCCACAATGAAAATATTTTAGTATACTATTAGTGTTAACGGTTCTTGTATAATATATTACATTAAAAGTGATGGTTGTAGCTAACACGATTGACTTTTGAATATTGGAAAGTTGTAGTAGTAAGGCCCTTTATATAGAAATCTGATTATATTTTTGGTCTCTAGATAATATTTATTTAACTACTAAATTTCACCTAGACTCTCTAGACCACGTTGATATTAAATTAATTTTAAAGTATTTATTTTTCACTAGCTTCTGCTAAGGCTTCAATTGCTTCGCCCATGTACTAGTTGATATAATGGTTAATATCAAATTCCCATAATATTTCTATTAATGGAAGTAAATAAAGGGAGCGGTTTAACACATAGCTTCTTTGTAAGCGACGTTAGTGGTTCTAACATCATGAACAAACAGATAAAGATTGTAGCTAGAGTTAATTCGGAAGCATATGACATAAAGCCGCGGTGACATATTTCGAATTAACTAGGACCGTGCACGCTCGTATGAGAAATGTCTTTCTCGTCTTGCTACATGGATCATGGGGATTGCATATTTCAATTTACAGAATAGTATACCTATATGAAGTACTCCTCACTAAAAGCATAAATAATAGCTTTGGTTTGATTCTTAATTTGTAGAGAACATATGAAAATGCATTTACAAACAAAAAAAAACTTTATGATAAAAACAAAATGTTTTGACACTGTAGGTCTATTTTTAGAACTATTGAAGAATTATGGTGTTTGTTTCAATGTTATATATGTTTTAAACTCGCTGAATAAAACGTGAATTCACTAACATGGTGAATCCTATCTTGACACCCCATGACGTCACAGACAGGCAACGTTCTTAAGACTTGTTTTTGAACTGATCTAGAATTGAACTGATGAGTATCAAAAAGAGGCTTGCATCGATTCTTTTCAACACTCTTGGCAAGAGATTAAACAGTTAATGTAAAATACAATATAATATAAGTACTTTATGTAAGTTTAAATATTACAGCTACTATACTGTCAATATTTTCTAAACCATGTTTCTAAGAGAAGGACACTCTGAATGGGAATTTTGAAAACACATTTAGTCGCTCTTTGGGGGATGAAGGGGAGAAAAGGAGGATGTTCGTAGTTTTTTGGACGATGTTTCTATGGCAATCCATCTCCCAGTAGACAAGCTGCCAGAGTCTTGTCAAGGATAGCTCTAGATAACGCTATAAGAGGATGTGAGCAAGGGAGTAGGATACTACCTTTCTGTCACACTCTTCCTGTCACAACATCCCCCCCCCCTCTCCACCCACCCTAAGCCACAACTAGTGGTCAAGAAGGGGTGGGTGGTTCCACAAAGATAAGACTAGGCGTGTTTTCGGACCAACACCAGAGAGGTTATACACGTGTCAAGTTAGTTGAGACAAAACTTTGTTCACGTGGCTGTAGTGGAAGGAGTAGAAGGGAAAATAGTACTTTGGACGTAGTTGTCTGGAAAAAATAATCCGATTTTTTTATATCATATATGATGGATGACTAAAAAAATATAGCTGACATATTTTGGATCGCTTTGAGATTAATTAAAAAATCATTTTATAAACTAGTTTCAATTATGATTCTTCTTATAACGATTGGAAATACTTGTATTATTAGTAATAATAATATTAGTAGTAAAAGCAATAATTATATTTTTGTACAACTCGTTCAGACTAACCATATGTTCATACAACTTGACTAGGTTGGCGTGAGTAAAGTAGATTTTAGGGGAACTGTCATGCATCTGTGAGGAAAAGTAGTGTCAAAGCATTTCGATAGTAACGCCTTCGTTACGCTTTGAGGGGATATGATTCATGACCACTGAAGCTTGCCGCACGGAACAGATCGGAACGCTTGGAATTAAAGCCCAAAGAGCGGACACGAGCTATGTCCGTACAATTGTTTGGAATTGTTATCAGTAGGTAGGAACCAGCCAAAGAGAAGATGAAGGTGTTGAAGATGAGTGATAGCAGCACAGAAGAGGAGGCAATGGTGGTTGCTTTGTGCCTTGCTGTTTCAGGAAAATATCAAATGCACGTGTGTAACAAGCTAAAAACTTTCTATTATCGATACGAAGGAGAGTATGTATATCTATAAAAAAAAAGCGTTATTAAGCTTACCAGAGGGCTAAATCCAAATAAAGCATAATACTAAAAATTTGAAACACCTGCTACCTAAGTTAACTGACAGAAATTTATCATTAACTTTAAAATACTAAATCATTATGAATAAAATATGGACAATATGATAATTTTTACAAGGTGTGCCATTTTACTTACAAGTTTCTTTTAAGACTTCCGCGGTCTCCTCCCACGCATTTCCCATCAAAACACTGTCATAATAATGGTTGTTACTACTGTCGTAAATTCCATGATATAGTTGAAACAAATCGATTAATTTTTCATCCAAAGATATGTTTATCTAAACAAAAATCGCCAGCAAAGAGGAAGGGAAAACCAACAGATGTATAGCGCAGCGTGAGTGTGAGTGTAGATAAATATACAAGAACTGAGGACGCGCATGCGCATATCTTTAGAACAGTTTTGGAATCCGTCAATCCCTCCATGGCAAATTTATTCGTCCCGTTCTGATTGGACATAACATTTTAGATCCGATCCGAGAAAGTGTGTGGGCCGCCAATGAAATGCATGTAGTAAATAATTTCCGTCACTTTCCGTTCCGATTCAATTAGGTGTGCGCAAGCTTTAGTAACCACCAACTAAGTTTTTCGATAGAGTGACGATGACGCCTAAAGCTGCTCGTGCACGCTCGAATACGATCACCAATAAATACATTTTGGCTCGCATGAGCCAAACTCCAACGAAACTCGAACATCTGTAGCTAGAGCCGAAAATAGTGTTTGGGTTGTTTATTGATCGGATTATATAGGCATCAATATATGAATGGCACAAGACTTCTTTCCATAAATAACAAAATATAAAGAACAACGAGACTTAAAATATCTTATCGTCAATAAGTAATCACCTAGTAATGTTGAGTACTCCATAATTGTGCTTCCTACAAGTACTTGATTGAATAAAACCATGACGGTTACATACTAAATTATTTACTAAGAGTATTTATGTGATTTATGTTGGTTTACCTGCTTTATTATTTAATATGATAATATCACATTATGATTATTTCATTTTAATTATTTTTGAAAAGTCAATAAAAATAAAAATGTTTAAACTGTTATTCGCATTCTATTGATACTCATTCATAGAAATAATTGTTATCCACCTTTGTGGCGTAGTTAGCTAGCTCGCTAGTATCGTATTGAGCTAGACTGCCGAGGACGGTGAGATTTACGTTCGAATCTCGATCAGGTGAACTGGGGGGAGATGGGTTTCTTAATGGTTTTACATTCTACCTCCACGCAAATGTAGGCTCACTTCCTCTATATTCAACCTAACTAATTCATAGTTAATTAGCGTAATTATTACTTATAGCCCGAATGGGTAGTAATACACGGTGATAAATAAACAAACACTAATTAATTGATGATGATTGATGGTAGCCTAGCACTGTGGTCAGGTTCGTATTAATGGATAAGGTGAATTCAGGGAGGATGCTTAGTCTTATGCCCATAAGTTAAGCTATTTGTGTTAAGGTATGAATTAGCATCATCTATACTTCTAAGGGAACGTATGAAAATGGGCATCCTTAAAATTAAGTAAGTTGCTGGTTATGCTTCAGTAAAGGCTGAAAACAAGAATGTGATGGGAGAATTTTTAATGATCTCAATGGAGTCTTGAATGCATATGAACCGGGTTAAGGGACTATATTGTTAGGATATATAAATGGTTGAGTGGGTACCCACAGAGATAGTTCAGAGTTGGTGTTAGGGAGATATGGTGGTGAGAGAGTAAATAATTATAGTAACGAGTTTATGTGTCTAAGTGTATAAAAAGTTTATTTTTGTCAAACACATGGTTTAAGCACAAATATATTCATTTTATGGATGCCAAAGGGACGACTCGAGATCTATGATTGATTTTCTGGTGTATATGAAGAGACTGAGAAGTTTAGTAAATAATACCATGACTCTGCGTGGACCTGAATTTCGAACGGATAACTTCTTGGTGATCTCAGTAATTGAAATAGGTAGGCATTTTGTGAGGAAGCAGTACAAACTATTAAACAAGTAAGACTGGAAGCGGAAAAATTAAAGAATAAGAAGGTGAGACCGCAATATAAAAGATTCCTGGGAAAACAATTTTACAAGAGCATTAATGGACTGCCAAAATAAATTCTCGTGATATAGAAAATTCTTGGAACAGAATAAAAGGAGGTAGGTGAGTGCATGAAGGATGTGTGTGTAGTTGTGCTGGTGGATGAATTAAAAAGAGATGCGTGGTGGTATGAAAAGGTGTCAGAATCTCTGAGATATAAATAAGAATCGTACAAAGAACGTTTTATGTATTTGTGGGACTTATACAAAGAGTAAAAAGAATGCAAATAAATTAGTAAAGACGAGTAAGAAACAAATTAGACTAAAATAATAAAGACTGCAGAATTATTTTGGGAGAAATAAAAACTGTTCTGGAAGTGGGTAAAGCGTAATAAACAAGGGGTGAAAAGCAAGATCTATGACATTCGGAATGAATGTGGTGAGATGCTCTGGGATGAAAACAGTTTAAGAGAGTGATATAGGGAGTATTTTGAGCAATTGCATGGGAAAAAATCAGAGAAAATAGTAGAATATATGGAAAATATTGAAAACGTGCCACCATAAGCTTTTATAACGTTTACTCTATGAACATCAAACATTACCGGATTGAAAATAAGTTTTTTAACCAAAATATTAATATGAACTAACAAAAAACTAAATATATATCAGGCAAGAACATACTATAAACAGAACTACCAACATATATATAAATAATGAATAAGTGTTAAATTGCTATACCAAACAAATATGAGTGAAAGAGTAAACGATGCACAGGTGTTTAGAGCTATGAAAGGGCTTAAGAATGGCAAATAAGCGGAGTAGTGTAGTGTATCACAAGTGAAATGCTTAAGTGTGAGGCCATGGTACTTTTTGCCAGATTATGTAAAGTTGTTCAAAAGGTGGAGTTGGATTTAGAATTTTCCAATTGACTGTAAGAAAGCTGTCATTGTTTCTTTGTACAAGAGCAAAGGCATTAAAATTGACTGTAAGCCTTGTAGGGCAATTAGCTTGTTTATTATTACAGGCAGAGTATTTGGGAGAGTCTCAATTGAGAGTGCGCTTGAAACACTTCGGAGTGATATGAGAAGCTCAATGTGGTTTCATGCCAAGTAGAGGTTGTATATACAAAATATTTGCATTGCAACACATGAGTAAGAAATGTATGGCAGTAAGTAAGAAAGTGTATTGTGCACTTGTTGATCTGGAGAAAGCGTACGATCGAGCGAATAGGAGAATGATATGGAATGTTCTATGAGAGTATGGTATGGATGCATGGTTAGTAAATCCACCTATGTTAGTGTAAGATGAAAGTAAATAGTGCTTTAAGGTGTATGGCACTTTGGGTGCATGGTTTGTCACTAAACGGAGTGTTATCCAAGGTTGTGTTATATATCCATGGTTGTCTAATGTATTAATGGATAAGTGTGTATAAATAGTTTATGGAAATCTAAATTTATGAAATATGCAACGTGTGTTATTCATTCCAAATAGATATATCTCATTAGTGTATTATTCCACATTGGCAGATCAACGGTTTCTTTTATTTCAAGACCGACATACTGGGATATAAGAATGAATATTAAATCTGAAATCACATTTATTTGTGTATTATTCACATTACAATATGAATATCTTAAATATTTTTAGTATCCTTAATTAACATTTAAAAAAATGGTCATGCTTTTAAATAATTGTATTGAAATGTTATTAAATACCTGGTTTTTTAATGATGACCCCAGTGCTACTACACCATGATGCGCCACCTCGTTCAAGCTTTGATAACTAACTTGATTACGTTTTACTCGTGAGGAGAGACATGCTCTTAAGTTCATCGGCAATAAGAATACTAGAATGTTACGTCCCACTCGCCCAATCCCCTAAGGTTTATTACCAATAAAACGATCAATAATGAGTGAGTTCGATGGTTACACTTAACCGTAGTGTTTTAATATAATTTATCGGTTAAATCTATTTCTAGAAGTTAATGGATCAATCTGTCAGACTGCCATCATAGATCATTTCAAATATTCCTATATCCAGGACTGGAGTTTCCAGATATATAGGGTAGGTAATTAACTCATATAAAGAGAGGTAGAAAAGTATTCTAATATATTTGATATAAGATAATGCATACAACTTATATAGTTTAATAAACTGGCTATATACAACTGGATAGGACCCGTGCCCCATTCTTTCACTTATTTACAAATACATGACATGTTTTCCATCACATTAGTACTAGAAAATAATATTAACTATTTAAATATGTTTAATGATTTGTCACATTTAAACTAGTTACAGTTTAAAGGATTCATTTAAATAAGATTATATTAATTTTCTGAAAAATTTACTAAAAAATGTAATATCTTCAAAACTTTTTAATCTTAATTGCTTAAAGCAAGTAAAACAATTTACTAAAACTTGAGAGTTAAATATTTTCTTATTTGAAAATATATTTCATATTTACCCTAAAGAATAAATAATACACATTATTATATTTATTTTTAAATAAAGTAATTAAATCACAGAACGTTAGGAAAGCACAATCAACTCTTTTTAGTTACAAATTAATATAGTATTTTCCTATATGTGTGGATCGAATATATAACTATCAAAAATATATGGATAAGGTCTACATAAATTCATATATAACATAAGTAAGGTATATTAGCTTACAAATGAATACGATGATTAACCTCACAAACATGTAGGCCTAAATCTATTACTTTCACAAATGAGTAAAGAAATTACAATCACAACATCATGAATAAAGCGATTAAGTTCCAAATTAGTGAAAGTACTATAATCACAAATGAGTGACTAAATTGTGTGTAAAGGCATTATTTTCACAAATTGGAAAACTTATTAAAATCATTAGTAAATAAATTAAGATCACATGTGTGTAAAGAGTTAATGTTCACAAATTTGTAATATTACTAGAATCTCAAATTAATAAATAAATAAAGTTCACGTGTGTGTAAAGAGAACTGAGTAAATGAATTAAAATCACTATTGATTAAACTGTTTAATTCACAAGTAATCAATGTGACTAAGTTCACAGATGAGTAAAGTGACAAAATCCACAAATACAAATTTTGGCCACTAAAAAAGTGAAATAATTTCACAGATTAATGGGCCTGACGATATATTTTAACAAACCAGTTAAATTTCATTATATTTTTAAAATGATAACACCTTTTATACGAACATTTTTAATGAACAGATATTTTGTATAGTTTTACCTTAAAATTTAGTTTTTTTAACATTGGATTAGTAAATTATAATTTCAAGTCATATATCAAATTGGTAATTTAGTTACGAAATTTATTAATTTACAAACTGAATGATCCACTTGACGAAATGACTATAGATTTTTCATGACAAGAAGATTCGGGCCTCACTTCCACACAACTTGTGTCCATCCACCACTCTATAATTTATTCTTCGGTAATACACTCTTCAAAATTATTGATATCATTGGGTTCAATTCTTGAATATAAACATTTTTCCTGATCAACTATATTTCATTCTCTCTTTATTTTTCTAAAATATTGTTGTGGGCTGATTCTGAATGCCTCACGAAGGACCAAATTTAATCAAATTCAAGATTTCTGTAAAGTGTATATATTTTAAATTTAGTGGACTTTCGTTGGTGTATCTTATAGCTTGGAAAATTGACGAGGGGAACATTCACTTCTCTTTCATATTTTCAAACCACCAATCCAAATATTCATATCTAGGTTTAAATTTCTGAAATTCGTACTTGGCAATTTTTTTTTTCTTGTAATACTTCTTTTCTTTGGAATTTTAAGGAGTATTTTGGTGTTTTTGTTGAAATTTGCCTAAAGATAAATGGTAGCATTGCTAAAGAAATTTTTCTCATGGCTTTTAAAAATATTTGTTATAGTAATTTACTTTGTTCAAATGTGCTTTCATAGTAAACTTATCCAAATTTTTAGGATAAAATGTATTTCTACTAGGTCCTGATAAGGCTATTGTTTCCATCTCCACACTTTATTTCATGACAGTTATGGACATTTCCTGCCCTGCAACGGACAACATATTTTAAAACCCATTAGATTTGTTTTAATACCACTTTAACCTAAACGGATAAAATCCAAATACCTTTGTTTTAACTCTATAATGTCTTGCCATGTGTTTCTTCGGGTATATTCGGAGAATCTACCATTATTGCTTTGACTTTAATGTTAAAAGGAAAAGATTCTCTCTATTGTAATTTATATCCATGACACACTTTTAAGATCCATACTCATACTTGATTCATATAACTAAAATTACTATAAAAAATAATTAATAGTTTCTTTAATATAAGTATTTACTAGCTATCAATAATTTCATAGGTCAATTTTTAATTGCTCAGGGTTTTAGTATCGGAGACCTCCATTTTCCCTTTCAATTATAATTTAATTTTTTCCTAATTACCTAATTCAACATTTTCATCATATACCTTAGTGGAACTAGATCAACTAATATAATGCTGTGAAGCAGACCAAGTGATTATAACAACCAATATTAATAAGGTTAGAGATTACAATTATTAAATACATTAAATTAGTAGACCTATTGTAAATAATATAAGACTATGATTTATTTTAAAAACACCAAAATAACGTGACTATCCTAATCTTAATTATGTAACCTATTATACCAGATAATAAACGTTTTCTAGATCTACAATATTATAACAAACACTTTTATATAAATCTCTGCATCGCAAGAAATATTTCCTGTTACCAATCGCTTAACTTAATTTATCTACAGGAGCTCTTTTCGCGCATGCTGCAAATCATGCATTTCCTTATATTTTAATATTGACTACCCTGAATAATAACCAATGATTTTAGTTACATTGTTACCAACAATTAAATTAACATTACTGTATATTTGAAAATAATATTAACATAATCTAGTTGATAGCATTATTTTAACAACAAACCAAAATAACAGGCCGATTAAATATATTTTAAACAGTAATAGCGTTCCAGGTAGTTGGTGGTTCAAATCAGTTTTCAGGATTATAACAACGATAAATTGATCATATAATAGTGTATGAAAATAACACAAAACTAACGGTGTGGAACAGCTATATTAAAAAATAGAAAAATATGTTCGAGGAGGAGAAGATTCATGTAGAATATAATTTAGTTTTGGTGAATTAATTGTTAGTGCTTGCTATGATTAAAAATAGGTAATTTAATATGATCATATTTTATTGTTACCACATGAGTAATGATAATTGTATAGCGTTCAGTTATGTCAATGATCATGTTTGTTGTTCTTACCTATAGGATACTTCAAATATCTCGCAGTTATGTCAATCTGCAGGGTTATTGTTCTTACCTATAAGGTACCTCACATATAGCCCGCAGTTATGTCAATCTGCAGGGTTATTGTTCTTACCTATAAGGTACCTCACATATAGCCCGCAGTATTGTCATTCTGCAGGGTTATTGTTCTTATATTTAAGGTACCTCATATATAGCTCCCAGTAATGTCAATCCACAGGGTTATTGTTCTTATATTTAAGGTACCTCACATATAGCCCGCAGTAATGTCAATCTGCAGGGTTATTGTTCTTATATTTAAGGTACCTCATATATAGCTCCCAGTAATGTCAATCCACAGGGTTATTGTTCTTATATTTAAGGTACCTCATATATAGCTCTCAGTCATGTCAATCCACAGGGTTATTGTTCTTATATTTAAGGTACCTCATATATAGCTCTCAGTCATGTCAATCCACAGGGTTATTTGTTTTTATCTAGCTACTAACACATAAGCGTAGTTAGTATATGCGTATAAATAACCCGAATGAGAAGTGAGACGCTGTGATATAAAAAATTACTCCAATAGAGAAATCAGTTAGCACACATTCATTTTCAACCTATACTTCAGAAGTGATACTATTACAAGTTAAAAATGCGTGTCAACAAAACCAGCATGTTAGTAAGCTAATAATATTAAACTTCCATTAGTCCACTAACACCATGTCAACGGGTCTTTAAGCACAGTTGGTAACGTGTCTGTCTACTGAGCTGAGGGTCCGTGGTTCATTTCCTGGCATCGCTGAAATATTTCTCAATAGTGAGATGTCGGTTTCCCTTTTCACAGGGATAAGTTTTTACTGGATGGGGCTGGATTTTTTTTCTGTTCTAGATTAAATATAGTTCATAATTCGTGTGCTGATATAATAAGACTATTTATAATATATATATTAAATATTGACTAAAGCGAATAATCCAAACAGGTAGTAGGACGTGGTGCTATAAAAAAGATAACATTTTATCTCAAATGTTCAAAAATCATATATTTATATCAGATAGTTCATCTAACATGAAAATATTTAAATAATACTTGTCCCTTAGTGGGTTCTTTGACGCGACTATTCAAATGTGTGTGAAACTACATCAACGTACCCGAACAGTTTGAAGGAGTAATGAACCCATGTCCCCTAGTGTAAATATTCTGACCAATGGTTCTTTGTGTTCTGCACAGGCAAGAGAGACAGAGAGAGTGTGTGTTGTGTACTTTGTTAGAATAATTGTTTACAAGACCAATATTTACATTTCAGTTCCAACGTGACTAACTCTGGTTAAACAACTAAAGTGGTTTTAAACTTGAAATGTTTGAATAATACACCTAAAAATAGTGGTAAAATTAATGTGTAAGAGTTTTAAAATAATAAACTAAATTTAAGCATGTTATGTGTTCTAAGTACTGTACATTCTAAACTAGTGTAAACTACATATCTGAAAGGGGGTTGGGGATGTGGTGGTCTAGGGTTAGGGTGCGATACCTCTGTGTTAGTGGTCCGTGGTTCAAATCCCAGTCCCGGTACATATTTATCTGATTACCTAACCCTTCCTTCACCTTTGTGCTTTCACGCTTTGTGGATGTGTGGAATGCCAGGCCTCCACCGTGATTCGGAACCCATGTTAAACTGTAGGTCCCTCTGCTATCCACCATCACATTCTCACGTATCATCCTACCATCTGGGGATATTTATTTATTTAATTTTCATCCATCCCAATCTGGAGGATAATAGAATTCACCTCAATGGTGTCCCCACCTCAGAAATGAATTCTTCCATCAGCCAAAAGAGAAAAATTAGGATAAGTTCGAATGGCGAGAGCTAGAGCAATAGCCCCGAACTCCCACCCCCAAATATCTTAAGGTTTTATATAGTAAACTCGCTTTGCTCGTTGGGGTCTTCAACCCTCAAGCCCCCAATGAGTTTACTTTGCAAGTGGATGTAATCTCATGTAATTCCGGAGCCGTTTTTTGATAGGTCTTGACGTTTAGCCACAAGAGATCTCCAAAGAAAGGTCCACACTGACCTTAAAGTTGCTACGTTATTTTGAATTTTTTTGGGGGGTTAAAAATTAGAATTCTTAACATTTTGGAATTTTATAGTCAGTTACAGGCTAGAAGCTATAAGTTCGCCAAATATCAAGTTTCTGGCTCATCTGGAAGTGGGTAAACATTAATGTCAGTGAGTGAGTCAGCCATGTGGCTTTAAAGTAGTATAATTATGGTACGTAGTCTATTTTATCGATAACTGGAAGGTAAGGGCTTAAATCTCTTCCGGATATAGTAATATTGTTTTTCTTTAGTTAAGAACATTTAATGATCTGATTCAGTTGTCACATAGTCTAGCGTGATACTCTTTCAATATACTGGACTGCCGATGGCTTTAGAATCTCAATCTGGTGTACTGAGGGTGGTATTCACTAAATGGTTTCACTTAGACTCTTTCTCAACTCAAATGGGGCTACAATTCCTTTAAATTAGAACTTTCCCACTCCTAACACATTAGCGCTTGTATTTAATGTAAGTATAACCCAAACGTGCAATAAGATGCACTGACAAAAATAAATAAATCAAATATTTAAAAATATCGTATTGTTAATATATAGGATCTGATTTAATTGTACTTTTTTTTTATTTACTAATTTTTTTTTAGAACCACGTCTTACTATCCATTTTCGTTATTCATTTATGTAATTACTACATTAACACGTTAGGAATTAGGTAGTTTACATTTGGATGAAGTTACGCTCATTTGTGTGGAGGAAGTGTGAAAAACCCTTTAGATAAAACCACCATCAATACAACCAACCATAATAGAACCCAGATCCCCCGTCTTTGATAGTCTAGTAGTTTTAGAAAGTAGTTCCTTAGACCATGCATCCACAAGAGTGGGTTGGACTTTATTTGAACTAGCACCTTAATTTATTTTAGTTAATTCTTCAAAATCAAAACTATTGATCACTTGATCTAAGGAGAAGCGATTATAAAATAGATTTAGGGTGAATAAAAATTACATTATCATGAAGAGTGGATGGAAAAGTCCCATGTATAGTTTCCCCTACCCTCCACCATTACTTTCCTATTCCCCTTCTACTATCGTGGTTCCTAGCCAAGTTTCGAACCTCAACCTAACCATCAAGTACTCCAGTCTATTGCTAAAATAGCACCTTATATCACCGTGACCAAACTTTGTAATAACTAATCTTAATTTATTAGTCAGACATATGTTCACATATTATGTTAACTATGGAACACGACTCTCTATACACAGCATTCACACTGGAGCCGAATAGTTCACATTTTTCCGTTTTTAAATTTAAATTCCTTGTAAATCTCTTAAGTAACGTTCGATGCTGTGAATTGATAATTTTATTTAAATCACGGAATATATATTGACAATTCGACAGCTTCTCTCAGTCGGTAGCTTTTCTGCTTAGTGAGCTAAGGGTCCAAGGTTCAATTACTGACATTGCCAAAAAATTTATCACTGGTGGAATGTGAGTTTACCCTTTCACAATGATAAATTAACACCCGGAGACTGGATGTTGTAGCAGTCCTAGTTCTAAGTTATATTTTAAGGCATATAAAGCTACGACAGACATAGCTAGCAAGCAGGTAGTATAAAATATGTATTGAATAAATTTTTTTATGTAAAACTACATGTTGACAAGAATACTAAGCAATATTTAAGAGATATAAAGGATTTTTCAGTGAAATCGTGCTAAAACTAATCAGGACATAGGAGATACTTTATTAAACATTTTGAGATAGAGAACGTTTGGTCTGATATATGGGCCTAAGCGTGTCTGACACTGTTACTGATTTCCGGTTTATTTACATATAATCGTTACATGTAATTTATTTACATTAATTAGTTGTAACATTACGTACAGGTAGTACTGTACAGTATACGATATACTTGACAAAATGAAGGAAACCTACCATTTCGTACCTCACAACAGTTACTAAAAATGACGGCCACCAGCCCCAATCCAAGATTCTGACGCACCCGTTCAAACATCCCATCCGTGTTGCGAATCACATCACACGCGATGACAATCCTGGCAACCATTTCCAAGTCTGTTTCCATTGGGGTCTCATACACAAATGATTTGAAATATCACTATACGAAATAACTTTCAGGCTCCCCCTCAGCCCCTCATGTTTAGGACCATACCCCCTTGGCTGTCCTCGCAGACCACACGTCCCCTATCTCAAAATGTTCGGTAGAGCATCCCCTGTGTCAAGTTTAATTTTTGCACGCTTTCACTGAAACACTATGTATATCTGTGTTTTCACAAATATAATATATTCCTATCTAACTATAAATTATATAAATATTGTCTCCATAGTCAAGTGATAATAGTTAAGAGTTCCTGGCAACAAACCCGGATGTCAAGGGTTCGATCCCCGACTCTTCCAGAATTTTCTGTTGAGCATTGTTTCTGGAACGGGTTCAACACAATCTCGTAAGGAAAAATAAAGAGTTACTTGAATACAAAAATAGACACTCCGGTCTAGAAAACTGATACTAAAAGGTTCGCATAGCATTCTCTATCAGAAGAAGTTGACAACATCTTTACCAACAGACGGCTTTAGCTAGGTCAATGAGTTTGATTGCATGAGGACGCGATAAATATATAAAAATAGCAATGGTATAATACATATTGAATCAATTTCAAAATGATAGTAATATAGGTTTAATAATCAAGGTTGGAATCTTTCCAGCTATCACTAGGCCTACTCTTTCTGGTTGATATACTATTTTGATTTCTACATCTAAAACCAAAATTGTTAGATTGAACAATATTAAAATGTCTAGGTCCCATATAAATTCACTTAATATAATTATTGTAGTCTTAGAGCTCCAAACATAATTTTAAAATTATTTATATATCGTTGAAAATAGTGTTGAAAGTTTTTAGAAGTGTTTTCTATAAAAAAATCATTTCTTTTATTTGAGGTGCTTAACGGGCATTTTCTGAAACGACTGATAATATCAGTACACGACTTATAAATTAACTTAAATCTAGAACAGGCAGAACATCCAGCCCCCGCCCTTAATTAATCGCATTGTGAAAGTCAAAACCCACATTTCACCTGCGATAAATTTTTCAGCCATGTCAGGAATTGAAACCAGGTTCTTTATGTTCAGTAGATAGGCACGCTACCGACTGAGCTAAGGTTTCAGACTATAACACTATTAAATTTTCTATTTTTACAGATTGAATTCTGGGCTTATAGCAACCAAATAAACTGATAAAAAATAATCAAATATGATAGGTGTAACTTTACACCATGTAATAATAACTAGAAGGTTATAGATAATCAAAAATATTCATAATATATATAATGTAGTACATATATAAAATAGTTGTCACTCTTTAACAAAAAGTAATAACGTCATTTACTCAAAAAAAAATTCATTTTATTCAAGACTTTTAATAGCAAGGACCCATTTAAAACTGTATATAATTGTTTTTAAATATCCCAAAAGTCTATCAGCATCCAAGTATAAATCATTAATTTCCCCATACCCTTTTAATTTCTCATCACATTATATTGTTAGAGAAATAATAAAACGGATTTCCTTATTCTAAAATAAAAATAATAGGAATTATATAATTTTTTAGAGAGAAAGGGTTAATTTGATTGTTTGTGTATCAATTTCAACTGTTCACAACTGATTAAGTTTCAATTTTGGGACTTCTTGTCTACAGCCCGAGGCTTGAAGAGAGGTTAGATAGTAGATTTGGTGAGTAAGCGAGTGGCTCTGAAAGGCATATGACAACGAGCCTTTCCACTGCCTTTTTTTTTTCTCCTCCCACCTCTTTTCCCTGTTCTTCACTACCAGCCTTTACCCCTGGAGTATTTCTCTCCACTTATTCCGAGGAAATCCCATTTTCTAGGCGATTCCCCTCAGGGACATTGTGCAGTTGTGGAGTTCCACACAATTTTGCCAACAACACAAAACAAGACATCTCATACCAAACATGCACAATTTTAAAGAGTATGCCACCAGTCACCGCTACTTTAATAAGGACTTTCAAATAAATAATATTTTTTAAGAACTTGAGCTATTATGTTTTATTAAACATACGCTTTTATGATAGATTGTTTAATTTAATTAAAGTAATAGTATTAACTTTGAGAAGGAAGTTACAGATATTTCAAAACAATGTATACACTCACATACTCAAAATATCGATACAAATAATTTTCTGAGGATATACAGAAATTTGAATCTCAGAACGAATACCAATTTTATTTAAATAATGTATCAAAACTTATTTAATAGACTATTTAAATGTATTCTTATTCTTTGTATATTAAATTTAATGTTATTTTCTTAAATTTTACAGCACCTTTATTTATTTATGATAACATAAACCAAATACACGCACTGACACCACTGCTCTCTGGTGAGAATAGGGTGAGACCACTTTGTTAAAGCTTGGTACAAATATTGTTCTTCATTTTATCATCTTGTAAATGAAAATGTTCATGGATGAAAAAGTGGCCTTAATTAGATTTTATTTAAGGCCTCACCAATTATATTTTTAAATTACAAATAAAACTTCACCCATGGTCAGGTGTTCTAGGACATAAGATCACCATTGTGATTGGTTATCACTGATTTAGAAGTTTGGTTTTTAATCCAAGCCATGTGAACTGGGGTTGGTTTTCATCTTTTGGCTTACTATTATACTTAATACATACTTATACTTTCCATTAAAATGCAGGTTCACTTAAACTACTTAGCTAATCATACCTTCTCATTAGATTAGGTCGTTAATAAATTGTTTGAGAGGTATAATATTTAGAACAACTATTTGGCCTAAAACAGAATCGAATATTTAAAGCTCTCCAACATACATCGGTGAGCATACAGACCAGACACCAAGCTCATCAAATCTGTTTATCTGGTGATGGGTAGTTTCTGTCTCGAATTTCATCTGGATATAATGAGAATGCTTTTTCTTATTGGTTTCAATTTCTTTCCACATCCGTATACATTTTCTCTAAAAAATGTTTTTTTAATACCTACCCAATCAGTTTGAACAAGGAATGGTAGCCAGGATGGGTAGTATGATGATATTCTAAAATAAACCTTTTCGGAAACTGTAAGCTCATAATAATTTACAAAAAGTAGTCTAAAAAGGTTTTTTTTACTGCCTTTTAATATCCGTTCGGTTATAAGTATACATGAGTTACGTTATTTGAATAGGGATGAAGAAGGTAGAATGTTAGAAAAAATATATACACATTGTCGTGAAGGTATAGGTATAGGGGTAAGAAAATCCATCCTTAATTAAACCGACTGGGATTTCATCCCTTATCTTTCCGGCATCAGTAATCCAGCCTAACACGATAATCATGCGTAAGACCATGTGACCACCGATTCGGGTGTTAGCATTTTTTATATCTAGACTATCGTGTACGTTGAGTTTTTATGCACCCATTTTTTAATTGTTTCGCAAGAGGAACATGAGCATTAAAATTTCATTTCTGTGAGAAGGAAGGGTATATAGACAGTCAATTTGTGACGTCAGGGGGCTCATTAAGCGCCAAGTGGGGTGTAACGGGGAACAAGGAAGTAGAATGGCATGAGAACTCATCAAGAACATAAGATAATCAGATGAAGGTTTTCTAACATCCAAAATACGCCTCGCTTTCAGACAAAGGCTAATTATATTCAAGAGGGGATTAGAAATGTCGTATGAAAACATAGTTAATGGACTTCGGGGCATAGCTTGACTATCTACAGTTGACAGGTTTTAACTAGATTATGTCAGCTGTAAATATAGTCTAAATAATAGTAGGTTCTCCCTTACTAAAACATTCAGTTTTTGAAATTGTTTATTATTATTTATTATTTGTATAATACAAAGTTTTATCCATAATTGAACATTAATATTGCGAAACAATTATTTACTGTACATTTTTAAAGTGTTAATGCATCTTAATATACGATAGTTTTGCCTTGAGTACATGAATTTTACATCAAAATAATACAACAAAACTGTTAGAGACATAATTTCGGCAAAACTATTAATCTGTTTTTAACTTTAAAATTTTATTATAACTATATTTAATACTATTAACGTTTTTATGTGTTAACTTTTCTCCTAAAAACAATATATCTATTGGGCCAAAGTATACAAAACAAATCAAATCAGAATGATGAAACGTAACATACAATTTTTGAAAGAATATTATTCTTTTGTTTTTAAGGAAAACAACTTCTAATAATAAAAATACATAAAAAGGATACAAAACATTATACAGTAGGGTGATGTATATTTATTGACGTTTAGTGAACCTAATGTAACAAGAACCAAAGCTTAGAAACCATGACTTTAGGTATTATAAAATTATATCCAGGGAAGTCAGGTCTTATGAAGGGAAGTATAAGTCAAGTAACTTTAGATCCACTGACTGGTCAATTTAGAAGGTTTTAAATATACTTATTTAAAAGGGACTTTTTTAGTGGTGTTGGATTAAAATAAGTTTAGTCATATTAATATTGGTATAGTGAAGTTATAAACAATAACATTACCTGAAATGAAGCTAGGTCTTTTATTTTTAATTTATTATAACTCTTAGGTCCTCCAAAACTATGTCTTATGATGTTTGGTGCATTATATACTAGTTCATATTTTAGTACAATTAATTTAACTGACAATACCCATCACTAACAACGCTATATAACAATCCACTACGCCAAGAACTTAAGACGATGTTTTGATCTGGGAGATAAGACGTATACCTCCTTTAAAGTGAAGCAATAAATACACTTTCAATGTGAGAGAGTAATTATGGCTAGCATGTATAATCATTATGCTCTCAATTCCATTATCAAATAATTTCCCAGCTTAGAATGCACATATTTACATTAGATTTCCACTGCTTTTAAATTTGCATTAATGTTTTTGGTATTAATGATATTTTTTTGTGTCCAGTTAGATAAATCAATATAGCAACGTTGCATTGAATTATTTGGCAACCGATAAGAGATAGGGCATTAATTATATTGTATGAATGTCAAAATATCTAAGAAACATATAACTGCTAGTAGTTCTATGAGTAGTAGACCTTTGATTTTAAGATTATATTATTCCTTAGCGAGCAAGTAAGACAAAAAACAAATAAATAATATAATCAATAGCATATTATATTTATAAGGAAAAATCAATTTTCCCATGGTTCAATATGCCAGTCTCAAAAAACATGTCAACATTTAAATAAATGTTACGGTGCACCGCACAGACTTTCTCTCTCTTTCTATAAACTCGTAAGATTTCTGAACGGAATAATGTAAGAAGGCAAGATTAACGTCAAGATTCATCAGAATTTCTGTTTTAAATCTTTAATTTTTATTTTTAAAGAATTAATTTCCTCATTTGTATGTTTGGAGCAATAAAAAAAGATCAATATTGGGTCTTAAGGGTCAACACTTCGTATTAAAATTTCGATTTCCGGTTAAAAATTTTACATTTTATTAGGTGTTGAACATCTTCAAGTCATTGCATTGATATTTAATTATTCATTTATACATTTTGACCAATAAAAAATGTAAATATTGACTATTGAGTCTAAAATGGAGATAGATCATTGCTGTACAAACTTTTCTCTTAAGAGGTTTAAGGAAAAATAACCTCCTTTTTTTAGATACTTACTTATATTTAATTACTCTGTGGCACTAGATAATTATTGCGTTAAGACTTAAGTAGTATATATTTACAACTAAAGCTCACAAAATTGTATCAATATATTTGCAAATATCTCAGAAACTGTTGCTTTTATAAAAATATATGTCAACTAAAAGTTTTTTATTTCTAATATTCCTATAATTTTGCAATGCTAAGTTGTTTAGTATCTCAAATAGTTGTGGAGATACGGGAATTAACGCTTCTTTAAATTACCCTAAAAATCATTTTCATGGGAAAATGAAAATAGCCAGTTTATTTATAATCTTAACCCCTAGATACGAATTTTAATCAAAATCGTCGGAACAAATTTTGAGAAGACCTATTTTTTCTCTTTTCTCCCGTTATAAAACTACTCTTAATTTTAAGTTTTAATAGACACACAGACAGACGGCATTGCAAAGACTATTTTTTAGGGTTTGGGGGCTCATGAGACGTCGACATCCATCAACATTTCAGGTTAGATTTTTCTTACGGTCGCAATACTTAAACTTTAGTGTCCAAAACGTTTAAAAAAATATATAATTGCGTATAGATTGAAAGTTATTGATTTTATTAAAATATGTTTCGAATAAAATATTTGTAATATAAATATATATACATATTTGTAATGCTAAGTAATTTAATATCTCAAATAGTTTCGAAGATATTATAAAAAAAATTAATTTACGCATCAGACCGGAGCCCTTAAAACAATTTTGCCGAAATATTGAGAGTAGCGATTTTGATTGGAGTATTTATGAATGTGTATAAATGAGATTTAATCAAAATCGACTTTAACTCTTTTTGCCCTTCAGTAAACTACCCTTAATTTTAGGGATTGATATCCAATTCCAAAAATCCCTTGGGGCAACCGTATGAAAACCCTAGATATCAGGTTTTAGCGCAATTGTTGAAATAGTTTAGGCTCTAGTTGGAGGTACAGACAGACAAACAGACAGATGGAAATGCAAAAACCACCTTTTCGGATTCAGGCAGTCATGAAACGTCAAGATTTATCAAAATCTCAAATTCAATTTTTTTGACGATCACAATTCTTTCTCTACCTGTAAGATAGAGAGAAAGTAGAAAGTACGCCTTTGGTACTAGATCGATTGTTTATAATGTAAAGTAAATCCCTCAAGATGAGCTAATAAACTAAAAATATTTTTAATGGCCACCATATTTAAACGGATAGCCAGATTTAAGAACTATATACTCGTACAGTGCATTCCCTACATCGTTCAAACTAGGTTCAAAAAACGTTCATACCAAATTTCATCAAAATTACCCAAAGAATTAAACAATCAATGTTTTGAGTGGCCAAAATTTTGAAATTGATAAACAGGTGAATCAACACTGTACACGTTTTGTTTAGTATAAGCTCAAAGAATGTCTATGTCAAATTTTGCTTAAATTGGTTCACACGTTTTGGTAGCTAAAATGAAATGAATTAAGATACCGTCATCTAGAGATTCTAGTGGCTGCCATCTTAAAATGGACTGCCAGATCGTTAAACCAGGTATAGTAAATACTTTGTTTGGCTTAAGATCAAAGAATATATTTGTCATATTTGTCATATTTGTTTAAAATTTGTCGAAGAAATTGACAGTTTTCACGTAAGAAACAAAGCTCTGGATAGACAATTTCAGATGCTCGCTCGGTTATTATTGTAAAACTCACTTTAGACACGAGAAGAAAATATTCTTGTGACTTGGTATATTTATGGAATAAAAAACCTTTTGTCTTTTAATAGATGGTACGACTCAATCGTACAAACTGTCTCATGTGGTAGATTATAGCTTGGAACAAAACTTTCAGAAATAGGTTTTTTAAGATAAACTTAAGAATGTTTGTATTAAAAAAACAAGCGTGTTCTCTGGTTTATAGCAATAAACATTATCTATATATAAATTAATTCCAAACAAACTTGTTTACACCATTTGATTTTTTTTTTCAAAAATCAGCTATATGCCAACTAACCTCAAATTATTTTTATCTTATAAGACATACAAACCATTTATTAATAATCATTAAAGCTTATTCCGAGGTATCCACTTAGAACTGAATCTTAAGGGCTATTTTATGAATACTTCACATTTTATAAAATTGTTTTAATGTAAACTACTCTTAAATTATTTTATTAAAAAAAATAAACATATATTATTACTTATCATGTGAAATAGTGACCATATATCATTTTTCTAAAGAAATCCTTAGATCTATATTTAAAGAGCGCTGATTTTTCCAAATTTAGTCATCATTATAATACTTTTAAATTAATATTTTAAAGATAAACAATTAAATATAATTATTCACGCTGTTTGAAAATCTTAACACATATCCATTTTGAAGCAAATTATTAAAGCCCTTTTTAAAAAATTTAAATTTAATTATTCTAAATTGTTAATATTTAATATTAACAATTTAAAAAAATCAGTTAGCACTAAAATACCCTAAAACATTTTTTTTATCACAAAAAAACCGTATACAACTATATGTTTAATTAAAAACACTCTCCAAATATTAATGCTAATCAAAATCGTTATAGCCAATCTTAAAATATTTGGAGTTTTCTATAATCACCTATTGCTAAACAACCTTTAAACGGATTTTTAGACAAAATCCAACTCTGCGTTGTTAGTTAGGAGGTCACACACTCCCTAGATATACATTTTTAAAAAATAATTAAAAATCTTGCCATTTTTGAAGAAATTTTATTTAAAAAAAATCGTTCAATAGTAAACTACCCTTAATTCATCATCTAGGGTCAAAATAAAATTAATAATCTTTTAGGGTAGCGATAAAACATCTAAACATATAATTTAAACTAAATTTAACAAACAACTAGAGACATGTGGCCAGTGACAGACAGACATGTATCAAAACAGATTATGTGAAATTTATGTAATTGTAAAATTCACTTGTTTGATTTCGGGGGCACATCATACCTGAAAATTCATTATATTCTAAGGATAGTAATATCTCATGATTATAAAATGTTATATTTGGATGAGAAGGTAAAAATGGTGTCACACAACTATTTCCTTTGAGTATAAAATAATTTTAAATAAGTTTACCACTCTTCTTTTTTTAGTCTTTATATTTCACTTCAAAAAATTATTTATAAATGTAAAACAGTCATAGATTTGGACTTGCCTTTTTGGGGGGTGGGGGTTTGCAATAGCTTCTTCTTTTACCAACTACGTAAGCTTATACTCTTATGTGGTATTAATAGGTGTTGTTTAGTTTCAGGATCGGTACACCGCATTATTACTAGTGCGTAGGTTGATAACTTGCTAGGCCAGAATTTAGCCAGATTATGTCGTAAACAGGACTCTGAGGGGGTCGTACTTGTTTTTAAATCTCCTTTTATTAATTTTACCACTAGAATCATAAATAAACCATTTCGGAGTAATAGTGCAAATTATGTGTTGAACAAAATAAGAAATTATAGAGTTTTAAAGTAAAGGAATTAAAAACAAATACCTTTTTAAATGTACAGGAGTAATTTTTTAGAAGTATTTGTTTAAATTGCCCAAGAAAATGATTATCTTCTCACAAGTTAATATTATTAAAATATTTATATTATGAATTAAATCATTCAATTTGAATTAGATCGGAAATCTGTTCGGAGAATATACTTATTGTTACTAGACTGTGACTCCCTAGTGTTTGCGTCTACTCTGGAGGTTCCAAACAATTTTCTTTGTTTGGGACGTTATTTGAACCCATAGCACATGGACATACCTTTACCTATACACAGTGGATGTGAATTCTCTAATATAACTCTGATCTTGACGTCATTGAAGGAAAAGTGTTGCAAGGTCAATGTGAAATATGATAAACAATCTATGTGGGTCCTATGTATGTGTTATATATAGCTTTCAATGCAATTTCTGAATTAATAGATGACTTAGATTCAACTTTATAGTCATCATAAAATTCTCTTATTAATTAATCATTTGTAAATTCTAAATTTTTGTTAAACTGCATGTTACATTTTTCAATCAAACATGGTTGAGCCGTTAGTATTAAGACGGGTGCCTTCAATTATTAGTGGTTCACCTTTTTGGAGCACGATATTTGTAAATAAGCTTTTTGTTTCATTTGGTTTAATCTAGCATTAATACTATTAGACAAACATAATAATCAATTAAAATTACATTTTAAATTAATCTAACATGGTCGTTCTAAAGTCATTTAAAAGTTAAATGTATTTAATACTTTACTGGAAAGTTATCATAATATATGACATACATAATGATACAGCTATTATTTATTATTAAAATGTGTCAAAATTTAAATATAATTGAAAGAATAGAAGAAAACGTAAAGTAAATTTAATTTTTTATCATATTTAGAGTAAAAATACGTATTTGATTAACAAATGAAAATTTAAAACTTATTTTTCGTCTTGATAAAATTCACGAAAATTATTGAAATTCATGTATCACTTTAGTCTTCTTTTCCCCGGGACTCTTAAAATAGTCGTTAGAGTATTCAAAGTCATTTATATTAAAACCAATTCTTTTTAACAAATAAAAAGTGTAACGAAACTTTTAAAATGGTTAACTTAAAACAATATAGTGGTAGATGTCCTGACCTTAGTATGGACTTTATGTTTATTAACTTAACGGTATACCTTGCATTGTACAATATCTTTTATGTACAGGATAACGCTCGCATAACTCTGTAAAATCAGAAGTTGTGGTAGATATCAGATAGCATTATACTAGACACAAATGGGTACATGGCAAAATATATTTAAATTGGTTCTTATTTAGTTGACATGCTAATTATTTGGATCAAAGCTTCAATAAATATATGGACGAGAGATGTTATGACATTGTATATAATGTGATGTTTTAACTAAGACTAAGGTAAGATTATACAATATCACATTATTCAAATTTTAAAGAAGATTAATAGTTTCAAACTATCTAATAATAATATATTTAGATCTATATAGACATTGCATAAAAATTACAACTGAACTGATAATTAGATAAAATATCTACAACATAAAACCTTGTTTTTTTGTTTACTCTTGAAAGGAAATTAAACCAACAAAATAGCCAAGCTGGTGATAAGAAATCAAATTATAAAATTCTGTAAATTTTCTTGTTTCGAAAAAGTTCACAATTTCCCAGAAAAAATAAGAATTTATCATGGAATTTCTTATCACAAAAAAAATCTATTAATAGCTCTAAATAGAGCTCAATTCAATACAGAATAATACAATGTATATTTGAAAAAGCTCCATATAGAATATGAAGGCTTCTATTATTAGAACCTGAAAATGCTGCCTTCACACAATACACCCACACATACACACACTGCAAACTACCTTGGAATTTGTGCCATTGAACATTTATTTATATGTGTTAATATTTCGGGCAGATACCATCATCATATTAGTCCTTTAGGCCCAAACATGTCCTTGAAAAGAAAATCGAGCTTCGGTTCAACACGTTAACAAAGATAGCTCTCGTTTGTAAGAAGGTTGAATAACCTTTTCAGAAATTTTAAAAATGCAATAGGCATACCTATATTACGTTCTACGAATTTATCAATGAGGTGTTGTATTCTGTATCTCTAATTTGGGATCAAATAGTGTAGATTTGTACAATTGTTAGATACATATAAGGAGATTTAGTCAGTATGTACTGTACACTCCGTCACGATTGAAAGGTAGCGACTTATAATTCACTGAGCCGAGGTCACCCGAGCGATATTAGAAACTCGATCTCCACATCCTTGTCAGTCGAGCTAAGCAGTAAACTAGCGCGTTAGCTAAAAGCGCCACCGGGGCGGGTCTGAGAGTTGTTGATAATCTCAGTGTAATAAAAAAGTTATTGATTGAATTTAAAAAAGAAAGCCCCGAGTTAATAATAGATTATAGACCAGTGTGATATCTGCTCGAAACACTCACAAAATAAAATATTTAATAAAAAAATAAAATATCTTATATTTAACAAAATTACAAGGTAAAATTAATATTCTAGGAAATACGGTAAATAATGTATATTATACTGCTTCGGTGTTCATGTGGACAAAAAAAATCTTATATGGTCCATTTTCAGTGATGGATGAAACAGGGTTCTAGTCCTGGCAGGGAATATTGAGACATGTTTTCATAAATTGTTTCCCATCTTCCCTCCAAGAAAATGTGGTTAAATCACCTTTAATTTGTATTTTTTTTATTCACAATCCCCCAGTAATTAGTAGTAAATATGATTGAAATAAGTAATATTATGTTACCTATAAATATTCTCCTATAGTTCACTCTAGATTTTATTATACACTTCACGGAAGAACGGAATATCACTTTCCGGCTTCCACAAAATCCATTATAGCTAGGCCTGTCAGTATTTCTAGGGACTCACAATAAAACACCTGATTAAACTAATGTTAAAACCTGCTTGTATATAAAAACTATGTAAACCTACTTTAAAAAAATTACACTGAATCGCTTATGTGGTTATAAATATCCTAAATAAAATATACACAACATACATCCGAAACTCTAACAGGGATTTGAACCCCTAAACCTAGGTCTATCATACTACAACTTTCCCGGTTGATATCCTACAAGATAGAATTAACTACGGAATCAGTGGTTGTCAAATATCCGGCTGGTCCTTCACTGAGACTCACATCACAAAACATTATTAAATCATGCTAAGACTTGCTTGAATAAATAATCTACAAAAAACACACATTTTAAGCGGTTAAGTGGTTCCATAGATATATACAAATATCCGGCTGGCACTTCACCGAGACTTACACCAATACACCCAGTTATTTCTACTATAATAATAAATGACTGGATAAATACACTAACGAATAATAAAAACTACCCCACAGTAATTGTGTTGTTCCATAAATGTATACAAACATTCGGCTGGTCCTTCACCGGGACTCCCACCGAAATACCTGATTGTACACTAATAATGCTAAAACCTGCCTGGATATTGACTAGGATTGGTACCCTTAAATTACAGAAGTTTTTTTAAGCTCAGCTTCTTACAAATGAAGTAAAAATCTTTTTGAGTTAATCTGTTATTTACGTTACATGTGGAATATAATAATTAATCATTAATAAATGTATAGTTGACTATAAACAGTAATTAATATGCTGGAAAAGGGGATACTTGTTTTATGTTACCTGGTAAAACCATTCAATGTGGGCAACAGTGCCCAAATAATGTTTGACGTGGTTAAACTTTTAAAAGTTAAAAAAAATACCAGCCTATAAGTTAATGAGAGCAAACATAACTAATTAACTTAGTGTGTAAATATTATTTATTGACTTTATCATTATCAGATCAATAAAGTAAAATTAATTTATTAAATCAAACCATTCGGGCATCGCTAAAAGACATAACCCCTCCCCCATCACTCCTTCCCAACAGATCAAGAAATAATAATTTAACGACTTAAGGCCTTCTCTAACTTAGGTGCTGGGCGTAGTTAGGCAAACTATTCTGCATTCATGTGTGGAGGAATATCATACCTCGAGGGCTCAGTGAATTATAATTTTCTACCTTTCAATCTCGACCGAGTGTACTATTCTTCGAGCAGATTTTATATTCCCTTAGTAATTATCCAAGTGAAATAGGAAGTATATCTAGGTTCTTACCTAAATTAAATACACGCCTTTCCATGTTTACCATTTCACTTGGTGACTTTAATCACCAATAAATGTATAAAACCAATTTGATCTCGAAATTGAATGAATAAATTGGTGTTAATTAAACCTTGCTATGTCGTTCAAAGGTTATTCGTGTGGGCGACTCAGAAAATAATATGTATTCTAATTAGGCCATAATATCAATAATGAAGAAAATTACAGTTAATTAATAGATAATATAAAACATTAATATAATCTATGTTTTAATAATCGCCATCAAAATTTCTGACACTTTTTAACATGATATATATTTTTTTAACAAAGGTTTATCGATTATTTATAATGTTACGCATATTCTATTTATTATTATTATTATAATTATTATTAGCACCGCATCTTACTAACCATTCGGGTTGTACGCACTTACGCTAATGTGTAATGGTAGGGTGATTGTGAGATGAAATGAAGCACCTACAGTTTAACGTGGAATCCGAGGAGGCCTGGCATTCCCCACATTCACAAGATGTCTTGTCAGAGGTGAAGGAAGGGTTTGGTAATCAGATAAATCTTTGCCGGGATATTTATTATTAATTTATAAACGGACGTATACCTATTAATACTTTAAAGTAGTCTGTAACTATAAACCTTAATGTATTTTCATTATTTATATATTTTTTATCCCCGCGTCTTATTACCTGTTCACTTAATACACATATGTGATAATTACAATAATGGAGTAGGCGGGGATGAAGAAGAAATGTATTAAAGGTATTCATCCAACATTTGCGTGAAAGAAGAGTGGGAAAAAGTTCAGTCAATACCACCCTTATTAGAACCGACTGGAATTTGAACCCCGATAATCCGATATACACGTCTTCAGTAGGCTAATCTTTCAAGATAGTGCTGCCTCAGATTATACGGCAAATGAATCGTGCTATAGCTAATTTCTGGTCATATTTTCTTATCAATATACCATCCTGGACACAAATTAAAAAAATTATGTATTATTCAAAAAATCGTATTGTTTTCCTTTTATTTCTAATTATATTATCAAATGAATGCATTGGCCATCTTTTGAAAAGTTATGGTACCTTTCTATTTAAGGTTGTAATTTGGACTGCTAGATGACTCAACATCTAGTAGTTAGAGTTACTGCTGTATGAACCTAGATGACAGCACCCAGTCTAGGATCAATACCGCAAAACTGAATCCCTGCGCAAGGCTCCGATAAGAGAGAGAGAGAGAGAGAGAGAGACATCCCAGGGTCGTTATATTAAGATTTCTCGTCTCAACAGCCATTTTGGATTTTGTTCAATTCGTCTTTATTTATGGTATTAAAATACAATTATTTAAAATATAATATTAGTTTGAATGAGAATTCTTTCAAAAACGTATACACACGTTGTATAGAGGAAACAACCAGTAATAGGGCTAATAAAAACCCTAATGACTAATAACTCTTGGATGAAGACACAAGCTCGCTTATTTTACAATATATGTGTAATATTACAGAAACGTAGAACAATTCCTTATTTGACAGGTTCATTAAGTACTGAAAACTGTAAAACTTGCTTCAAATAACGTATTTAAGTGTGAATTGATTAAAATTTTGGTATTGACACCGACATTTTTTCAGGCGTGCTTATATGAAATTTTACAAAACAATATTTATCAAAACTTTATTTATAGTTAGTCGTAGCATTTTAAATAATATAAAACATTTACAAAATAAAAATTAAAGGATTCTTTAAATTTACTCCTTGAAATGTTAAATATAAACTACAAACGTTTTCAATTTTATGTTGATTAATGATACTAACATTACAAAAAATCAAGAAGTTTCATCATTGTGGGAAACGTATTTCATTCAAGCAAAGAACGTTGGAAAAATAAATTTTGGAGCTTGCTATTATGACAATCATTTTTTTAACAAAGGCAAATACATAAAGATGCATAATTTCAATTTCGATTACATTTATCATAGCAGTGACCAAAAGTAGTGAGAAAGACCTATGACAAGCCAGCACTGAAGAGTACACTAGTACCTTAAAAATACGTAAAATAAAAAATAAATAAAAAATTATAGCTAAATAATGATACATACTGATGAATAATTACAAAAATTAGGACATAATTATTAATAATAAATGATAAAAATAAAAGTAAATAACTTAAGATAAGTAAAGTATAAGTATTTATAATAATAATAATAATAATAAATATTGTTTAAAACTAAACAAGATATTCTTAATATCCTTTTTTGTTTGGTTGGTAAATACACATTTTAAAAATAATTTTTATATCTGTTGCAGTATACCATTCATATTATAATCTATCCTTTACATCTATAATAAAAAATAAATATTGTGGTTTCAGTATTTATATACAAATATCTAACTCTTTATATAAACATCTCCAATCATTTTATTTACTACAAATAAAATTCTCTATGAATATAATCATAAAAAGCTTGCACAGGGGTAATAAAAACTCACCCTGCAGTAGTGGCAAACATTTGATATAATACTTAATGCCGATTTTCAATAAAAATCTACGCAGTAAAATGGTGGACAACAATTGCTTTAATTATAGTGCATCTAGTGATATAAGCTTTTATGTAAACACTTACTGATGTGAGCCCGCAAGCAAGCTATACTGACCAAGTAGCCGCCATGATTTAAAGATAGAGGGATTCATGTGATCAGCACAATGAGCCTCAGTTTTATAGACCGGAGCTGCTACTTATTTATTAAAATAGCTCCTCATCTATCTTCACCTTGTTTAGCTTGATCCCGTTCCAGACTCAGTGATTCACAGAAGAGTTCTGTAAACGCCAGGGATTGAACCCGGAACCAGTGGATCTGGATTCGAGAGCTCGGATCACTAGATCTCTACCAATAAAATGACTAATGTATTTATAGTACAATTGCGAATGGACTATAATCCTTATTGTTTCTCGTTGGAGGAAGGGGCTACATAATTATAACACGCTTTGCTCGTTAGGGGCTTTACCCCCAAACACCCGATGAGTTTTCTTTGCAAGTGGATGTAAAATAATGTAATTCCAAAACTGTTTTAAGATAGGTCCTACCGTTTAGCCACAAAAAACTTCCAAATAAAGATCCACACCGACTTTAAAGATGCTCCGACATTTTGGATGTTTTTCGGGGGTTAAATATTAATTTTCCCGTTGGCTACAGGCTAGAAACAATAAGTTTGCCAAATTTCAAATTTCTAGCTCATATGAAAGTGGGTTAACATTAATGTCAGTGAATGAGTCAGCCATGTGGCTTTATAGTAGTATAATGATGTTGATAGATTTTAATAAAATAAGTATAGACTATTTCTACAGTATATAAGATAAGTCACTACTCATCTGTGTCCACCTAGCTATCGTGCTTGTTATGAAATTAAACTAGTTTATAATCGGTGTGCTAATCTATCAGTTTCCTTTCAAGTTAAATACCTCAATTGATACAAAATTATTACTAGCTAGCGCATATCTGCTTTGAGGGTCAAATGGACTAGTAGCCGCATCAGTGGCCGCATAGTCTAGGGCATTACTCTCATAGTAGACTAGGCTACCGATGATGTGGAGATAAAGTCTCAAATCTTGTTCGGGTGTACCGATAGTGGTTTTTTAATAATGGTTTTCTCATTGTTCCTCCAAGAAAATGTGGGTACACTTCCTATAAATAAAACCTTTCAAACATCTAAATGGATTAGAGTAATTAGTAAATACCCGAATGGGTAGTAAGACACGATACCTAAAATAAGAATGGTCTAAGATGGCATCAATCTCGATATAGACTGGACTATTAATGACGGGGAAATCGGGATTCGATTCCAAGTAGGATTTACTAAGTGTCGTTTTGTTTGTATTGACTTCCACGCAAGTGTGGGTTCCCTTTCTCAAAATTCAAGCTTCCAAATCCCTAATTACTTAGCTTAACTTGTAAATGCGAACTGGAAGTGAGATATAGACAAAACATAAATAGATTTGTGCATCGTACATATATTCTCTCTCTTTAATCTTAAAATATAGATAATTAATAAGAGCTCGTAATATTTGTGAAACGTTATAATATACACTGTTGCATAAACAATCCACCAAAAAGTATAAATGAAATAATATACACCGTTTAAGAAACATTCAGTAAAGTAGAACATCTCTTACCACTAAAGAGCATAACATTCAATTTTATATTTTTTGATATTCCATAAAATATGTATATGCTTGCTTATAGCAAAAAAAAAATTTTGTTTTTTAAAATGTATTCCAGCTTAAAATATTTTTAATTTTAACAGTACACTTTTGAATGATAAGTTATTTCGAATCTCAAATAGTTTTGGATAAGTGATTCAAATTTTATATTTCTGATAATGTAAATTTCCCTTAAGTTAATTTTCATGGGAAAACAAAAACTGCCATTTTGTTTGTAATGTTAAATAATGCTTTTATGCCGAATTTTGTTAAAATTGACAGAGCGAGTTTTGAGAAAAATGATGTTTTTCTCTTTTGTGCCTTTAATTAAAATTACAGATAGATGTGTAATTACAAAAACGACTCGGGAGGACCTTTAGAAATCACAAGATAGCAAGTTTTAACTCGAACGGTAACATAGTTTCGGCTCTAGGATGGGGTAAAGACAAACAGAGAGACAGACATAGCCTATCGTAAAATCTACTTTTTCTAATTCAGGGGGCCATAAAACATCGATAATTATCAAAATCTTGAGTTGGATATTTTTTACCATCACAATACTTCTCTCTTCGAGGGGTTAAGAAGACGTAGGAGGGTAGTCCTTGCACATCGTATTACTGTTTTTAATTTACCACTGTCTTAATACCTGTTCATACATATATACATACATATATATATACATACATATATACATACATATATACATACATATATACATACATACATACATACATACATTTAAAACTTTCTTGTTATTCTAGATGAAACTCGCACTTCATGTTTTAATAATAGTTTGTTCATTATTTTAAAAATTAATGTGACTAAGGATCATTATTCTTACACTCATAAAGTAGCCTACATTTTTTTACAATTTTTGGCAAAGTATTTTATTATATTTATAGTTTATATAAGTGGTTTCATAACTGTATTTGGGAACCGAGATTTGGTGGGTCACGAAAACTTTTGTAAATCACAAAAAAAGGGAAGTTAAAAAAATAAAGGCACCCACCATAATTTATAATTTTTTGCTTAGAGCATTTTATTAGCGGTATCCTGGATTCAATATTCAACAAGTATAAAGTGAAAAAGAAGAAAAATATGATACTGATATTCACGTTAACATTAAGGTGCGTTTAGACGGTCCATATTTTACCTAAATGTATTGGTGAAATTATCTAGTCGGTATGTGGCTGACAATATTGCAGTTATGCATCGAAATATCGCCTTATAGCACGACAATGTACCCGGTATTTGTTGACTATCTCAGTTAGTTTCTTGTGTGCTGCCGGTGTTGTCCACCTCCATTGGAAAACATTTTGAATAGCTCACCCAGGTCTATGTCTGTCTCCCTCTCTGACAAGTACCTCTCTCTCTCACTCAGCGCTGCCTGACCCTCCATTCCCTGCTCAGTTCACAACTACTACACGTGCTTTGATTTGTGTCGTGATTTTATCTGTTATTGTGATCATAACAATGATTTGTGTCAATTATATTAATTAAAAGCTCAAAATCACTTTTTGATATTCTTGTAAAATTTTTGAATAAATAACTCACTAATATTAATTCCAGGTTTAAATAAATCGGGCTTGCTCGGGTTTTAGGCAATGCTCAACCATCAAATATATCCAGGGTTAAATTATTTGATGTTTCACGTTTGCTCAAAAGAGAACGTATCCACATATCTAGTTTTTTTTAAATTTTATTTATATGATTATGAAGCAGGATAAATGCTGCAGAAACAAGTAATTATCATCCATATTAGCCAGTCTTTCATCGTGTAAACATGCAATCATACGCTAATGTGTGCTTGCAAACATTGCTCAGAAATACTGTCTGGAAACATTGCTCACCCACAAGCTGCACTTGTATTGACGGCAATATTGCTGTCCATATATTTGAGAAATATTTTCGGCAATGTTCAATTTTAATTGCCCGTATAAATGCACCTTTACACCGCTACGAAAAACCCCACCAGCAAGCGGTATCGACCACCAATCTAGTGGTATCAGAGCTATACAAGTAAATAGAAGACAGTTCAAACTCAGCTAACAGGAATTATAATCAAAATAAATCAAACATAGTATTGATAGTTATATATATCCAATACATTAAATCTACCAACTAATAAAACTAAACAAAATAAAAGATTATATAATCACAGCAAGACTTACTTTATAAGATAGAGTCTGAGCAACAGAACGTAAACCTCCTAATAATGAATTATTAGAATCAGAGGACCAACCCGCTACTATTGTATAAATACTTATTCTTAAAAACATAAAATATACAATAAACCTAGCTTAAGTTTTTTTTATATAGAGCTACATAGACGACAAATAACTACTGTCAAAGAATTTGGTGTTTTATAAGTATGTGGTAGATTACTTGCCCTTTGGGTGTTCAAACTCCCTAAAGGTTGGTACACACAGAACGCTAAGCTTAGCTAAGCAAATATTGGCTATGCTAAAGGCTAATACACACAGCATGCTAAGCTAAGCTAAGTTAGGCTACCCTGATTTTTGTTCAAGGAACAGTAGAGAAAATTCAAACATATTTCTTTGGGGAAAACATTTATAGTATTTTATCATATTATTTCTGTAATTTTATAGGTATTAATAATATCTATCAAAAGTGATAGCTGGAGATAGCATGACTTGATGTAAGAATATATTAAAATTGTTCTAGTAACTTTAGTAATTGACTTACTGGTCTTCCTACCAAAATCATACTAAAAGTTATGCTGTGCTAAGAATTTGTCAGTTTGGTTTCACACTCATTGCTAAGCTAATCTAATCTATGGTCTCTATTTTCCACCCAAATTCAATATTGTTTCTTTCTGGCCTGCTCCAGTAAAGTTTAGTTATTATGGTGTTCTCCAACATGTCTTAATTGCGTTCAGGTTATAGTACTGAGGAAGAGGCGATGCTGCTGTTAGCAGTTGCTTTGGAAGATAAAAACAATTTAGGAGGTGGAGTTTTGACTTGTTCAATTAATGCTTTCATTTTAATATAAAAACATGTATTATATATAGAATCTAAATAGAATATTACTTAAAAACATGTGAAACAAACTGAAAACAAAACTTCAAAATTTATTTAGTTACTTTCACCATACCAGCTCTGTTTGGTTCAACACGGAGCCCAAGCTGCGTTATGCGCATGCCCAACGTAAGATGGTTCAAGATGGGAGATGGAAAAATTACTCGTCCAGCACCTGGTAAAAACGTAGTGCAGCGTAGCAAGGCATAGCTTATCTTTCTGTGTGAACCAGCACATTTAAATATATGGTCCACTAGTTTTATAAAGAGTTAGCAGAGCTAATCTTAGCTTAGCTTAGCGTTCTGGGCTTACCAGCCTTAATTCTTTATAAAAAATAGCGGACCATATATTTAAATGTGCTGGTTCACACAGAAAGCTAAGCTAAGCTATGCCTTGCTACGCCACGCTTTTTTTTCCCTGTTGATTATTATTATTATTATTATTATTATTATTAGCACCGCGCCTTACTACCCGTTCGGGTTATACGCACTTATGCTAATGTGTAATGGTAGGGTTATAGTGAGATGAAATGGAGGACCTACAGTTAAACGTGGAATCCGAACCACGGTGGAGGCCTGGCATTTTCCTATTGATGGCCTGGCTATATTTTCCATCTTACGTTGCGCACGCGCATAACGCAGTTTGGGCTCCGTGTTTAACAGACACAGTACTGGTTTGGTGAAAATAACTAAGGAAGTGTTGACATTTGGTTTTCAGTTTGTTTCACATGTTTTTAAGTAATATTCTATTTAGGTTTAATATTTAATAAATGTTTTTATATTAGAATGGAATCTTTAATTGAACAAGTCGAACTTACACCTCCTAAATTGTTTTCATCTTCCAAAACAACTGCTAACAACATCATCTTTTCTTCCTCAGTACTCTCATCTGTGTTCAAACAAGACATTTTGGAGAACGCCATCATAACTAAACTTCACTGGAGTAGACCAGAAAGAAACAACACTGAATTCGGGAGGGAAAAGAGGGACCACAGCTTAGCTTAGATAAGCAATGAGTGTGAAACCAAACTGACAAAGTCTTAGCACAGCGCAGTAAAGCACAGCTTAGCTTAGCTTAGCAAAGAGTGTGAAACCAAACTGACAAAGTCTTAGCACAGCGCAGTAAAGCACAGCATAGCTTAGCTTAGCAAAAGAGTGTGAAACCAAACTGACAAAGTCTTAGCACAGCGCATTAAAGCACAGCATAGCTTATCTTAGGTTAGAATTCTGTGTGTCTCAATCTTTACGCCTACGAAGAACTTTTATCTACAGCGAAAATACAAAACAATTAAATTGTAAACATTCTGAAAGACATTCCCAGGGATAATAGTAGATTTACCGCGTATGTTATCGATCTCAAGCAGTTTAAGGTGGAAATAGACAGCGTACTCCTGAATCCGATCAGAGCTACCTACTATACACATCCAGCCATGGTTTTTGACTATTACATGTTGGATTGTGAACTAAAAAATATTTCAATGAAACATCTAGTAGACAATTTATAAACATTCATAGAAGAATATATTCGTCATTCTTGTAAAAATGTATGGTAAATATATATTTATATTAAAACGCGTTTTATTAATGCTAAACACGCTTCCTTTCTGTCCATCACCCATGACCTTTTCCTGTCTCGAAGTCTCGTGCCATTAGCCCTGCGTTAGGTATGAGTCATCACCCTTGGTCTAGTTTGGTCTCAACTTGTCGTGTCACTAATCTGTTGTCAGGTATGAATCCTTAAATATACGGGGCTGCTACATCACACTTACTTGGTTTTTGTCCCAGCGTGCCGATCCGCCAAATTGGTGCCATATATGGGTAATCATCCTTGACCACAGACAAATAATATAGCCAGACAATCAACCTCCAGGTTAAAATGGTTGGGCTCCTTTTGATAGCTTGAGTCCTTCACTACTAGGATCGCTGTGATTAGTCCTATCATAACCCAGCAGTGACACTAGCGAGGCTCAGTGTGGAAGGACTCAAGCTGGCAAAAGGAGCGCAGAAAAAATCCCGTAAGGTTGAAAATCTGTTTCCTACTTGTCTCTACCCTTGGCCTATTCCTGTAACGACATTTCAACTGCGAGTCCTAAAATAGATTCTTACGTCATCAAGGCTGCGTCATTCTGGGTAGGGGGACTCACCAAACATCTCTCAGTCAATGCGTAACTTCCATCGGTAGAGGAGACTGGGTATGCTATCCAGGGGACAAAGTTACCAACCGATGAAATGGGACAGTAGCGGATCTAAAAGAAAATCACCAACTTCCAGGGATTAGAACCAATAAGGCACACTTCCTATAAAAACCACACCGGAATGCTCCAGGCATTCGATACAATAGACCATACTCCCTAACTAAAAATTGGAAAAACCTCGATAGTAGTTTTTTATTAAGAGGTACGTAACTTATACACCCTGGAAGCTGAATCTGGGTCAAAATATATTTTTTTATCAAGAGTTGCATTATTTTGTAGCTTACACACTTTTTTTATATATAAAATATGAAATGGGAAAACATAAATAGATAAATGGGGTTATCTCAAGGGGCCTAGTTTTACTTCTGTCTCAAGTGGATACAATTTGGCAACTATACGCCAAATAAGACCTGTACTGCATTTTGAAAATGGAAAAGCCTGTAAGAGGACAAAGTCTGATTATAAAATCAAAGCTCCATTTGTTCGGATCATGCTAAATAAACCTCAAGCTTACAGTTCAAAGGCTAATAAATCTTATTTTGTTTAGTAATACGACAAACCAATTACATTAATTTACCTTTTGAGACATAGGCCTTAAAATATGACAGCTTCAAGCTAAATGGAATGAGTAGTACTAATTTTCAAAGAATAATATTCTACACATCCTTATAAACATTTAACATTTGTTTACCGAAACTTCATTAATAATCAACGACTATTAAAAGAAGCTTAAATATATTATATTTATCCATAGTGTGGTCTACCATCTTCTCTCTAGACCAATTTTATTATATTTTATATTAATTATTCCCTCATCCTTACGTACCTAGATTACGTATTAAATATTCTTTTTGAAATAAAAATATTATCAAACAGAGGCCAAATTTCTTTCATATAATTCTGAATAAACATTTACATTATAGGATACTATTCTTAATATGAAAGTGATATTATAAGTTCAGAATAATGATTAACATTCGTTTTTTTTATAAATTATCTATACACAAATATGTTGTTATACATCGTGTATCTTGCGTTCTAATTTTCTGAATTAAAATTGAGTTGATGATTAACATTAAATTTAATTTGGTTTCAATTTATAAAAATTAATACATCTGAATTTAAATTTATATTGCCTTTTAGTTTTTGAAATAATTTAAAAAAGTTATTTTCTTTATTTTAGGACTCTTTTTAGTGATAGTTCCTATGCTAAATTTCAATTTTATCTTCTTTCTGTAACTCCCCCAAAATTTTGATGGATTTAATAACTAGCCTAATCCCTCTATCCATCAAAACTAAACATTTAATTTTAAATTAATATTTATAAATGTTTCTTAAATAATACTTTTTATTTGGTTAAAGGGATAAGTATCTATTGAAAAATTGATTTTTTTTAAAGTATATATATATTTTCACTTTTGAAATTTCTATTAGTAAATTTTAAAATACATTGCATCATTTTACCTGTATCGATGAATAAATAATAACAAATTTAAGAGATTTATTTTTATTAGAAGCACTACTTATCGAGTTTTAATAATTTAATAGTTTCATCCAAACATTAACATTTTATCGCGTAGTTTTATTGGGTGTATGGCTGTAAGCTGTAGATGGTAATTCAATTATTACTGTTCCCGAGCTATAAGAGTGATGCTAAACTTGATATTTTATGCTTTATGTGTATCATTGTTAAGATAAACTGTTTTTTATATCGTAAGGTATATATGACAAGGAGGGACGTGACATCCAGACTCGGTTGCCTTAAGTGTAGAATATTAGCCACTCTGGTGGCACAGAAAGTTGCCCAGGGTACAACATAGGAGGTTGTCTACACGTCATACCCACGATGAGATTATGTGATCATAGTTCTTATGAAGTTTGGGAGCAGGTTTGAGTCTTAACCTAGGTTAAGTCTAACTAGCCAAACTCTGTTGACATTTGGGATCATTCCCCTAAAGGAAAAATACCCATGGTACAAGCCGGGATTCGCATTCGGGACCCCTAAACTCCTAGCCAGGTGCATTGATCACTTACACTACGGAACCAGTTGGTAAAGTAATTCATGTATGGGGTTTAAATTTATTGTAACAAGACATTTATATGAGGAGAACACAGTGAAATAATGATATAAATATTATTATTACTATTATTATTATTATTATTATTATTATTGATCTAAAAATGATATCTGAGACACACTAAAAATTTCATATTTGCAATAAAAGATCCTGAAAATGATATTTGTTACCAAAAATTCTAACACACATGCATTCAACATATAGTAGAATAATTATATTTCTTAAACAATTATATGATTACAGCCTCTTCGTAGGATATGACCATTCCGATAAATACAAACAAATAAGCACCCAGTCCCTTAACACCTGCTCAATCTCTAACAAAGAAGCGTATACAATCGGCAAACACTTTAATTATTATGGTAAACAGGAACTGAGATGATCCATCCCAAAATTATTTTATCTACCGCCACCAACACTCCGAGATATCCCTCAAATAGGTATGGCGAGAAGTAAAATTAAACACTCGAAGCTTCAAAGCATGCTTCAAACAACTATGTAAATATTTTTAGAGGAAATGTTATGATATGTATAACACTAATTGTTTCTTAACTATTTTATTATTTTTAAATATCTAACTACAAGAATTGAAGATGTACAGTACACCTAGGTACTTCGGGATTGTATCATAAAATCAATTATGTAATTTTCTTTTAAATCCTAAATAAAAAGTGATTGTTTGAAAAAACTATTATTAATAATATTTATATTTAATGTTAATAAAAATGATTAATTAATATTTTCAAAAATTATTATTTATTAATAATATTTGATTAGTACTAAAAATAGTATTTATATTATAAATAATTAAGGGAAAAATTAATATTATTAATATATCATTGTTTACACCATATAAATGAATGTCTACAGATATACAATTTCAGCCCCATACATACACGAACAATTATTTTTTCTTAACAATGGTACATGATAAACAAAACATATTAAGTCTGACCCCTTATAGATAGTGAACTCTAATGATTTAAAATCATTAAATACCTATAAATAGCCTATTAGAATTATACACCTGCTAAAAATGTGAAATAAAATGATTATTGCTTATTGACCTTAAATGCATAGATGTGTGTATACTATGTACCATAAAATTTGTAATTTATTATAATATGCTACGTTTTGATTTAATGTTTAGTTTATCTGCCCCTTATTGCAGAATGTTTACTATCGCCCACATTCAGAATTGATAGCATCTGTTTTTTTTATCACAACTATTTAACATGGAATTATAAAATAGTTTTACTTTAAAATAAATTGTATAAAAGCTCATGTACCTATGATATAAATTTATAAATGATAATGAGATATTGAATTTAAGGATTATGATGAAAGCGCTTACCCAGAATACAGCGTTTATAATTAAACCATACATACCCCAATAGTTAACAAAAATATCTAATATACAAAAATAAATCTCTAAGTCGTATGAAAACTTATGTTTATAATATAATTAAAATATTTGATGAATTATTAACCATTCTATATTAACTTAACGCCAAGTCTGGTGCATTTGGGTTTTCTTTAATGTGAGGCTCATAATGTTGTTTTCCTTTTAAATCCAAATGCAAATGCAGGTGCACATCCTTGAAATAACATTCCTTTTTTCTCATAACTTGAGTAAGCTATAATCCTTATGCATAGACCTATATGTTCTTGTGTTAAGGTTCACCAACCAATTTAAGCTTATTACGTTTATTCATATCTACATATCAATAAATTGGTTTTAGTTTTACAATAGTAGGAATATGGTGGAAGCCACTAATTAAATATATTGGGAAAGTATCCCCATACTAAATAATTTCCATCACATTTAATTTAAATTAAACACTAAATAGTCATGTTTACTTTGTTGTGTAGGAAAATTTACTTAAAAATCCAAGAAAAATGTGATAAGACGTATTTGAAAAATATCAATAACCCGAAATTGTTTTATTCTATAGTGATAAATAGATTGACAAGAATTAGGCCTATTAGATAGTGTTAGTATTAAGCCTTGATTTAAAATATTTTTATTGTTGTTACCTGGAATTGAGATAAACAAGGTTTTTTGTTAATATTCCTAACAAAGAAATTCATATCTATGCTCCCTGGTTGGTTCTTTATTGGTGTAAGGAAACGTGTAGTGTATGTATTTAACATCAATACGATCTTGTATGATGAGGATTAAAATAATCTTTATTATCTGTACACAATATTTTTCGTACATATTTATTACGAATAACAAAACACATATTTTTAATTTTTCAGCGTTATTATAACAATGTTTTACTTTTAAATTTTGTAAAAAATAACTTGATGGGAATTACATCCTTACCATTATAAATAGTGTTTGTATATTATTCTTGAAATAAATTCTAACTTATCAAATTAATTATGAATTAAAACAAAACATTTTTACAAAATATTTCCACATTTTTAAAAAACTTCAACATTTCCTCGAATGCCGCGTTATTTCATTTTAAAATAAAGCTACGTGCTTTTTAGTATTGTCATCATTAATTGAACAAACATTTCGTATCAAGTAAGTATTTATGGTGTTAATTACCATGTAAGTGTAACTAATGGAAAAATAAAATAAATATAAACTAAAATTTGAAGTATAACAACAATACTTAAAGAAATGATGTTTTAGGGGTTAATTTAAAGGCCTATATTTGAAAAGTGGAAAGTGTTAGGATAAAGAGTAAACAAATATTCTTGATATCTCATCAACATCATAAAATTCATGAAAGAGCTACAAATTATATTTTATAATATTCATTCAACATTTATTACCATAATTATTTGATTAGTTTAGCCTTTATACAATACTTTTTACAACTATTATTAAATTCACTTTAGTTTACAAATTAATATAAATGGCGATGATTCATTTTGTATATTTTAGCTGTGGTCAGACGAATGAGATGACAATGTGATGTTAAGTCTATAAAATATCTACTTTGAAGTAAATCACAACATTTTAGACAATAATACACTGAAACGAAAATTATTTGACAGTTTTGTTTTCTCCTACGAGTTGTTTGTAGATCAATATGTATATTAAAAGTCTCTAGTTCTCAGTTTACATAGAACATTGCTTTTTTAAATGTATACATTATATTTTATTAATAGGTAACAGTAAGGGGTAAAACGAAAACAACAATTTATAGAAATTTTCAAAGTCTTGACTCATTTATTGTTTTCAATTATTTTATTTTATTCTTTCAAAGTATAAACATTTGTTACTATAACATGACTATAGATATGGATGACAAGTAAGTCAATCTAATATAATTATTATATATTACGGGCATGAAAAAATTCGATATGAAGTATTATTGTATATTTATTGTATCGTTACTTCGTTTATTTAAGAGATAGTATCACCACAGAAATGTTTCTAATCAAATAAATAATTTCAACGATAAACTGGAGTTTCTATATCATTTATAGAAATACAATAATTTAAAAACCTTGAAGACTTGAGTTTATTAAAATAATTTATAGGTATATTTGTATTGAAGATTAATAATGTTGTACTTATATTTTGGTTGAATAATATTAAGCTTTATAATAACCTCTCAATATATTACAAACCCAGATAATCGGGTTTTCATTAACACCCAAGATACACGTTCTCCTATATCTGAATACTCTACAAGCATGTTAGTTCTTAAAATGACCACGGAGATTTGTTCATAAAACTACAAGTATAAAATTCACAATTTACAAATTAATGTTTTACAATATTGTAAATATAAAGGGTTTCATAAAGAGAATAGTTTGATTTGTAAACTCTAGTGTGATTGTAGAAAGTGTTTACAAGACTGATGTTTTATTTACTTGTGAAATATTAATATATACAATTTAGTTCCCATTGTTACAGTGACCAAAAGTACACACATCATTTCAAATAATTTTGTGACAGATTCAATAATAAAATATTAGTTATTTAAAAAATGTTTGGACATAAAACCATTTTGCTAGAAGCTTCTAAATTAGAGTTAATAAATAGAATTAGATTATGGAATTAATTTGATTATATTAACTTTCTTTATTTTGAGGTTCAAATTGACTTAAGGCCACTACATTATTTAATTTTTCATAACTAAGCTGGCTGTTTATTTAATTTGTGCAACAATAATGACCTATCTCTTGTAATAGTATCTCCTAAACTCAATAACGTATTGTTTACTAACCTCATTAATAAACTTATTTCCTGATTTCAATAATAATTGTTTCATATCCTAATCGCAATAATTATCTTGTCTCCTGACCTCAATAATTATATTGTCTCATAACTTCAATAACATATTGTCTCCTAACCGCAATACAATTCTTGTGTCCTTACTTCAATAATCTTCTTGTCTCTTAACCTCAAATATCACCTTGTCCTCTAACCTCAATAACCATCTTATCTCCTGACCTCAGTAATTATCTTGTCTTTTATCCTCAATGATGGTTTGTCTCATAATCTCAAATTTCACTTTGTCTCCTAGTCTCAATAATCAGCTGTTTACACCCTCATCATACGTCTATAAACATAATATAGATGACACTTAAAATGTTTACACAGGTGGTGTATTCATTAGAGTAGTATTCTGAATTAATGATGTACAAATAACACATTAATATTGCACTATTAAAGTATTTCACCTATTAGTTTAGACTTGTAGAAAATACTCCTTTATTTACAAGTGATTGTTAAACCAAACTATCACCTTACTTGTAAGAAACCATTATAAATTGTAAAATCTTACTTGTAATTACAAGTGTACACTTGTAGATTTATGAAAGATAATTTTATCATTTCTCCAAATTTATAAGTGAATTCTCTTGTAAATTGTAGTTTTGTAACTTTATGAATGAATTAATCCTATGAGGATATTTTCATAAAGAATAGATTGTAAATTCAAATTATATTTATTTAATAACGGTGTTCTTGAAAGTGTGTTATGCTTAGGTAAAATATATTTGAACTTTTATGGCGTATTTATAAATCAATATTATTAAAATTTTAAAATTAATTACTGGTTTTAAAATGTATCAGACAAGCTTGGGTGAAAAAATGTATTTACATTTAGTATTACTTTAGGTCTTAGATGCTCAAAATGCTCAATATTTCATCTAATTTTTGATTTTTTTTAAAATTACAATATGTAATAGTAGCTAAAATAATAACACCATTAATACCCCAATAATCTCATTTTTTAGGAATAATAAGAAACATTAATGTGATAACAGACTCATCAAATTGTTCTTTTGTTTTAATTAAATTGGTCTTAAGACATTCTCTAGTTCTTTGTAGATCAAAATTATCCACACACTGATATGAACAGAAACACAACAATTTCATTTTTCTTTCATTTTTATAGCCCCAGGAATATTCAGATATGAATTTTTGACATCATTACCATAATACCATTCAGACATAGCTACAAAGAATACTATTATAATTTTTCAACCTAATATTTGATAATATTTGATTTTATTATTGGTGATGTTTCTTATTTCAAAGTTAATTTTTTTATTAATAAACAGTTGGTTTGTATGTTTATACAATACGTAGATAGTTTTTGAATGTTTTTGGTGTGCAAGGGAACACAAGTTGTAAACATATTAATAATAAAAGAGGTTTACTTGTTTACAGTCATTTGTCAAATACCAGTGTAAGAGTGAAATCAGGCGTAGTAACTATTATTTATATCTTATTTTAAAATGAATACAAAATGTTAGAAAAATATCAAGATGTTGTGGATCATTTTTCATAAACACACTCAACATTTTGATAACAATTCAATGAAAACCAACTTGACTAAATTAATATTAATCATCAAAAGTATAATATTAATATAGGGCCATATGCAAGAATTTTACTAAGTGGATGCTTTTGTTGACACTAGAGTGGGTGGGTTTTCTTGCGTCATCATAGATTAAAAGGTGGAGTGATATTGTGCTCGGGACCACCCTATCAGTCCACTAAACTTTCACTGACGTTCTTGCATACCACCCTTATTGTATCCATGAAAATTTTAACTTTAGTTTATGGTGTCAAAAATTTAAAGAAGTGATTCAAAGCAAAATGAATGCATCTGAAATTGTAGACATAATTATAATATAACCATATTGACATAACCAATATATTATTATTAACATATCAAAATATATTTTGACATTGTGAACAAAGTTAATTTTTGTGTGCACTTTGAAATATATCTTTAAAATTCCGAGGGCTTCTTTGAGATATTTTTGTTTCTTCAAAGTCTCTTCTAATCTCAAAGTGAATGTCACTTTATTGGTTGCTTTCAGTTAAACAGTTTTACAGTTTCAAGCCCTCTAGTGTCTCTTCCCCAGTTATAAAATTCTACCAAATTATAAACCTATTTACAACAGTGACCATTTTTGATGTATTCATACATAATTATATTTATCAATTTAGAATATAATATTTTACAAACAAAAATAATAACTTTTCACATAAAATAAATTGCTATCTTTTGTTTGTTTTTAAAGTGAGACAGATTTGGTTCAAGTAGCAAAGTCTTTCTTGATGAGCATTCCACCATCATTGACTAAAGTATTATTTATTAAAAAAATTTTTTTGGCTAAATTAAAAAAACTTTGAGAGAATGAGTTTTATTATAATACAGATAAAATACCGGATTAAAAAAAATTATGTTAGTTATATACTAAAGTGAAATTGAAGATTTGACAAAATTGCGCTTATTTTACTTAAAGGATCTGCTTAATTTAATTAGGGGCCAAATTTGATTTCCAGGAGTGCTATAAGGGCACCACTATTAAATAAAGAAATTAAATACCTTTCACCAAAAGTTAAACTAAGAGATTTTCTTATTATAATGATTAAAATAATTAAGTTGGAATGTATCGCTTATGGTTTAAAAAAACCATTAAATATATAAAAATACTTGTAAAAATACACATAGTGGAATAAACTATGGAATTCCTATAAATAAAAGCATATTACTCTTACTAGAGAATTTCAATCAATATTCTAAGGAAAGACTTTGATAAAAGACACGTCATGATCTGTCAGTTATACCCGCTTGTACACCAACATCCCAACCCTCTATCTAGTAATAAGGGTCCATGGAAGAAATGTCATAACTTGCTGTTTTACTGATGGAGTAAAAAATTGTTGACCTTGGCACAAAACCCTGAAAGATACATCTCAATCGTCCACAAATACAAGACTTGCGATATATGTACTTTACAAAGGGTCCCTCTGAAGAAGCATCCGTCTCTACTACTCATACAAAACTAATTACATAAATATAACACATATCTAAATTAAACCTTTAAATAAAGCTAATAGTGTTAAACTATAATTTAAAAAAGGGTACGGAAAAAATAGGAGTAAAGTCACATTTACACACTTTTCAAGACAACTTCCTATAAGCCCAAGCCCACATAGAGATTCTAATTAATGTTTAAATATTTTTAAATTAAATTTAAATATAATGGTGACATATTTTAACCCTACTATAAAGTCCATTTGGAAGGTCATATGATTGTCAATCAATAGTTCAATTTGAGTTAAAATTTGACTTTCCTCCTTTCCTATACTCTAACAAGATAATTTATAAAATTTTGTCCTATGGAGAATTTGAGAATGCTCAGTACACCAATTAAAGAAGAACTTATACAGGTTCAATTCCTAGCTATCTATTAATAAAGTGATGCAAGCTTTTGAACGAGTATGTCTGTCAGGATCTAACTCTCACTCTTGAAAGTTAAAATCAAGCCTATCCTAAATTCGTTGGATAGGCAGTATTACATTTTTGTTGATATTGATAGTTAAGCTTTTCGAAATATCTAATTAAATAGTTATATTTGATCTTTCAGCTTAGGTAATAATCTCAAAGGAAAATATTCCTTAGCAACATTGGTGTAAAGGTGTACACTGTAAACATTATTTGGTTTGAAAGGCATTACTTTGTTTAGTGACACTCTGGTCCTATCTCATAAGCTACACCATAGTGTAACCAATCAGGGTAGGCTTGACACCTTTCATGGCCCTAATAATATAAATTAAAACTTCAACCCGGCATATAACTCACACATTAACACCACAAGGTTTTAACAAGTATCAAAACAACTTCCTCCATCAGTAAAAAGCGTCTCATCCTCAACACGAGGTGGAGAACCGGTCCTCCCTGGTAAGAACATCGTCCAGTTTCGTCTAGCAGCGAGCCCTGGTTGCGAGGGACGCCGCCACTACAAGCGTCGCTACGATGGCGCCCCACACTGGAAGACAAAGTTGTCGGGCCCGCGCCGACGAGTTGACCACGTCGTTGCGGTGCAGTATCCACGAGGGAGGTCTGCTCGCACTGGGGAGGAGGGTCTGCATCGTCCGTGACTCCACCAGAGACCCTGTGGTCACCGTATCGGAACCAGCGTCGTCCATCCCCTCCTCCTCTGAGTTGTCGTCGAGGTCATCCTTCTTGAGTTTCTTCTTCTTTTTCTTTTTGTCGTGGACGTGGGACGTGGGCTTCTTGCGCGAGGTTTTTATGACATCGGGTTTGGCGGGCGAGGGAAGGATGGTCGTCTTGGGCGCCAGATGGAGCTCTAAGAACATAGAGGGACAAGCATTTACTTTTGTATATCCAGTACCACTGGTCACGCAGTTTAAGGGTGGAAACAAGTATTACTTTGTATCAGCTCGTAAAATATTCTAGATTTGGGACTTTTCTTCATCTTTTCTCATTTTTGTAAGAAAATAACCAAAATATGAATGTCACATGCATCCTTAAATTGTTGATATTTTTAAAAAGAATTTGTTGATCAAAGATTAAATAAGATCATTTTTTTAATATCACCTTTTATAGGTTTATTCAACTATATAATATGTAATAAGCAAGCCGATTATGAAAATTGAGCCTTAACCTCTCGAAAAGTGTTCAAACCTATTAAATATGTTGTTATTATTATTATTATCATTACTATGGTCTATGGTCTCTTCTAAACCTCTTATAGGACCCCTACACTATCAGTCATACTGTAAGTATTAATAAAGTAATAATTGATACTGGCAGTCCGACTGATTGTGTAGGGGCAACACTGATTGCCTTCTGGATGGACTTAAGAAAATACTGTCGTGATCAGAATTTTCTGATCACATCAGTATCAGTCTATCAGTCTTGAAAGTGGTGGGAGAGACTGCCGGTAAGACTGACCATGTGTGCGCGTCCATCAGAATTTTCTTCAGTCTCAGTAGCAAACATAAATTACACATGCCTTTTTTACTTATCATCCATGTTGTTACACTCAGTAGCCGAGCCTGATAAAAATAATGATACGAAGGCTGACCGTGTTTAGTCTCGCTGTAAATACTGATGCGGACTGACAGTCTGAATGATCATGTAGGTGCCCTATTACAGATAATTTATTAATTAACCACTCATATTTAAACTTCAATCAAAACATCCACCATAAAAATATATTTACTATTTATAATTGTTTGATTCTCATACATAGATTATTTTTAAGGAAATAAGAGAAAATGGTGCAAGCTCAAACTGTATTTTCCGAACCTAATCAATTCTACTAAATGTGAGACTGCTACTATTCCTCAAGATTGTAATCGACTGTATTACCAGTTTTGGAGAGGTTGAGGTTAAAATGTGAATCGCGTGGACTTCTAACGACAAAAGGCCATATCCATTCCAGCGTCCTTGGTTCGTATCCTGATTGGTTTATTAGATGATCTGGTCGACCTGAATTCACGTGCGTCAATTTATATCTCAGCACTAGATCTAAATATTTAAGAGTATTGTGTTCGGGCGCGATGTAGTGTCACGTTCTCTACCAACGATTAGACTGGGTTTCATTTAAATGAAATATTACATAGATTAAATGTTACAAATTAACAATTAGGCTTAATTTAATCCACATTGTGGTTCTGGTTATTTAAATAGTGAATATAAATAATGTAAGTTAAGTTGAAATGCCAGCGTGAATATATAATAGGCCTACACATCCGATTTATATGATGGTATGAACACGAGTGTGTAAGAACCGTCCCATCTGTTTGATGTTATGATCACGTGTGTGTAAGAACCGTCCCATTTGTTTGACTGTGTGATCGTGAGTCTCTCTCCAATGGAAGCCGTGAGGTCTCCTGGCCACCCTCACCTTAAACAAAGTGTGTCCACACCCCTTGGATGCTTTCCATAGCAATGAATAAATAATCAAAGGCCATTTTAATCGTAACTTAAAAAAATTGCAACTTGAGAGATATTTTATATTTAGTACTGTTATTTACTTTTAGATTTAAGAATCGTAAATAATAAAGAAAAATTATAATGTATTTTTTTAAATTGAAGGTGGGATTAAATGACTCTCCAGAACGTCCTTCACTGTAACTTATATGAGTACATCCTGCTAAAGTTAACATGAAATATATGTTGTATCTCACACTACAGGTTAATTCTCACATGCAACTTATCATTGTGGTTTTACCATTATACCTCCAAGCTATAGTGGTTAAATTTTATATAATATATCATCATCCCAACACCCCAGTTTAAGTCATTATTAAAAATAACTTAAAACATTACTATGTGAATCTTAAGTGTAGTTGTGTATCTAATTTATTGGTCAATCATCCATCATATAGGCTCTTAAGAACTAATACTAGGAGTGTTGAGTGGTCTTAACAATCATATTTTCCATATTATATATAGCAAATTCTGATCTATCTCCTTCAATTTCTCCTTCTTTATCCCATTGCTTTATATGATAAAAGTAGTCGGAACACTGGTATTAAAGATAACTTGAAAAATGTAAAATTTCTCCTTCTTCATCCCATTGCTTTATATTATAATAGTAGTAAGAACACTGGTATTAAAGATAACTTGAAAAATGTAAAATCTCTCCTTCTTCATCCCATTGCTTTATATGATAATAGTAGTCGGAACACTGGAATTAAAGATAACTTAAAAAATGTAAAATCTCTCCTTCTTTATCCCATTGCTTCATATTATAATAGTAGTAAGAACACTGGAATTAAAGATAACTTAAAAAATGTAAAATCTCTCCTTCTTTATCCCATTACTTTATATTATAATAGTAGTAAGAACACTGGAATTAAAGATAACTTAAAAAATGTAAAATCTCTCCTTCTTCATCCCATTGCTTTATATATATAATAGTAGTAAGAACACTGGAATTAAAGATAACTTAAAAAATGTAAAATCTCTCCTTCTTTATCCCATTGCTTCATATTATAACAGTAGTCAAAACACTGGAATTAAAGATTACTTGAAAAATGTAAAATTTATCCTTGTTTATCCAATTGATTTATATGATAATAGTAGTCGGAACACTGGGATAAATATTACTTTAAAAATGTGAAATTTCATTTTTTGATGTTATTTCCGAATAAGATGTATTCAAACTAATACTTTAAAATAACCACATGTTTAAGAAAACCACTAATTCAAGAAAGGGATATTGTAAATTTAAAAAAATATTAGGATAATTTAGTTATCATATTGATTCTTTAAAAAATAAATTACTTATAAAATAATACATTACAAATACTTTAGTGAAGTTGTCAGAGATAAGTAAGTAGGGAAAATGTATACTGAACTAAGATTCCACGTGTTCGATACTCAGTATGTAGAAACATATATCATTACTGAAATTGGGAGATCTCTTTTGGTGTATATCCAAATACATGTATACATACATATATTTATATGCATCTATACATATATTTATATGTATCTATACATGTATATTTGTATTCATACATATATGTATATACGTATATATTAGTATATATACATATATTTTTGTATATACAAATTTATACTGATTCACGTATTGTTTAGCAGGGTTAATGAGTTAAGATATTTAGGAAAAATGTTAATAATCAATTACGATATTAGAGCGGAAATTAGGAAAAGAATAAAGTCAGGAAATGCATACTCTTACTCGGTCAATACGTTATTGACATTTCACCTGCTTTCAAGGAATGTAAAACTAAAAATATCCTAAAAATAATTTTACTGGATTTTCTCTATGGATTTGAAACATTATCTCTTACCTTTAAAAACATTTTATTTTTATTTTAAGTGTTCGAAAACAAAGTGCTTAAGAATATAATTGGTCCAAAAAGAAATGGTGCTATTGGGGAGTATAATAGGTTTCATATTGATGAGTTACATACCAAGTATTAAGGAATTGTTAGGATAATCAAGTTTTATATTTTAAGGTTGGCCAGATATGTAGTACGAATGAAAGAATCTAAAACATTGCTCAGGGTACTGACTGGAAAACCCAATGGTAAGAGATCATTGGGAAGACTTACACACAGATGAAAAGATAACATTAGAAGTGGATATGAAAGAATTAGAGTGTAATGATGTGTACTGGATAGAACTAACTCACGATAGGAATAGGGACTGATGAGGTTGACTTGATAGAACTAGCTCAAGATAGAGATAGGGAGCGATGAGGTGGACTGGATAGAACTAGCTAAATATAAGGATAGGTTATAATGAGGTTAACTGATTAGAGCTAGTTAAAGCTAAGAATAAGTGACTTAGTTTTGTAAGTGTGGAAATTAACGATGAGTTCCTTATGCCATTGAGTAGGTAATTACATTTTTTTACCACTTCGGGTTGTCCGAATATAATTACGCTATTGGGGATGGGATGAGCAAGATATAATTTGAAATAAACGTACCCGCATTTCCTAGGAAGGATATTGGAAATCCATTCAGTAAACCCGGACTTGATTCAAACCTCAAAATTTTTGTTATAGGACAATTCAATTGATTACGAGAGTGACATCATGGACCAGTAGTTTGCAAACTACGGCCCAAGTGCAGGCTTGGTTAAAGAATTTTTTTAAACTGGTTTACCAATTTTTTTTAACAAACCTTATCGTTTTTGATACCTAAAATGTTGCTGACCCCTTCTATAGAGAATGTGATCGATCACAGTTGCTGGTCTTAAGAATCAAGATTGTTTGTAAGACTTATATTTTAACAGTATAATCAGTTGGTTGGTAAAAAGGGACGTTAAGACCCTTTAAAGTAATGATAGCAATTATTTTAATTTAAACATTTTTCGATTAATTAAATTGATTGACATTCCTTTTCAAAGCACTGCCCTATTTATTCACGTAAATCACTGTCAATTAACACGTCCTAAAACTTAGAGGGGTACCACTTTTAAAAAGGTTCGTGAGAAACGAACACATGTAATTCTGTGTTCACTTACACCTCCCAACCTTTATTTAGGTTGACAAAAAATATTTCCGGGGTTTTCTCACCTCCCCATCTCCCTCTTTTACATTAAAAAAGAAACCGAGTAGAATTCAATTTAAAGCTGACGATTTATAGTAGATTTCGATCAAGTAAGGAGGGTCTGAGAAGTAGAAGAAAGTTAAATTTAAAGTTTTAAATGGCATGCAAGGCTTTAATTTTGTAGCGAAAAGGACTTGATACATAGTGTTTTAAAAGAATTTCTTAAACGCCAGTTATATACTTGAAACATTTAATAGAAAGTACTTAATAGAAAATACAAGTTCTTGCTACTTTTAAATTCAATTATTTTCAACTTTCTAGAGGAGATTAAAAATAAAAGTATATTTCTAAGGCCTAAATGTATACACGATAATTAGTGTGGTTTTAAAATACTTTGACAAATGTTAGTTTTAATTTTATTAATGAGTATTTTTATTTAATGATATTTTCGCTATGTTAAAATTATTGAGTGTTTTTATGGTGAAATAATCGAATACTATAAGACGGGAATTTTTTTTGATGCGATATGGAGACCTTACTATGGAGATTGGGGTTTAATACCTGGTATAGGGCAGTAGTAATAAGAATGAAATAAAAACTAAATTAGTAGTTATACAAGATAGTATAACAATATAGTTTATCGGACTTAAAACTAATTGTATGTTACACACACTGTACAAATATAAATGTTAATTATTAGAATGGGATTCAAATACAGTACCTGAAGTACCTTTTGTGTGTATAAGGTAAGGTTTCATCACTGATTAGTTTGAAATTAACTACCTCAATGTGATTATTTGAACATCAATAAACATTAAAATTACTTCAATCTGTCGAAATAGAATTTACTTTTAAATTAATAGAAAGGTTTAAATTAGCTAAAACTAGTATTAAGAAATGACGCTAAAAACAAAAATTTGCTAAATTTAGTACCAAAATGAAACATCATAGTTTTTGTTTCAATAAATTTTCCTTACATTGAAAAACAAGGTACTATTTATTTTAATATACATTTTATTGTTGTTGAGGTGGATGATAGAAGTGGTGGCATTGTCATTTGACTGTTTGAATGGTAAAGGCCCCCATGGAAAAATACAACTCAACGGATTCGAACCCATGGCCACCTTCGTGAAAATTAAACACGCCATCTGATTGCATGTAATGAGTATGTAAAAAGAGAAGATACCAAAGAAAATAATGGTAATAAGTTGTAGGAAAAATACGGCAAGGAAGGTCTGAATAGAGATGGGAGAAGAAGATTAGATAAAGTGTGCAAGTGAGAGGAGAAGGATTGTAGATGTTTAGAGGAAAATATAAGTATTTGAATAAACTGACCAGGCCATTATTAGGAAATAGTTGATGATGATGATGATGATGATTATGATGATGGTGATTAGGATGATGATGATGATTATGATGATGATTTGAGTGTTTGGTATTCCCCCTATACCTCCGTACCCCAAAAATGCACTGTACCTTGTAGTCGAACAGCACCTTCCACCTTCCCCAGCGCGACGAAATCTCTTCTCTCCAAGTTTCTGATAGTGAGGTTCATGAGAAGAGAATATTCGTTCAGTAATATCTCTTCTATCGAATACTTGTCGTTATCTATGAGTTTCTCACCTACAACACAAGACCCACATATCGTGGACAAATTGGCACAACCTCGGTTGATGATATTCATCTACTATTTTCAACAACATGTCACCAAGATTATTAGGTAAGTCCTTGACGCGATTGATTTTAACTCGTAAGTCCAAATCTTAAAGTGAAATGGAAAGGAAATATAATGAAGGTCTGTATGTTTACAATTTTTTAATAAACAATTCTTCTGGACAAAATAAAAAAAAAATATTACTTTTGTAAAATTTTTTGTTCTACAAATAGTAATCTAAAAAATGTATTTAATGTTTGTTATGGGCACAGTGACATTCTGACCGGAAGTAACGGCGGGCTAGTTTTGTTGGCTCTTTTAGGGCAGAGTCGAGACGTAGTCTACACCCAATATCATCGATGAGGGAACTGTAGGTCTTACGCAGAAAATATTGATCCTCGTTCTCGCTTGGATGACTGTTGCCAAATCTCCTCGCTTTCAGCTATGTCAGAATATGGTGTGCTGAGGTAAGAAGAATACACTGGCAGCTTCGACTAAGAACAGTTGAAAAAAATTGTTTTTTTATTTAAGGTGGGAGTTTAGGGAACCCAAGCAAAATCAATTTATATAACAAAACATTTATTTGTCCTAAAAATTAAATTTTGTTTCATTAGCCAAGATCTAATTTGATTTTTTTCCTTGAATCTAATGAAAGCATTTTCTATTCATTTAAAAAGTTTCCCATCTAACTCCACTATGCTCATGACAGATATTCAACAACTGTTGATATCACCACGTGAATATATTTAAACTAAACGTTGCTATTGGAGCCATATTTTATTTATTTTAACAAAAAAAAACTTTTTTCTATAAAACATGCAAAGTCAGTCTGTCTCAGATGTACTAGTCCAAAATCGCTACAGATTGCCTCCATATTGGTGATATCCGGGTAGGGAATTGAAAGAAAATTATCTATACTGTAGTAATTAAATGTATCGGAAGAAAAATATCCATATCGTAATATTATATAAAGAATAGTATCGATAACAGTAAGTATCGGTATCGAAATTTTAATAGGAACAAAGTTTTTTATCTAAAAATAATAATAATTTCAGCGATTGAATAATAATTGTACTTTCATATATATTTAAACACTGAAAATTACGAATATAATGATTTAACCATATTATAGTATACTTAGGTCTATCGCGTCTATGTTATGTGTTGGAACTATAACTTATAATGAGCTTTGAGATTTAATGCTAGAGTTTATACTTGCTTGTCATGCAGAAAATAAGTGGGGATTGAGAAATAGTTTAATGTGTTCTTCGTACGCACTCCACACTGGTAAACATTTAATCCTAACATGAGTGGAAATATAGCATAAAGGTTGTTTCTTTCGATACCGGTCCAATACCGGAGTGCGAGTGGTAATAACAGTAAAAGTAACGGGGTGGAGAAAATATCAAGTATAAAAATATTTGTATCGGTAGGAAAATATCGATTATTAGTAAAGTATCGATACTTTTTTCACATCCCTACTCCCGGGCACCGTACTTCCTTGCTCGGCTGGTCGCAGCCTTCTGATCAAGGGGGCTAGACGGCTGAATTCCTTTAGTCATCTGTATGGGGGCGGACTTTTTTGTAAACGATATGAACAATTTTGTTCGAAAAATGTATATTAAGAGTTTATATAAGAATATCTGCTGGATTTTCTGAGGAAAACTTAATTAGTGATAACGGACTGATAATATATTATTGAAAGTTTTTTCATTACGTGAGAATGTTTGTGTGATTGTCTCTTACCATTTATTTTATCTTGTTCTTGTGAACCTTAGCTTACTTACATTATTGACTTATATTTGGTATTCAAGAATTTATTTTACAAATTTAGGCTGTTTAAGCTAGCTTTAACTAATTGTCAGACTATATTAAATTTGTAGGAGGTCTAGCGATGCTATGCTCTCTAGTTCTAGATAAATATACTTTTGTTGTTGAACATTATGAAAGGCTTTATCCAAAATCTTAATTTTATTATACATTATTATTGAGATTTTAACATATAAAAAAATAACTTTTTTAATGAAATTAAATTTTAATATTTTGATTTGTGGGATCTCAAAAAGAAGAAAGTTAAAATATATTATTTTTATATAGCAAAAAATCTTAAGGGAAGATTCCTACAATGTTAATCTTATGTCAAAAGTTTGCTAATCAAAATAGCACATATATATTAAATAGCTAACTAGTGTTTATATTTGATATAATTGAAAATTTGTAGATATGTTTTTCTGAAGTAATTCTCAATTAGTAAATATACAAACATTTTTGTATACAGTAGACTCAGATTTATTTTCAAAATGAACTATTATAATGTTTTATTACTCTAAAATATTAACATACCATTATTTTATCAATATTATTAAATAATGATAGATTGACCTAAGTAGAGAACTTTACTAATTTAATGAGTCATTGTCCTGCAAAGCCTTGAGAAAAGTATCTGTTCTCATGTGATACGTTTTTCAGATTTAAAAAAAAAAATGGTTTGTATATTTAACTTTCTAATATAAGAACAACACTAATATTTGTTTGTTGGAAAACCTTGTGTAAATTTATTTTTATTTATTTTATAATGTGAAGTTTCTTTACCATTTTTATTAACAACTTTTGGAACACTATATAAATTAATTGTTTTTATGCTAGTTATTAAAACGTGTAAACGTGTAACGTTATTTAATTTATATTCACCCGCCTCGGTGGCGTAGTTGGCAATGCACTTGTCGTGTTGAGCTCGACTACTGAGGACGGGGAGGTCTAGGTTTTGAATCTAGATCGGGTGAAATGGGGGTGGTTTTTCTTAAATGGTTTTCCACTCCCCCTCCACGCAAATGCGGGTTCAATTCCTCTAGCTCAACCTTCCCAATTCCTAATCCATTAGAGTAATTAGTACTTAAAGCGTATAACCCGAACGGGTAGTAAGACGTGGTGCTAAATATTATTATTATTATATTATTTATATTCCTTGATACTTAAACGATCAACCTTAGATGAAATATCATTGACATTTTTTGTCTATCTCACTCAAATCATGGGCCAGTTCAGCATCTTAGATGTTAAAGAAGAAACACCCCTTGTAATAGAAACCCAGATCTTGTATCAGATAACATAGTATCTGGAAGAGTGCGTGTATTATCGTTAAACCCGGACTGTAAGCTCTCCGGGGACAGTGAGTATGTCCGTGTAATCCAGGCCTGGATAAATACGGCGGAAGATAAATAACAAAGGGATGAGGGGCAAAGAGGAAGGGGAAGGGAATAGAATGCCTTGACCACAGAGGATTGTTTGCCGAGGGTGAAGAGGGGTAAGTTACCCACAAACCAGCAGAGCAAGGAGGAGAGAAACAGGGCTCGTAGCAAGATGCTCTGTGACCACTGGCTATGAGGATTGTCTGGTCACAACAAAGTAAGGGTGAGGTTTGGAGCAGGAGGGGAAGAAAAGATGTAGGGGAGACTCGTGGAATGAAAGGGAGAGATCTTTTGTGAACACAGCCCTTGAATCAAGGGTTAACCATTGTGTCGCACCAGAGAAGGATCAGAATCGAAAATGTAATAATTTGTTATGGATATTATCAACCGGCCTCATAGTATAGTGGTCAGTACCCCTAAATGCTGAGTTGAAGGTCCTGGGCTCGATTCTTGACTGATTCCTCAAAAGAAGAATGATTCCCATAGTAACCAGGCTTTGGTTAGTTAGTCCTAGCTTAGGTTAAAATCTTCATTGGTTTCACACCGTCATACTATCTTTGGGACATGGAAGGAGGCTCCACGGAAAGTATGAGCGATTAAAACATTCGGGCAACCCCTGGGCAAAAGTACATTTGTAGTGGCTAATCTTTTGGCAATCTGAGCTTCAGATCGATGTAGCCCTGACAAGCCATTATTATTATTATTATTATTAGCACCATTTATTACTACCCGTTCGGGTTATATGCACTTACGCTAATGTGTAATGGTAGGGGGATTGTCAGATGAAATGGAGGACCTACAGTTTAACGTGGTTTCCGAACCACGGTGGAGGACTGGAATTCCACACATTCACAAGTTGTGATTAATACACGTCTTGTCAGAGGTGAAGGAAGGGTTTGGTAATCAGATAAATTTGTGCCGGGAATGAGTATTGAACCCAGGACCCGCAGCACAGAAGTCTGAAACCTTACCCCTAGACCTTCAGGTCACCATGCCATTATTATTATTATTATTATTATTATTATTATTAAAGATCTTATCAATAGCTCTTTTATTCCATACATTCGGTTTGTGTGCATACATAATAATTATTACGTTATGACAGTGGGTATGATTAAGGTATAATTAATATTTATACACACTTTCGTTGAGATAAAGGAAGAATAAACACCCTCCAATCGAGATTTAAATCCGGACGTCCCCATCATCGGCCAACCAGACTAAAATTGAGCTTGTCACTTACACCTAGACACTGATTATCACTATAACCAAGATGGCAGTTCTCATTTTCTCATGAAGATTATTTTGAGAGCACTTTACATTAGGGAAACTTTTCAACTTTCTAAATTTATCCTTAACTATTTGAGATATGAAGTAACCTATAAAAGTAAAGTAATATTTTTTTAATATATTTTTATAAAACATTATTTTATGAGCTATAATCAAATATATAATATAGGCCTACTTTTTAATTCATGTCTTGGAAAACTATTTGAATTTTATCCTCTTTTGGTGGACGAAGATTTTTCCTTTTTTCAATTGCTCTGTAACAGTGTTCCTAGTTACTAATGCCATGAAGTAAGAAACAGGGTATGTTATTTCATTTAAGATCTTTGGTGTAGTGTTTCTACAACAATATATTTCATTTCATAGACTTAAGAGATTATGGTAAATTTATATTTTAAGATAAAAGAAGAATAAAGTTTGTGTAGATCATTTATTTCCAATAGTTCTTATTATGATCGTTTTTAGTTTTGTTTTTTAACACCGCGTCTTACTACCCGTTCGGTTTGTACACTACAACCATTTAGTAAGGTCACGTTTCACTGGTTCATAGGTCATGACTATCTTGTTTCAAGATGGCAGCAATGTTAGTGTTTGAAAGTATTTACTTCTGTTTGAGAATATTATGTGCTTAATAACAGGTAGGAGCTTTAATTAATAATTTCAGTTTTATAATTTGAATAGTATTAGAACCTAATGTCATCTTATACTTGGTAAAAAAAAATAACGTGTGTGTCTGACATCTATTCCTATTTAATGTAATGGGAACAATTATTAAAATTAAAGAGAATTATTAAAGCTAGGGTGGTAATGAAATGAAATATAAGTTTGTTACACATCATCCAAATAGTAAGGCATAACACGACGTCGCGTTCAAGCTTCCAGTGGCTTTTGAGAATGGATGATCGATTTGAATGTCATACACCAAACAATCTCCTAAGCTCAAGTGTCTTTCGTTTATAATTTTTTAATTTTATTTGTCCTTTGCATATGAATGATATCGTCAAATTGTCTTCTACCCTTATTAATTATAATGATCCTATAGGCCTAATACAATTTTTTATGAAAGCAGAACCAAACACTAAAGAGTGTGTACAGTAAAATAACACTTACATTAATATTTCAGAGAGAGGACGGAGTTGTAAGTATTGGTCATCTCTCTCTCTCTCTCTGAGGTTTGTTGTTTCTTAGGGTGTCTAGGAGGAAGGGGGTTATGGAGGAGAAATAAAGGATGGGAGGAGGGAGGAACTGACAACAGCTGCAACTGTATGTCCAGTGTGCCATATGGCTGCTTGCAACTTCACCGTCTTGTGCTAGCTGAATCAACAGAACCTTCAGGCTACTCAACTTTTCTTTTGTTCGGCGTGGATGTAAAAATAAGAAGAAAGAAAAAAAACAAGAAATATATAAAACAAAAATAATATCAGAAGAAAGTTCCGAAATGTTGTATGTACGCTTAAAGAGATAAAAATATTCCAAATATATATATATATATATTTTTAAATACGAGATAGTTTCAAACATTTTGATAGCAGTTATAAATAATTGCTTCAACGATAAATACAATTTATTAATGGAAAGAAATGTGAGCTAAGATCTGTATTAAAATATTTTACAAAATAATACCTTTTGACCAAATATATCAAATATTGCTTCTCTAGATAAAATAATTTAATTTTCCACACTTAATGTTAATCATGAACAACGTAGCTCTGTTTAAAGAATGGCGAGGGAAAAAAGAGGAGTTATAATGTCTACACCATGTAACGTGGAAGAAGAGTGTGTACATAAAAGTGTTACGTAACTAAGATCTTATAGCTAAAATAAAATGTTTTCATCGTTATTAAATATGATAGCTTCCGATTCTGAATTGTATTAATTAATCTGAGTTCATATTTTACTGTAACATAAGTTTTATTATAAAATAGTTAAATGGCATTCACTTATGATGTGAAAAGTTACGTAACACAAATTGGGGAGGGAAGGGGATAGGAGAGTTCATGATAAATATCTTCTCTTTAAGTCAACAATGGTTTGATGGGATTTCTATCAATTCGGAGTCGAGCATATACTTAGCCTTTCGGTTGGTTATTGTTGCCTGCACCATTTGGTAAAGATCCCATGTAGGCCTACTAGGGAAATTAAGGAAGTGCGATGTTTCCCGTTGCCTTCAAAACTGAATTTCCATGAGTGAGCACGAAAGTGCCCTTCAAATTTCACCAGAAAATATATTTTTATATACGTTCCAGTATTATTTTAAATACCACAATAGACATGAGACTGGCGACGTCTTTACTTCCCGTAAAAAGAAAAGTTGTGGTACGGATTTTATTATTCAAGAAAATTCCGTTGACCTCTGCTGGGTTTGAACTCATAAACATCGGGTTCGGAGGTTAGCACTTTACCACAAGACCACTGAAGTCAATTAAATGTCTATTTGGCTTTAATTGAAAGATGTGGGGTGGAAGGACAAAAATGAATGTAAGAAAAAATCACTACGTGGTTTATGGATGGCCACCTAGTTATCAGTGATCCAAGCTATTTTTAAATTTTGGTCACCGTAATCATGGAATTTAAAATGAATGCTGTAGTATTCATGACAGATATTAAAAAAACTATTGGAACACTTTATTTATATAGAATATGAACTTTTTTTGTATAAACAAATTTAAAAGTACGGACCTTGATTTACATTCCTTGCCATTCCAACTTAAAGAGTCAGAGTTAGTTAGCCCTATCTCTTTATTCTTTAAATGAGTACATATGTATATGAATAAATAAGTATGCATACAAGTAAAACTATATTAATATTTAAATGTATATATACGGTCATATACCAATGTATATAAATAATTTATATACATATATTATTTTCATATACACATATATATCCATATATAATATTCATATATACATAAATAAATGTGTGTATATATATATATATATATATTAGTTTAAAATACCCGGCTCTATCTGGGGGAAATAAATTAGAATAAAAATAGTAAAATGATTACAAAGGGAGAAAAGGATAATAAGTAAATTTAATCAAATGCGTTTGAATAAAAAATTTAAGTAAAGAGGTTAAAAAGGGTAAAAAGACATTAAATGCAAAAATTGTATTATTTTTGGGTACAAAAAATAAAGAGGTGTAAAAAGGGTAAACATTAAATATGATAAAAATGTTTATACATTCTTTAGTCCTTTTACAACCTGTAAATTTTCACTTTTTTTTTAGCACTATTTGCCCTTTTAACCTTTTAGTTCTATCCACACATTTTCTTTCTATAAACCAATATTTATCCCTTTTATAATTTGATTAGATTTACTTTTTACCTTTTTATATCCTTTTACATTAAGCTCTTGACTACGTTCAGGAGAAATAATTTAGGGTAAAATCAAAAATGTTAAAATGTTAAAATGGGTAAAAATTATGTTAAATTAATTCTTTTAAAGGGTTAGTATTAAGGGAAAAAGGTTAAATGTATTAAAAGAGAAGGGTTGAAAATTATAAAAAGGGAAGAAAGCAAATATGATAAAAATTAAAGGGTCAAAACCACACATAAAAGTGATGTTCTATATTAAATTTATCAATTTAAAGTGATTTCCTTTCCCAGGTTTAAATTTTGAAATTCGAAATGTTCAGACGTCAATTGGCTATCCGGGAAAGTCTTTTGACTTACATGTTGAACTTATAGTTTAAATTACACTAAAAAAAATTTTTTTTTATTAGATTTGTAATCTTGAGGGGTACCCCCTTATCCATTATTGCATCTTATGTTGAAATTTAAGGGTCAGACCTTAATGTTGATTGAGGTGGTTCTTGAACCCACTAAACAAATTTTAATTTTCTACCACACTAAAATTTAATTTACTATTTTAATTTTGTAATTAAAAAAATAATTCACTATCCACATTTATAAATAGAGAAAAATTAACATTTATTTTGTTATTTGAGTCATACCCCTATACTACTGGCAAATTTAAATTTTCTGACTCACCAAAAATATTTTTGGCTACCAATCTCTCTTCCCACATTCCCTATTTTCTCCATTTAAAATCTTAAGTCTTTGATTATTAGATTGAACGTTCTTTATAACTTTTTTCCGCAGTGAAGTTTTATATAAAACGTAGAAGAAGTTGTTTGTATTAGATTTGTAAATAGATTACCCCCCCCCCCCNCCCCTCCCGCCACACACACACCTTTTTTTTTTCTTTTAATAAACTCCTTTTTTGAAATGTCAAATATTAGGATGAATTAGGTTATCAGGAGTGATCCTTCAACCTACCTGGTACATTTCAGTTTACTACCACACAGTTAGGTAGTCGTTTATTATTAGTATTTGAAATTTTGATTCGCCACAACTTCTTTTCTACAATTCACATAAATACATTTCAAATTTTAGGATTAAATGGGTTATCAGTTGTCTCTCTAACTCTACAAAATTTTAATTTTCCACCTCATATATAATTGTTTTTTAAATTAAGGCCCTTCATTAACTGAAGACCCATCTATTTATTTTATGTCGAAATCATAGATAAGTTTTATAAACAAATGTTAAATAACATATTACAAATAATTCCTATACATGAGCAAGACAATTATTATATTACGCATACAAATATTTATATTTTATTGTTTATTTTAATAACTTACACATCTTGACAAGCATCAAATGAGAGTTTGTTATTATAAATGATTACAAACAATTCCCATCATGCATATTACATCTTGTTTTGAATTTTAAACATTTATAACAATTTGTTTATCTGTGTAAAAACATAACACCAAATTTTATAATAAATGGTTCAATTGTTTGATATTAGAACTAATGTTTCCCTTAATTAATATACAGGTGTCTAACACTTAATTCGTTTAAAAGTGCTTCGGCTTGGTAAGATAAACATCCCTGGTTCAATTCCCGTTAAATTTGATAAATCGATTTTTTTATTAATTGGGTTATTCACATCACCATAATTAATTAATGACCGGACAGTGGCATATTGTGTATGTCCTATAATTATTAAATTAGCTTATAGTGTCTATGTTAGACTAATAAAGTTATTCAGAAAAAATATGTTAAAAGTCTTGTGTGAATCAAAACATAATATTTATGTAACCAATTATAATTAATTTTTTTTGAAAAATATGGTCTAATATGATCAAATATAAACCATTAGATGTTTTATTTTAAACAGTGTTTAAAAATTTTGCTTTGTTCTAAAACTTGCTACTATAGAAAAAGCACAAGATTCTCCAAAGAGTGTATCTTTTCCGTTGAAAATATTACTTTCCTTAGTTCCCCTTTATATTATTTTAAAATAGTTTGGTAACATCTTAAATTTCCGATTTTAGATTTAATTTGAAACGGTCTTCAGATGAAAGGTCAAACTACAAAGGTCACAGATGACGCATAGCTTTAATGGCTATCCTTATTAGTAACAATATACTATGAAATAGAACACCAAAGAACCAACCAGAAACCTAAGGAGAATAAGCTGTTTCAATTCAATTACTGAACTCTTTTTTCTTTCTTTCAATGCACAATCTATAAATATTTAAATATCGTTATTTGACTTTTTAAATGTTATTGAAAACTTCGATACTTAAAGTATTCAAGCAACAGACCACGTGTAGTAAAAAAAATATGTTTAAGGAGGAGTGCCAAATTTATGTTTAGTAAACAAATCTTTTGTTTTTACTAATTTAAGTTAATTTTACATGTGCTAATATGCCTGTTTATTCGCAAGTAATACAACTATTTTAGACACTGCCTTCTTTTTCTTCAACAGGTTTATTAAATTGTATTTAATAAATTTATATTAACTATTTATAAAGCTTATATATGTATATCCGTAATAGATTATTATGCTAAAAGTAATTGTTATTTGCTAAGAAGTAGTTTAGTAATATATACCGTAATTTTATTCCTTTGATATGTGTGTTTTAGTCAAACTTATTTTGATATAATTTTTGATCAACTTTATTATTAATGAAGCTGACATTTTAAAATGACCAGATAATTTCCAGGACTAGTTATTTTATTACATTAAAAACCAATTAATAAATATTTTTAATCAATGTATGGGAAATTTTGATTAGAATTTATTTACACACATTTAATTTGGTTTGAATAAATATTTGCTAGAATGGTTAATATATTATATCCATACAAATAATAGAAAAACTATTTATGAAAAATATTGCCTCAATTACACATGCTGTTTGTATTTATTTATGTAAACAGTCTAGTTTAGATATAATTTTGAACTATCCAAATACCTTTTCGGAAATTTTTAGCCATTAACATTTATATTAAAAATACAAACCTAGCATTTACTAAAAAGATAAATATTTCTTAAATCAACGTAATAGACTTTTCAGATTATGTTTTCTGTGATGTCTTAACTAAAAAAGGTTTAAATTTGTATTACAATAATAAAAAATAAAATACAAACTACAGAGTTCAAAAAACCAATTTAAATTAATGAGGTTTAAATTTATATTTTAAATTAACTTAATGCTTTATTAGTTTTTTTTTCACTAAACGCGAGCTTATGGGCACAGAGTTAATCAAAATCTATGAAAATAGCACCGACAAGCTCAAATATAAAGAAATAACCAAATAATCACTATTAAGACATTGTCTACGCTTTGGATGATTCAAACATTCCTTTTTGATATTTGTCAAGTTGTATTTTCTAGATTACTTAAAGTTCCCACAGAACTTGTAGCCACAAGAGAATGACTATATTTAATCTTGCATTTTGAGCTAAAATCAATGCTTCAGTGTAAGCTATAGCAAGCATAGTTTATTCAAAATACAGGCTAATACAACCACTTAATTGAAAGATTTTTCTTATTTCTCTATAACGTTTTAATAAATTTTCTATTTTTAAAAATGAATCAAACTTAATATGTAGGAAAATTCTATAATAATTATTCTACTCAAATATAATAGTTGGTGTTATGGCTGTGGTGTTAAACATTCAAAGGGAAAAAACTTAAGCAATTGACTATTATATTAAACATGTTAATCATGAAATGTAATACTTTTAATAAAGAAATTATTTGAGCATATATGACTACACACTATATTATTTAGTAAAAAGTCACAAATAAATTTATCAATAAATGTATTACATTAGAAAATGTATTCTATAAAAGTAGCCTATATCAAATGTGAGATGATATATTTTAACATCGCTTTAGAAACATATTAAAACTTTAGGTCCTTTTAAAACAGCTATATATTAGTTTCCTAGTCCCATCTTAAAATACCCTTACAACAGTTATAAATTAGTCCGATTATAAGATCGCTTTAAAACTGTTATAATTGTACTAATATACTGGCCCCATCTTAATATCCTTTTAGCACAGTAATATATTATTCTCTCTCAAAGGGGACGGCCAGACTGGACGAGCGACTAAAATATAAAATAGAACACATTGGTTGTAACGAGAGGTGGCCAGACTGGAGCGTGCGAGCGAAAAACTTCACGCGCGCGTTTGAACGATAGAACTGGTTTTATTTTCCTAATGCACATGCTCGACCCGGTACAGTCTAGTTTATAGGTGCTAGGCAATATTATTATATGTTGGTTCATTGAGTGTTAGGAAAACTTCTCATTTTGACATTTTATTACTATCGATAGGTTTGGCACACTTGATACTAACGGCCTAATTTAATTGGTATGATCATAGAACCAAACACATATATATATATATATATATATATATATATATATATATATATATGTGTGTGTGTGTGTGTGTGTGTGTGTGTGTATAAAACTGATATGGTAAAATACTTCAATATTACCAAAGTAGTCTTTTACAAATAAGAATCACCATTAGCATGGATAAAGGATGAAGAAATCATAACAATAAATTACTTGTTAAGAAAAACTCAGTTTACTGGGCCAGGATTTGGAGCCTCCTCGTCAACAACTATCGAGAGCTATTTGCTAATCACGCGCTCGCTCGCTCGCACTTTCTCCAGTCTGGCCGAACCCTAGTCATATCTCAAGGTACCTTCACAGGCCACGTGGCAGAACTAGGGAGGCAAGTCATACGTACCCATGTCCCTGTACCAGCTGTTCATCGCTCGGGGCGAGGCCTCTACGTAGCATTGGATAAGGACATCACTTCCAACAGGAGCGGCCACCAGCTGATTTGACACTTTGATCAGCGGGTGGACTGGAAAAAGGGAAGACAGTGCTCGTTACATTTTAAATTATGGCGACCCGGGAAAAGGAGTCTTGTTAGGGGACAGGCCCATCTCAAGGGTGGTTGATACAACTTGAGCCTGACGTCACTTCATAATAACATTTTCTATATTCTACTTTAAAAATAAACGCAGTAAAGTTTAGTGAAATATGCTTACAATATTTTATTTTTCAAATCTCCATGTCATCAGCCCACAATAATTACTGAAAAGCAACCGCCGTATGTTGGGGAAGATAATACCAATTTATGCTTGTATATGAAGTCATCTAGTCAACACAACGGAACATAACGTTAATAAAGCATATTTAATAGAATATAGCCAAATGAAAAATAATACATTTGAAAAAAAAATTAAACCATTCCTGATTTCACACTTGTCGTATAAAGTGTTAATAAAACCACACTGTGATAGGATTTCTAGTTCAAAAATAGTCGTGTACCTAATATACTGATTAATTGGCCGTGAAATAAGCTCTTAGAATGACGATTGAACGATAAATCTAGTTTAGTGCAGTTTTATATGCATTCTCTACCTGACAACAGTGATACTCGGGTTGAATAATTATTTTCTTCTTTTAAAATCTTTCAATTTTGTTGTATCTTGAAAATTATAGTAAAACTGTAGAACTGATATCCATTCCAATGTTTTATAATTTAAAATGCAAAAAGTCACATCACGCTGTGATGTCTGGGTCGATCTGTATTACCTTCCTAAGCTAAGTGCTGTCCATGGGGTGAGGTGGGTTCTTAATAGACCTTGGTTGTGCCCTGGGAAAAATAACCATGTGTTTTTGCGTCCAATTAATATTCAAATATTTCTTAATATTCTAAGGAAGATGAATTTTTATATTTACAAAATGTGTACATTCTATTTCCTTTCAAAAATATTTAATATCTGTAATTCTGTTTTATCCCCCCACCCCTAGACCCCGAAAGAATATAGATATCAAGTCAATGGCTAACCTAAACTAGCATAACCTAACCTATCCCACCAACATTCCTTCATACTAGTAGTTCTGAAACAGTACCGTTCAAAAAATAAACATAAATACGCTTTCTTATTGACTTACAGTTGCTTGTATCAAAGCGTTGACTCGCCGACAGACGCAACACTTACGGTTTATTTTAAGTGGGCACTAACGCTCACGTTTCTTTTAAAAAAAAGGTGCGACCAATATGGCCACAAACAACACGCTGCCTCTTAATAACCGCACTTAGGCCTAAAGCTTAAACCGTAGTCTAATCAGTGAGTGAGTCCGTTCTCTCATTATTTTAGAACGACCAGAAATACTCGACCAATGGGAAGATCTTGCGTCCACTAGAACGCTTGACTCCCAGGCAAGAAATCGGGGTAATACTACTCCGATAGTTGACCTCGGTAGGTCTAGTGTAAAGTGCTTTCCTCAGGACACGACATTCATAGATTCAAACCCAACTGGGCTTGATGGATTTTTCTTGAATGAAAAAAATCCGTAGCACAGCTTTATTCGAAGGGGGAGTAAAGCCGTTGGTCTCATGTCAATTGGGGCATGTAAAGCTATCCTAGGAGGTATGTGAAAATAGCTTATCTGCCAAAAGTGGTGGGCTCTTTTGTTCTCGCTCAAATTTTTCTGTGCTAATATAATCAGCCTGGTCAGAAAGTGCACGTTAAACACCTCAAATAAATAGTAATAAAAATAATATGATGGTAGGTTTTTGTTATCTTTCCAGACGAATACTGTTTACATGTCACAAAATTAAATGCGGAAAAGAAAAAGGGATTAGAAAGGTAGATGTATTTGCCTGAAAGAATGATTAAAGATATTTGTTAGGAAAATAACACTTCATAACACTCGACAAAGAGTCTAACCCCATCCTTCCTGCAAGCATAAATCATGACGATATGAGAATAACGCGTCTCTCCACGTACACACTGGTATGCGAAATAAAGCACACTATCACTCTATCATATCATTCCAAATAGTCAAGCTGGTACGAAATATGACGTTTTTTCTTCTTGAAAATTTTATCTAACTACTCTCTTATTGGTTATTTGAATTTTTATCAAACAGTGATACTTATAGCTCTAGGGATATGTGACGCGACATTTAGTTTTACTAACAATTTTCTAAAATATAATGGTGAGTTAAATAAAAAAAAACGCAGATATTATTTATCGGATTTCATGGGCCTCCATAAATTTTTTATTTACTTATGTCGTGTATTTGCTTAGCACACTATTAAAACTTTATTTGTGACGACCTTTTATATTTTAACAGATAACATGATTTTTTTTTCTTGTGAAAAGCAAAAAGGGGTACGTTAGTTAGGTAAGGGCCCTGAAGGGGATACGTGGCTGACAATAGTATAGGGAACACAAGTTTAATACATCACAGCCCATAATGCTTAATCCACTCTTACTCAATGACGAAACTATCAGGCATCAAAGTCCACCAGAAAATCCTACTGGTCCTCAAGATTTTTTTCTTTCGGCACCGCGTCTTACTACCCGTTCGGGCTACATGTTTATTTACTAACTACGCTAATAGCTAGTTTTAGGGATTAGTAAGGCTCTGTCCAGAGGAAGTATACCTACATTTGCGTGGATAGAGCGGAAAACCCACCCTCAGTACTCCCGACCGAGATTCGAACCTCAATCTTCCCGTCATCAGCAGTCTAGTCTAGTCAAGGATTCGCGCATTAGACCACGCGGACGCCAAAGTGGGCCATGAATTAGTTGATTAGCCTAATATCCTACAGTGTTAAAGCTCTTTCCAAAGTAAAGGTTGACACTAGTTGGCGTTGTCTCAATCCATGAAGTCCTACGGAAACTAGTTTTATTTTTCTTATTTCCGCTTATTACTTACTACCTGTTCAGGTTATACGTATTTATGATAATTACTCTACTGGGGTAGGGATGAAGAAGGAAGCATTTTAGAAGTAATCTACCCCTATTTTCGTGGAAAAATAGCGGGAAACCATTTATGAAAAAAACACTCTCAGTAGACCTAACAAAGATTCAAACCCCAATAGCCTGGTCCTAAGCAGGACAGACCAACATAAAAGTGACGCCTTTCGACCAATCGGCCTCTGAAGTGGGTTGACATGAACATTTGTCATATTAAATACCTTCCTAATTTACATCTTGAACGATGACCCAGCTTTCATAAACAAACGATATATTTCTTACAGTAGACTCTGTCACGTTTCATAATTTGATGTAAGTTAAACACTCAAGTGAAATTTTGTAAAGGAAGGGTTTCATTTTAAGTATCGTGGGTATATAAACCCAAAACACACACCTTGTTGAACAAAAATAAAACTTCCCACAGCTAGAATGACTCAAGCTGCTTTGTTAACATTACCCCCATCCTATATTATACAAATAAAAGATTCGCTGTAAATTTAAACACATTAAAAAACAAGCATAACAATTTATTCATATCTACTTTTCCTTTATATTACTTAAAAACTTTATTGTTTTATTCTTTTCATCTCATTTACACGAAATATAACTTTAGGAAAATATTTATAAGTACTTCATATCCACTCGAATATTCTAGTAAGAGGATTGATAACCATAGCGACAAGTACACTACACCCTGACTCCCCTTAGAGCCAATAACCCTGACGATGACGCAATACTCTTTACTACGTTCGCCCACCAGTACTTGGCTCAGATTAATAGCGTCTGGGCGAATATTCCGTGCGCGAGTTAATCGGTTTAGTTCTGTTTTGATATGTCTACATTAACTTGATAAGAGCTATTTACCTCTCCCAAAACATTTTGTTTCTACTTCTGTAGTACTTGTATTCTAGAAATTCATACTTTAATACTAAAGTAATTAGGGAAATATTTTAAAGAGTTGCATAAAATGTCCTGGGAATGCAATATTAGTGTTCCTAAAAATATTACATTATAGCTAGTTTTTGGGTGATATTTTTGAATATGTTTAAGACATTGAGGATAAATAAGAAGCAACTTGATCGAAAAAGTCTAGAAAACTGAGATTAATTACTTACCAAATGACATCCTTTATCTGCTTGATTGGTTTAAGTCAATTGCTAGAAGATGGTGAGAAGATATTTTTGGATATAATTATTGTTTGTAAACGCGTATAAATATATTGATTTTTTTTTATTTATTGCAATGGTAATTTTACCTTCTTAATAAATACGGTACCTAGTAATTTTCCGAGATCTGAACCTTAAATTAGGTATCTATAGGTAGGATGGAACTTAACACGAGTTATGGAAAATATTTTGAAGTTTTTATAGCAAAAATCTTTTTGACCAAAATAAATATTGTTTCAATAAATATGTTATTGTAAGTTCTTTAAGACTAGAATGGAATTTCCCGATGAATCTTAACATTACTAATATAGCAAAAGTACTAAATATCTTATAAAATATTTAAATTTTGAGATTTTACCAGCCCTCATCGATACATTCTGGCATTTACCGACATGCCTTGGTAAAAGTAGTCATAAGTATTAATTTAGTGAACTAAATGTATTATTTTAGTTAGCTATTTTTGTTTTCAGTATTTTAATTCCAATAGGTTAAGTTAGTTTAGGCTAAACTAGGGTATTGGTCTACCTTTGATAGATGGTCAAAACTAAAATGAGGGATCTCCTCTCACATCTAAATCTATTCTACAGATTCTAACATGTTCATAAGACACATTCTTTATTAGTGTGTTGTTCTGGGGAAGGATCAATAACCTAACTTAACCTAACCTAACATGTTGGAATACCATTCTTGGTGGTTAAACCGAAATAGCTAACTAAAATATTATGTCTCATTAGTTAAAATAAAAATTATGAATACTTTTAACTAAACATGTCGAAAAATGCTAGAATCTATTGATGATAGCTTGTAAAAGCTAAAAATGTAAACATTTTACTATAATATAAATAGAACTTTCACCAGCTTATATTAGTAATGTTAGGATTTACCAGTAAATTCTAAGATATAATAATATTAGAACCTTTATAGTAAGTAACACATACATTTAGTGAAATTTTATTCACATAGCTATCTTAACAATTCTTGAATATTTGTTTTAACATTATTGGCAATTGATGGGAAACATAAAAAACAATGTTATTAATTAATTCTAGGCTGTCATGACAAAAATTCGAGACACGTTGCGAAGACTTAGGAGTATAAAATCTAGTAAACACATTACTTTCTCTCTCCAAAAATATATTTGTTGTAATAACTGCGTAAATACCGACCCTTGCTTGATGTCCCTTTCATCTCCACGCCCCCTAAAATTCCAAGAGTGTTTCAAAAACTGAACCTTAAATTATAAAACTGTTTATATAGGGAGCAAAAGCTCAACGTACGACGACCCCCTTTGGTGGACACATGTTCTAAGGCGTCACACTTGTAATAAACTAAAACTTAATAATACGAAGAGAATGGATTTCAAACCTTGGTCCAGAACACTGAGGTTGGTTTTTCTAAATGGTTTTACATTCTCCCTCCACGCAAAAGTACACACACCACCTTTAATTTCAACCATCCTCATCCTTAATTCACTAAATTAACTAGTATATATACGTATAGCCCTATCGTGTAGTGTGAAACAATGGGGGAAAAGATCGATATAATAAATGTTGGATGGGCTTGCAAATTTTTCCATTCATAAATATTCTGTAAGAGGTTTATTTAAATTTAATTCATGGATATCATGTCAAAACAATTAAAACTAATAATTCAGGTATTACATCCATATGACAAAAAAAAACTATTTAACACGATTAAAGTGTCAACCTTGACAAACCTGGTGTGCCTGTGATGGGTAGGTTGAGGTTCTATTCCTGGTCAGGTGTAATGAAGTGTTATTTTCTAAACGGTCCCCATCCAGGCAAATTAAAGTACATTTTTTTACCTTATTCAACCTTATCCCATTAATGCAAACATGTGAACAGCCCGGCCAGGTACCACAACATGGAGCATAAAAGGTGTTCCTCAGGTATTTTATTATGTTGTGCATAATTACTTATTTTCTAGTAAAAAAAATTCACTTTAACATCTAATCTTGTATTTAAATGCTAATTTATATAATCTTTTTAAATAATCTGTTTCAATTTATATAATAATATTTTTTATAATTATAAATATTTATTAATATGTCATAAAATGTCCTCTTTATTTTATATTTAATATTAAGTTGAATAAATAGGTTCATATATTTTTTAAATTTTAAATCAAATGTTTGACAACTAATGTTTAATATCTATAAAAAATTATGTGATTTCAGATAATCAAGAAAACCAAATGATATATCACATTTTACTTTGCCTTTACCTTTAGTTCATGATTTAAAAAATATCCGAAAAAATTAAAATTTTTAAGGGCACAGCTGTAATGATGACACATTTTACGTACTGAAAGGCCAAAAACTGGTTTTATAGTTTATCTGCGCTTTCTGTTGGCTGAATGTTCTTGTTAATAATTAACCAGCAAGAATTGCTAATCTTATTAGTCAGAATATTATCAAGTCCTTCATCATTAGAGTTGAGTGGCCAATTAGACAAAGTTAGCGCAACTACGTTAATGAGTTTGCTTGGCTAACTCAATTTATTACATACAAAAGGACTTCTACTTGTGTTTATTTTCTAGAAAAGATGTAACATTTTTATATTTATTGGTGTGGGGGACCACGTACGTTGCCGATTCATTTAATAAGGTTTATTAGCCTTCGCCTTAAAGAGTGATATATATGGTTTGATTTTGGTTAGAAGAAAAGCTTTGATAATTATTAGCACCGCTTCTTACTACCCATTCGGGGTGTACGCACTTACGCTAATGTATAATGGTAAGGTGATTGTGAGATGAAATGGAGGACTACAGTTTAATTGTGGAATCTGAACCACATTCACTAGTTGTGATTAATACACGTCTTGTCAGAGGTGAAGGAAGTGTTTGGTAATCAGATAAATCTGTACCGGGACCGAGGATTGAGCCCCGGACCCCCAGCATAGAAATCCGACATCTTACTCCTAGACCACCATGCCACACTTTTAGATAGTTCCAACATATTTTATTTACATTTATAACATTTTACTTTTTTTTTAGGTTTTGATAATATCTATAAAATGTGACAGCTGAAACTAACATGACTTGAAGTATGAATATATTAATATTAATTTAGTAACTTTATTAACTACCAGATACGGTTCTGCCTACAAACATAATTCAATATATATTATAATAATAAGCTGCAATATATTATAATAATAAGCTACAATATATTATAATAATAAACTACACTATATTATTTCTAACTTAATTCAAATCGAGGGGTAAATTGTCGGACTTCTGTGCTGTAATTCGGGGTTCAATCCTTGGTCCCGGCAAAGATTTATCTGATTGCCAAACCCTCCATTCACCTCTTACAAGGCGTGTATTAATCACAATTTGTTAATTTGTGGAATGCCAGGCCTCCACCGTGGTTCGGATCACACATTAAACTGTAGGTCCTCTATTTCATCTCACAATCACCCTACCATTACACATTAGCGTAAGTGCGTATAGCTTGAATGGGTAGTAAGACGCAGTGCTAATAATAATAATAATAATAATAATAATAATAATAATAAACATAATATTTTCTTATGTCTTATGTTTATTATAGTAATTAAATTCACATTTAACTTTAGAATATTAAAAAGCTAGCAGCTTAACCCTCGATCCAACCACAATTTTTTCCGTTTTCATCTGTCGGCTACGTGTGAACTAATCTTCCGAGAAAATATGTAGTTCAGTAAGACCACTGTTAATCTTGTAGTTATAAAATTTCAGAAAATAATTGATCTAAATATACCTGTTAGTTAATGTGGGGTCTGATTGGGAGGTTTTCTCAGCTCTATTTATATAAACACCAATTTGATAAGTAGTTATACAAAATATACTACAGTAGCCCCACGGCTTCTTTGGTGCTGACTGGCAGCTCACAGCTGACTTCTGACAGTCATCAATTAGGTATATACCTAAATTTTGACCGTCAGAAGTGGCAGCTAATAAACACATTTTTTTGCAGATCATATGGCTCGGCGTAGGGATACATAATTTGCTCTGGTAACTTTTCAAAGCTGTCAGTCAGCACCAAAGAAGCTGTGGGGCTACTGTATGTGTTTTACAACCTACCAATATACACCGTTTTATATTTGCCAAATTTATTTTTGTTTTTCTTCATGCAATGCAAAACAATGAATTAAGATGTGATGGGATATTGATTTTACTATTTAAATGGATTGGACCCTGTTGTTTAACATATTTGTGTAACTACTATCTATCACCCCAGATAATTGAGAGCTCAGTACATTCAGAAAGATAAGGTGAAACACTATATTAAAAAAATTCAATGGAGCGGAATCGGTACCCATGACCTTTTTATTTACCCATAACTCTAAACTATACATGTCTTTCCTAGCTTTGGATTTTACAAAGTATAATTTACTATCAAAAATCGCTGAATATGTCATTAGTTAACTATAGTAGCCTTTGTTTGTGATCATGACTATACAGATTCAGGAGGTTGGCAAGGAGATTTGTGTGTCGTGCATGGGTTTATTTTTGGAAAGATCAAGCATGTATACCAATAGAAAGAAGAGGATTTGAATCTCTTCTGTGGATTTTGATTAAGTAATGTTATTTAAATAATTACAACTAGGTATTAAGATATTTTAATTCAGCTTGTATAGCCAAATTACAAAACACTATCATTAATAATTTGTGAGCTAGACAATAGGTTAAGCCTAAATAGAAATAATAAGTTATTTAAGGTTTATTTTAGGATCCGAAAGGTCGTGGCAATGCTTATTTTTTCTAGTTTAAGTGTTTAGTTAGTTGAAATAAATATATATTAATAACCATTATTTCAACACATATTAGAATAAATAATATGACTTTAATTTTTAAAAGTGAAACGCAAACAAAATATGTTCATAACTTGACTTATTTTGTGGACTCTGAATATTTTTCTGGCCCAGAGGGTTAAGACCTTGACGGGATTAGGAGGGTGGGCCTGTAAATGGATCATTACTGTTATGAAAGAACTATTATCAAATACCTCATGAAACTAATACTAGATAATCGGTTACTTTTCATGCGAAAAAGAAAAGGTGCAGCACTCCCACGGCCTAGTGTTACGAATCATCAGAGTTAACATAGACTGCAATGGTTTAATTATATAAATGATTTAAAAATTATATTTGTCTGGTAGAATTGTAATTACTATCCCAAACAATATGGCTGGTGGTATCTGTGCAATATACAATTGTTACAATCACAGCATTTCAAACTGATCCAAATCGTTCAAAACTTGGAAATTCTTGACGACAATGAGATGAGGCTTTTTGAAGCTGCAATATAGGCTTGGATCTTTAAACAAAATCAAATTTAAAGATTAATTTACACATATTTAAAGGATTCTGGTACATAAAAAGTTACCAAACTGTTGAAAGTTTGGTCACAAAGTCTTTATTATGTACAAATATATGAAATCATTAATTTCTCACTACACAACTGGGCCACAGGTTGTATATGCCTGGTATAAGGCAGGGCTATATATTAAGGGCTGTCTCACTACGGGACTAGAGGTGGTCCTATCTCATTCAAGACGTGACGTCATCGGCCTGATGGAGCTCGCACTACACACAAAGAACGCTCAAAAGTTCCAAAACATAACTCACATTTTCTCGTAAACTACTTGAACAATCACAGTAATTTTTTCAGAATTTGTTATGAAAACCTGTTAAAACATAAGGAAGTTATTAAAATTCCCATACTCCTGATGGTTTGCTTTTAAAAAATTGTTTTCTAATGAAAGAACTATAACGAAGTTCTTATAGCAGACACATTTTCACTCTGTTGAAAAGTCTTTTCCTAATTGAAATAGATGGGTATTATAAGTGTACGAAATGTTGACCATGAACTGAATTTTATTTAGATATAAGACTCATCTCTGTAGCATAAATACTTTTCTCAGTTTGACGTGTTTAGTTACTAGCTATTTTAGCGCGCCTGGTTTTAGATTGAATGAGGCTTGTCAGAAAGACTGGTCCGTCAATAATATTTAAACTAGTGATATTAATCACTATAAAAAGTAATAAATAGACTTAATTCAAGCCAAACCTTCTTGAAATTTACAAGACCCCCTAATAATATTGTTCATAATATAACAATAGTAATAATAACACAGCAAAATCTTATATATAAAATTCTCGTGTCACAATGTTCGTTCCCGTACTCCTCCGAAACGGCTTGACCGATTCTCATGAAATTTTGTGAGCATATTGAGTAGGTCTGAGAATCGGCCAACATCTATTTTTCATACCCCTTAGTGATAAGGGTTGTCCACCCTTAACATTTTTCTATAATTTTTAGACATTTTTT
>CABFVX010000109.1:216421-339349 GCA_902151425.1 Timema shepardi
GACTATAATCCCAGTATGAACTGTGGGTTGGTTTTCCTAATCGATTCTTCAATCCTTCTCCATGCAAATACTGGTGTACTTCATCTAAATTCAACATTTCTCACTACCCGTCTCGCTGGCGTAGTTGGCTAACGTGTTTGTTTCGTGTTGACTCCCGAGGGCAGGGAGGCCGAGGTTCGAATCTCAGTCGGGTTAACTGGGAGTAGTTTTTCATAAATGGTTTTCAACTCTCCTTCCACGCAAAATCAGGTTAACTTCCTCTAAATTCAACCTTCCCGATTCTTAACCCATTAGCATAATTAATACTGAGCCGTGTTATACTAACGGGTAATAATAATAATAATAATATTTAGCACTGCGTCTTACTACCCGTTCGGGTTATACGCTTTAAGTACTAATTACTCTAATGGATTAGGAATTGGGAAGGTTGAATTAGAGGACGTGAACCCGAATTTGCGTGGAGGGAGAGTGGAAAACCATTTAGGAAAATACACCCCCAGTTCATCCGACCGAGATTCGAACCTCGATCTCCCTGTCCTCAGCAGTCGAGCTCAACACGACAAGCGCGTTAGCCAACTACGCCACCGAGGTAGGTAACGGCTAGTAGACGTGGTGTTAGTATGTAACCACGCACCGCTAGATGGCAGCACTCTGGTTCTTCGCACTTGCGTCTGTGTTATTATTATTGGACTGTCCAATATTAGTTTCATAAGATATTTCCTACTATCATATATTTTCATTACCAAAATTGTTTAGGTATTACTTTAATTCAACCATTTTTTTATAAGAAAGAAATACGAATACTAATTATTTTAAAGTTATTTAACTCCTAATCCATTATATTAAAAATAGAGTTAGTCCCACATCGCAATGTTTCAAAACATACCACGACTCTAAATGTTTCTTTTAAAAAAAGGTATACTTGAGTTATATTGTAGGTACTGGTTATGGATGAGCTAAACTATTTATTCTATTGGGAAATTATCTGTAGAATTGATTTAAATTAAATACACAAGCATTATCTCATTTAAATGATTTTATGACTTACTTCTTCTAAAGTCTAAAAACATAAGGTAGGTTTTATTTTATTTATATTCATCTGTCACTGGGTGTGCACGCAGTACTTCAGCAGGTCAGTGCTGCCTGCAACATCTCATATGGGTCCTATTTAATAGGGTAGTTAAGAAAGCGTGGTGGTTCCCCGTTGCCCTCCTTACCGAATTTCTATGAGCGAGTGCTAAAGATCTTACAAACTTCGCCACAAAGTTATTTTTACACATATAAGAGGGTTATTTTACATGTCGAAATCGACATGGAACTAATGGATTTACTTTTATTCCAAAGGAAGTTGTGCTACGTAATTTTATCACCCAAGAATAATCTGTCAATCTTGCCTGGCTTTGAACCCATGATCATCGGGTTTTGAGGCGAGCCCTTTACCCCAAGATCACTGAGCTCAAAGATTTTATACTACCTTGGGTTAAATATAAATATCCCATCTAACTCTGTGCTAATAGTATCTTAGTTATCGGTGCTAGAGTTAATAAGGACAGCTTTATCTTCATTCATCTGGTGGGTTGGTTAAGCTTAAACAATCCCAAGTCAGTGATACTAGTGAATCAAACTTCTCAACATAAGAGATTCTCAAAATAAAGGCATACAACACTATTTTTAATGTTTTAGTATATTTTATATTTCCATACCATTTATGAGAGTGCCATAGAATTAAGGGGTGAGTATAAGGGACAAAAGAAAAAGCCAGTATTATTACTTTATCACGAGCATAGTGGCATTAGTTGAGAAACTTTTTAAATTAAGTTTAAAAAGTTGTCATTAAACTCCAGGACACCCTTGACAGATATTCAACAACTGTTGACGTCATCGTGTGAAGGAAATTAACCACTATGTTTTTAATGGAGATTAATTTGATTTAGTATGACCAAAAACCTTATTTTGATATCAAAATTTATAAAATACTGCCCTAACTAGTGCTCCCTACAGGTCAACTTTAAAATTACCCTTCACTAGATGCAATCACTTGAATTACTTTAGTAATAAGTTTCTAAACACCAAAATGGTGTGAGTTTCACTGACATTCATTATTTTTATTCTTTAAATATACCCACGGGAATAATTTGGGAGCTGTTGTCTCAGAGAACCTGGTTGATCAAATCAAAGGCACCGGTACAGTCTCTGTATTTGAAATTTTCACAGTCCATCGATATGAAGAATGGAAATCCCGGTATTCCAAAATCATTCTGTGTCAAACGTGACGGGTTTCCACCTTTTCAATTGTTTAAACAAAAATAATGATTCCTAATTTTAATTTTCACCGTTACCAAGCATCTAAGCATTTTTTCTGGCTAAACACATATATAGATTACGAAAGTTTTATTGTAAATGATTAAGGTATAGTTTGGAATAAATATACCAACATTTGCTTGGAGGGAGAGTGAAAAGTAATTTAGGATAAAACGCTTTCAGTTCACCTGATCATGATTACAACCGCAAGAAACTACTCTACCAGCAGTCTTGTCCAACAAGAGAGTGAAGCGTTGCGATTTAACCGTTTACCCGGGTAGTTTCCTAAATTGGAACGACAAAGAAGCATGTATATGTTTTCATAAAGGTCACTCAATATAAAAGAACAAGACCAAAAGGGAATATTTCTTAACCTTTAATATCGTTAATATAAATAAAATTTAGGAACATAAAATCGATATACAAAAATAATCTCGGCCGTGACTAATTGCCTTTTCCCTGTCTCCATTAAAATATTAGTGCGTAAAACTGTGGCAGTTGGTGTTAAAATACTTGCCTTGATTGAAAACAATCACGAACAAAATAGAACCGAAAGATTAATTATAAGGGTAGAAAACAACAAATTTATGGGGGTAGAAACTGGACATAAACTAATCCCTGTAGCCAAGTTTAAGGCCTTGTACAGTATCCATGTAGCCAGCTCTTCCAAATAATTATATCAAGAACCCATCTTACAACCGATTATTTGGGAAACCAAATACACGACCTTGCTCTACCCAGCCAATCAGAAAGAAGTGCGGTTTTCTGTAACATCAATTTGACAACCGAGAAATTTAAATATGTTTAACGGTTTATAAATTTTGTAATAATTATTTTTGAACCTTATTTGTGTGATTGCATGGTCTAAGGTGTCACTGGAAATATATTAGACTTACGATGACAAGGTTATTGGGGTATTGATATGTTTTCCCCTCCAAAAAAATGGGGGTACCCTTCCAATAAATCAACCTTCCTTATCCCTAGCTCACTACAGTAATTAGTACATATTTATATAACCTGAACAATTAGTAAGACGCAGTGCTGAAAATACATTGTGGAATTTTAAAAAAAATTGAACATTAAACGAACTCACTATTCTCAATGTCACTGATTTTTAAAGTAGAATATACAAAATCACTACACAATGTGACGTCCGATTAGAGCTGTTTTACCTATTTAAGTATGGTGTTCAATTTTGAGTAAGATAAGATCTTAAGGTGGAGGGGCAGGAAGTGTTAGTTAAGGTATATATATACCTTTGCAGTTTTCTTATCAAAACCTTTTGGTCAAAAGAAATCAAATGTTTTTCCAGTAGAAACATATAGTTTAATTTTATTCACACGTTGACCTCAACAGTTCTTGAATATCCATCAAAGGTGTACTGGGATTTAATTATAACTTTTTACCTTCTTTTAAAAAAAATTCATCTAATGTTACTATGCTCAATACCTATCTTCAACAACTGTTGATGTTACCATGTGAAGAAAATTAAATAATGTGTTAATATCGGAGCAATAAATAATTTATTTTGGCCAAAAATATGTTTTGCTGCATACTAAACTGTCCTTAGCCCATGTTTATTACAGTCGCACATTAAGGAGAACTATACTCACAGTGTACTTGAACTATAAACCTCTTGCTCACTGACGGTGGAATGCCATTGCTTGCTATGCATAGATAGGCTCCCATATCCGACCTTTGTATAGAGTTTAGTAGTAGGTTCTCCCCGTCATACTGCCTCACAGCTGAAACAAGAGGAATGTAGCTCAGTGTCATCGTTCATACAGTGACATCACTGGTCACGTGAGAAGAGGCATCAGTAATATCTGGTTTGAGCCTGGAGGAGGCGGGTGTATTTTAACACAAATATTGGCTACTTAAGTTAACTGATTATAACCTTGCACTAATTTATAGTGTAATTATATATTACATTTAAATCACTACTTCAAATCTATCACACTTTAATTTTACCATTACTTTTACTTGTATTTTAACACAAATATCTGTCCATTAACTTGACTGATTAAAACCTTCATTATTTAATTTGCACTATTTTATTGTGGAATTAAAACATAACATACTACTACATTTAAATCACTATTATAAAATTATCACACTTTACATTTGCCTTTACTTGTACGTGTATTTTAACACAACTATGTTATAATTAAGTTAACTGATTACTACATTCATTATTTAATTTGCACTAGTTTATTGTGTAATGTCATATTCTTCCTGCAATGCAAAAATCCATTCCAACTATTCATATTTTACCTGTATCACTTATGCTGCATCAGAGTAAATATGCAAGTATTCTGGACGAGTAGTAAGACGCTATAAACGTTAAGAAATAATAAGACAGAGGTTTTCACACGATTTAATACGAGCATTGGCGATCATTTATCAAAAACAGTTGAACTACAATACTCACTTTCAAGAACCATACGAAACTTTGTGTCTCATCGTGCAAATAGATGCATTATGAACAGCAATAGAAAGTGTTCCAATTAGACGCAAATGGGTTATGGAATATAGATAGCATTTATAACATGTTTTAGATTATTCTATGATCCATGCCATTGTATTAAAACATGACGAGCTACAATAGTGTGGCCTTTGAATAAATGATTGTGAACGAGGCCTCTACCATGTTCACCTATGACATTATGTGTTCTAAATGTTTAAAAAGGGAGATCACAGAATACTAGAAAGAGCATGTGTGAGTGAGTGCGTATGTTTACTTATGTCAAAAAAAAATATGATGACAAAATAACAAGATTTATTTTCATGAAACGTATTTAAAAATTAACCGTTAAACGATTTTATCAATCATATATTCAATTAAAATATATTTATACTATACAAATTGTTTTCTATATCATTGAACGCCATGTAATTGATAAAAAATTGCTCTGAAACTTTGGATGTCTAATCCTTAGAAAGGTTTTTATAACCATAGAAATAACGACCCTTTTTCAAATATGTTTTTGTCTAAAAGAGAAACCCTTTTCCTTTTAAAAAAAAAATTTGAAACTGAAAACTGTCGTTCTTGAACTAAAGTATTTCATGTTAGCCCGGTTTAAGGGCCAAGGGGGGGCAGAAGGGCAGGGACTATTACCTACAGTAGTTTCCCCTTCTTGCTCTGAGGGTTAAGAGTTGTAAAAGATTGGGCCGGGTTCAACTGACTCGGAAGAAAGCGAGACAAATGTTTTCTGCAGGATTGTGAAGAGGTCAAGCCCCTTGATTGGTCCCTTCTGACCTCTGACTTCTTAGTGGTTGAGGGGGTACGGGGGTTCGGAACACAGAGGGATAGATAGATGATCGGCTGGTCTTCAAACAGCAGGTATTGACAGCCAACCTCACACGGAAGCATTACTTCTTTATCATTCCTTTTATCCGTTGGTCTCTAACTATACATTTCTAGTATCGGGCAGTGAGTTTAATTTGAAACATTTATTACTTATGTATTAATACTTATTACTGCGTCTTACTACCTATTCAGGTTATATGTATTTATGATATCCAATCTAATGAGCTATGGCACAGTTTGAGGTCATCCACCAGTACTTGCGTGAAAGAGAGTGGAAAACCATTTAGATAAAAACCACCCTGATAAGACCTACTCGAGATTCGAGCACCGATATTCTCGTCATCAGCAGGCCTGTATAGCACGATAGTGACGTTTAAGATTATTCGGCCACTTAAACTGATATTATTTACTGTTTATTAGGACGTTACTGGAAAAAATCTTCAGACATTTGTTTAATGTTTAAATGGTTAGAGAAGCTAGTTATACTTTGTAAATGGCTTCTTCCATACCCCACCCCTAAACACATTATATCGAGTTTATAGTTATTTAGTTAAACAAGGTGCCTGCCTACTGAACTAAGGTTCTCGGGTTTGACTCCCGGCATGCTTGACAAATGTACTTATCATTGATGAAATGTGGGTTTACCCTATTACATTGATAAATTCTCGTCCGAAGACTGGATTCTGTGCCTGTCTTAGCAATAAGTTAGGTTATAAGGTATATGAAGCTACTAAGGGCCTAACCAGCCAGTAGTGGACAATTATATGCCTTAAATAAAAAACTGACCCAGGCCACAGACTGGAAACAGTAATGGATGTAAAAGTGAGGTAATGTTAAATAGGGTAATGTTTTAAATACCTTATTATTGCAGAGGAGGTAAATACAAATTATAGCTACCACCCTTTAATGGAAATATCTTTCCAGATACATCTATCTGTTGAAAGTATACATGTGTCTACTGCATCATACTTTCTGTTAGGGCTATCCACATATATACCATAATAAGGTATGGATATTGAAAGAAAATATAAAGGAAATGCACTCTCATCTACTGGAAGATGGAATGGGAAATCATTAAGGAACAATCAATATTGGTACATTAACATCATATTTAAAATTCAATACCCATCCCTAGAAACAATGTTTTGTGTGTGATGGTAATAAACAAATCTCAAACAATCTCACTTTTAGAGTAAGTCTTTCATGGAAAATAAAATATCCCTCACTTTACAGAAACTCAGATCTACAAGATATTTCTAAGAAAGGTGTATCATCAACACTTTTAATTTTAATTTTATGAACAATAAAAATATTCTCATTACCATCCATCCAATCAATACTATCTAGAAATATTAAAAAAATAAAACGTAAGATTAAAACTCACTGATACTTAACACATAGCATCGTTAAACTTTTTATTGTAGCTCGCAAAATAACAAAGCTCAATGAGTAATTTCATTTAAACTCTCAATTTGATATTTCAAACAAAGAAGTTATGCAATTAAAAACCAAATATAATTTAGAAAATAAAAATTATAATTCTTGACTCTCGTATTTTTAATAAAATATCAACGGTGTTAATTTACTATATATAGTTTTATTCTTTTTTTATATATAATTTATTTCATTATTTTAAGGAGCTTTGTTATTTAGTTTTCTGTTCCTTACATAATTTAATATTTACTTTCAAATATATATCATTCATGAAACCACGAATTAAACATATATATTCTTTTCTAATTTTAATATATAATCAAATGGTTTGATAACTGACCAAATGATTCATCCAACCACTTAATATTATTCAAGAACTAAACAAAATATAACTTTATAATTTATATATTTGGCCATCTATCAATAACATTGTTTAGTCTTTCATTCAGCTTTAATTTTTTACGGCAAGTCGTATAAGTATTATCGATTAATCTATTGAAATATTTAACAATCGATGTTATTTACATAATGAGCTAGTATTAAACTATCTATCAATCTATCTATGGAAATATTTGTCCACCTAGTTATCCACTAAATAATCTTTTATTGACTCAAATATTTATATATTCCATTTAAAAAATTTTCAAAAATCCTTAATTTACTAAATAAAAAACATTCTAATTTTTGTTTATATATTTTTACATTAACTAGAGGATCATTGCATTTATGGCTGCAAATTATTACACTAAGTTATATTCTAAAAAAATAATTTGGAAAATATCTATATAATAAAAAACTCTTGCTCGAATATCTAGTTAAAAGTTTACTCTTCAAAGGCTTTAAAATCAACATAGCTATTTAGCTTTTAGTGCTTAATTTGAATCAAAACGTATATTTTCCCTATTCACGTCTTCCAGCTCTCTATCTATTTGTTGCATTAAACCACTTTAGTAAAAATCCAGTAGTTATTTTTAACCAAAGAAAAATATTTTATTCAGTGATATATAACTACACACAAATCATTGTTTCCATGGTGATGTAAACAAAATATGATTGTACAGATGAGTCACCGCCCACAGGGAAATAAAATATTGAAAAGTGATCTTAAGTTTTAGGCTAATATTTTCGCCAACATTTTGGATCCATAATATTTAAAATTGGTGTTCATTTAAAAAAAATAGGTTTAGCCGTTTTCTAATTATTTCAATCACAGGAGAAGGGCTTTAAAAATTATATATAATAATATAAAGAGAAAGATATTGAAAGATTGAGAAAATGTGGAGGTGAGATATGTGTGATATTGAAATTATTGGTTTTCAAAAGTGAGTGCAAGAGAGTGAGTACAATCGAGTGAGTGTATCGAGTTATAGTGAGAGATTATGTGAAAGGGATGGAGTGGGGAAAAAAGTATGAGTTCGAGAAGGATTGAATAGGAAAGAGAGAGGGAGAGAGAGAGTGTGTATGGGGGGGCATTGCGGGATAGAAAGTGTGTGCTAGAGAGAGTGTGAGAGAGACCATGATTGTGTGTATGTGTTTGCGAGAGAGAGAATATGTATAAGACATAGAGAGTGTGAGTGAGAGATAGTGTGTAGGAAATACAAAGTGTTTGTCTTTGTGAGAATATAGATGGAATACACAAAACATTACTTTGAATTACTATTAATTCAAAATGAATTGTTAACATGTAAGCATAATTGAACTTGTTTGTAACGAAATTCTATTTGAAAAAATGAACACCAAGACCTTTACTTGGATCATAAGATAGATGAGATACACAAAATATCACTATGAAATATTATTAACATTTCACGGTAATTTTATTAAGTTAAGGGTAAGGTGTTGGACTTTTGTTTTGGGGGTACGGGATTCAATCCTTGGCCCCGACAGATTTATCTGATTTACAAACCCTTCCTTCCCCTCTGACAAGACAGATTGTGAATGTGGGGAATGCCAGGCCTCCACTGTGGTTCATATCCCACGTTAAACTGTAGGTCCTCCATTTGATCTTAAAATCACCCTACCATTACAGCGAAAGTCTGTATAACCCGAACGGGTAATAAGACGCGGTGCTAATAATAATTTTAAATTTTTGAAACTATAATATATACTAAATATATTAAAATACAGTTGTATCATTTTTAATCTATAGTAGCCCCATCGCTTCTTTGGTGCTGACTGACAGCTCACAGCTTATATCTAAAAGCTTTGAAAAGTTACCAGACAAATTATGTATCACTACGCTGAACTACATGATCTCTAAAAACATGTGTTTAGCAGCTGTCACTTCTGAAGGTCAAAATTTAGGTATATACCTAAATATTGACTGTCAGAAGTCAGCTGTGAGCTGTCAGTCAGCACCAAATAGGCCATGGAGCTACTGTATAATTAATGAGTGAAACTAAACTTAAATAAATATTTTAGTGAAATTAAATACTTAAAATTTTAATTTGTGAATTATAGTCAATATTGTTGATTTAAATGCGAATTAAGGATAACAATATTGCATAGCAATAAATAATTCCACAGTCTAGGAATAATAATAATTATTATTATTAGCACCGCGTCTTACTACCCGTTCGGGTTATACGCACTTACGCTAATGTGTAATGGTAGGGTGATTGTGAGATGAAATGAAGGACCTACAGTTTAACGTGGAATCCGAACCACGGTGGAGACCTGGCATTCCTCACATTCACAAGATGTCTTGTCAGAGGTGAAGGAAGGGTTTGGTAATCAGATAAATCTGTGCCGGGACCGAGGATTGAACCGCGGCCGCCAGTACAGAAGTCTGACACCTTACCCCTAGACCGCCAGGACACCACCACAGTCTAGGAAATTATTTCCTTTCATCAAAGACTGTATGTAAAAGATGTGTTAAAACCTGCTATGGTAACGGAAGGCGGAAAAATATTAAGACAAACTTATGTATGTCTAACCTACTATCATTGATATATTTAGTATAAGTACAGTTTACATCAATTACTGCTTCCAGCTTGTGGCCTGGGTCGGATTTTCATTCAAGCCATATACTTTCCACTATCAGCTTGCTAGGCCTGTTGTAGCTTCATATGCCTTATAATCTAACTTAAGACGAGGAAAGGCACAACATCTAGTCCCCAGATGTTAATTAATCACTGTAAAAGGTTAACACACATTTCACCCATTATACATCTTTCGGCTATGTTGAGAATTGAACCCGGGACTCCTACCTTGATAGTCCTAAATGCTACCAATTGAGCTAGGGTGTAGGATGTTTAGTATATTATATACATATTTGCCATTAATTTGTATATTATTGCACCGTACAACTTAAGAGTTATTATTTTTAACCCAAGAAAAATATTTTTATTTACCGATATAGGACATAACACACATCAGTGTTTCCATGAAAAGCTAAAAAATTTCTGGGAAAATAGGGTATCCGTTGGAAAATATTGTTTGGCGATATTCTGAACCCCTAACCTTAAAAATGAATGATCGTTTTTAAAAATCGGTTCCGTAGTTTTCTCGGAATTTCAATTACCGGAAACGGCTTATAAATCTATACATAAAAGCAGAGGCAAATATTTAAAGACAAAGAAGATGAAGGATAAAATCAATAATTAAAAATATGTATATTTTTCAACTCATTAAAATCAGTTTGTTCAATAAATAGACAAATTATTTTTGTTAATCTTTCTATTTGTTGAAACATACCAGTGAAAAAAGAATTGAGTTTGTATTATGTTTTGTAACCAGAAAGAAATATTTTATTTTCATAATAATATATAAGCTCACAAACAAATTAGTGTTTCCATGGTGATGTAACCCAAGAATGAAAATATTAATATCCTCTAGGGAAATCAGATTTTCCTTTGAAAATTATACTTTTCCTGACATCATGGACCTCTAAAATTTAAAAATAGAGGTCGATTGTCAAAATCTTTTCGGTAATTTTCTCGTAATTCCAATTGCTGTAAAAGTGCTTATCAAGTTATATAAAAGGTATAATTTTATTTAAAAGCTATATTTAAATTCTCCTACCTATTGACTCTAGAATGAATTTTTATTTCGATTATTATATTGAAATTCAACTTTTTCTAATATCGCAAGTCCATCAACATTGTTTCATTGTGAGGTGTGGACATTGCTAATACAAATGGTCCATGTTTGTGAATCCTCGTCCTGTTTTCTCAGGGCTGTTATCGAGTCGACACAACACAATGTCCTGCTCAGATAACGTTCAGAAGCAACTTTGACAGGAAGCACACAACGTGCCTCCTTTAGCCCTCAGATCCGTTGTGTGTTTTTCAGTTGACGACGAACGAGTCGAGTTTGGTCGATGCCAAAGAGATGCTATATAGAAAGAGGGGGTATGAGAACAGCGTTACCAATGACGTTAGCAGACTTGTGGGTCTCACAGAATATGAAAGTCAGATTAAGAGTGTCGTTCCATCTCCCCCCCCCACCCCCTTTTCGAACCTAAACCCAAACCAAACTCATTCTATTTTTTTAGGGTGTTCGTAGCGACCCGACAGAATACTAAAATAAGTCTTACCTCCTTTTACTTCCCTCGTTCCCCTACACACTGTCTTCTTCAACCAGTCTTATCTGTCGCAAACAAAGCATCCCCAAGACGAAAGTCTGTCATACACCACCAGACCTCCGGGCTTTCTGATTAACATCGCATGAGGAGAATGTCTGTAGAGTGGCACGGTAGAGATTTTTTTTATTTTTTCCTCAGAAACAGAAGTATTTTAAGTTGGTATTTCGGCTGAGTGAGGTTATTTAACGAGGTACAATTTTCAAATGCTTGGGAAACAAAAAAAAAAAAGTTTAGTTTTGGTAAAGATAAGAATGGTAGATCGTATACTTCGTATACTTCTCTACTTTAAAATAATAAATATGTCTGCTAGTTTAATTTTCTTATTATTTAATTTAAAATTGGCTAGATAAATCTGTATGGTGAGAAAAGTTAATTCTTACCTACAACACTTTATTTTTCATAATCTATTCTTCTTTACAAAGGAAAGTTTTTCCATCTATAAACATTTTATGCACACCACTAGAACATAACTGATTTCAATCAAAATGGGTATCTTTTGTCAAGAGTATCAAAGTTTTTTAAAAATTCCCCCGAGCGAAAAAAAAAGAAAATATTGACAGAAAAAAATCCAAGACACTTCACATAATTTTAAATATAAGTTCTGGATTAAAAAAAAAATTGTTTAAGCAAGATAGCTAGAAAAATATATAATGATAGTAATACTTTAGAGGAATTTTAATTTTTTTTATATAAAACTATATAAATTCATCTCTCCAAATGGGATATATATATAAACTACTTATATATATATTACTTATATATAATATATATTACTTATATATATATATATAAATATAAGTAATTTTAAAACAATGAATCGTAGTAATGAATATTATTCAAAGCAAGACACTGAAAATAAATATTTTATGATTGAATAGAGTTTATATAAATTATTGTTTATATTTAAATTTCCGATCTGATCAATACTCACGTAATATTTAATGTACTGTACCTTTCATCCACCCTGAAATGTAGCAAGCTTATCATTCATGGTTCCACCATGGCACAGCTTATAAAAGAGGGATACAGTGCAATCCGTCAAGGTAGATAGAATGTAAATTAAACCAAATAATAACACACTAAGCAATTGGCCATAGTTTGCTCTTAAATAGTTCTACTAATAAAACAAAGTGTAGGTATATATGTCTGTTGCATGGAACCGCTAAACTGATTGAGATGTAGTGTTTTTCCTGATAGCATGTATATTTTTATAAGGGGTTTTTAGGCCATTGATAAAACCAATTAAATAAACAAAGCTAATATATTTGATTTAGTGCGGATTTAGCCGCATCTATATATCTTATTCTGAAAATTGAAAAATTTACTTGGGGCATGGGAATCGAACCCGGCACATTTGGCTTAGTAGGCCTACGCCAATGCTCTAGCCACTGAGATATCCAGGAATCGTCCCGTTCCCAGAATATATTTAGATGGAGTAATCCTCACTAAAGGAATACATAATAGCTTTTGATATTTGATTCTTAAATATAAAATCCCTTACACTTATAATAATTGTACAGGTGGCTGTGTTATCTGATAGCTCGTGATCTTAATAAAATAACACATTTGTAGCCGATGATTTTCGCACGTCCATCATAAACTCGTCCCTAAAATATAAGTGAATAATGACCCTAAGAATGGTAAGATTTCCATTTGGCTCAGTGGTTAGAGCATTGGCATGCTAAGGCAAAGATCCCGGGTTGAATTCCCATGTACAAGTATAATTTTTCAATTTTAAGATTCCAATTAAATAATGTAGTTTAAGATTTTTATTTGAAACGCGTGATTAATTAGGAACTAGCCTATTAAATGTAGAATTCATTATTTTCCTAGATCCAAGTTGTTATTACATAATACATTTCAATAGTAAATCCAAAGAAAAATTATATTTTAGTTGAGTCGGTTGTTTTAAATTCACATATCCTTATAAAGGATAGTTTCTGCACCTATATTTTTGTTTGTAACTAGATAACTACTGAATATATTTGAATGGTGGTTTTTTTTTAAATAATGTGTTAGATTTTTTTAGGTAGGTTAAAAGCTATTCAAAAATTAACTATGTCATCAAGGAGCTGAGCAGTGACGTTAAAGCCATTACAACCCTTTTATATAAAGTACACAGTGGAGTGGCGAAAGCAGGACTTCCAAAAACCTGATTCATGGAAACTTGGTTTAAGGAGTCACTCTAGCAATTGACTAGACTGCCACTGACAGGGAAATTGGCAAAATTAGTTGACTTTTTCTAAATTCAACCGTCCTAATTGCTAACTAACTAGCGTAAGTAGGACATACGCATATAACCTGAACAGGTGGTAAGAAGCGGTGTTAAGGGAAAAAAAGATACTTTCTCAATTAGTGCATTTACTGTTGTGACTTCAACAAAAAATCCTACCAACGATATAAATTAAATGCTAAGTTTGGATATTCCGGAATTGAATATCGACCCACACAGCAGCTCCATGCATAACTAAACATTTGGTTTTCGGCCTACACGGACTTTTGAATCTATCGTCTCCATGCAATAATCAAAACCTATCCAAACAGCTTTCAAACAGTTACGTCGGAGGCCAAGACCGATATTCTAAATATTGTAGATGGCATTTCGACGACGGAGAGCGCTCGGCCATGATCTGTTCTTGAACGTCGGAGAGAGACAATCGTTGGGTGGTCCCGCGAAACCCCGTCCCGTTGAAAGTGTTCAATTCCCAAATTAATGTAGAACTGTGCAGTTTCATCAAATCCATTAAGTATTTACGTATTTAAATCAATAAGTTCAGTGATCAAGTGACATTTATTGTGGAACAATTTCATTTTAGAATATTCAGAGTATTTATCTTTATATCGAGTATAAAAGCAATGTGTATACTAATGTCACTGATTCTACTAATGAACAATGCGATACAACATTAACAAAACTTTGTGTTCGATATTCCTTTGCGAGGACGTATACCTACAATAAGGTTGTTACATGTAATTCTTGGAAAAATAAGAAATTCCAGTACTGGAAGAAAGGTGATTCTTTTAAGGAACTTGATTTGAAAACTCATGTACCGTGAAAAACTTAACCAACTTATCCTACTAATTAATTTGAAAACACTTGTGATCTTAGAGGATGTCTCATACTGGAGCAGTAGCTTTGTAAAATAATATTATGTGTGGCTCTTCTTCTTCACTCAGATACTTGCTCTGAATGATATTAATATTTTTCACGTGACATATCTTCTCGCAACTTGGCTTGCCGACAGGGAAAGCATGTTAGAATGATAATGAAGATAGATATTATAGCAGAGCTATAGATAATTTGTACTTCAACGAATATATTTTTAATTAGGTCTAAACTGAACGAAACCAAATTGTATGGTCTCTCTTGAACAAGATTGTGGAAACTTGGAGTCTTCTTCTACCTGACAATTGCCTGACAATTGTATTGAGACTATTTGAGAGATACAACAAATGACCTGCCATTTATATTGCAAGCTTTAAATATAAACAAGCACAGATCAATTTACCGTATGTACACTAAAGTTATTATAGTGTTTTCGAGATACAGTATGCAAAGAGTTCTTTTAAGATGCATCTGAAGGCAAAGGAAATACATTTGTTATTCATTTATACTTGGTTAAGCTAGTTGCCTTTGCAGTGGCTTCATAGGGTAAAGTTGTTTGTTAGACAGGGGATGAAAGTGAACGAGACATTTAAATTACTATTAAATTGCTGTGTGCAACATATCTAAGTTTTACATTAAAGTTACTGCAGAGATTATTTATTCTATTATGTAATGAGAGTAAAATGTCACATACAATCTCAATTGAAGATCTAGATTTAACTCTTAGAGATCTCAGAAATAATAATGTGCTCAAAAGAGATATCATTTTATTACTTTCATGAGAATTAAGATAAAATCTACCAGTCATTCCAAGAGTCACCTGAGCTGAAAAGATCAACGCCTAGCTGAAAAGATAAAGACGAGAATCTTTCTCTACCAACAAGAGTGTGTATCCACCTGTGCGAAGACAAAACTAGGCTTATATGTAGATATATTGCCGAAACTTGGCAATGGAGTCCTCTTAGATCTTAAAGGCAAGGGGCCCTTGAATAAATCCTAGATATGAGTCGTGGTTAACAGTAACTAGTTCATTTTAATCATCCCGATATACGTCTTTCTGCAAAACAAGCCTCTCTCGTGGTTCAAGGTCCAAGCTAATCAAACTCTAGAAATTAATCAACTAATAAAATAAATAACTTTGATTAAGACCAGTTCTAAGTCCCATTCTGCATTTAGATGTCCACAGACACCATTATGTATAATACAAACCTTGTGGCTTGAAACGCTATTGATTTGATTAACATATTTCTAAATTACATTACCATGAGGGAAGCAGAATTCAAAAGCTAATATTATATATTATTAAAATAAATATAGAAGCTACTGACAGTAAAAATAAATATACCTGATCCAGGCAATTGAACACACGCAACTGTATGACCCTATATACCGATAAGATGCAAACAATGGCAGAATTTTTAGTACCAGAAACGCCGTAAGATAGTTAATGTAGGCAATTAGCCATACCTATCTGTATAGTAGATTATATACTCGTAGATTTCACGGAGTTAATTGAAGCACGTTTTTTTAAGACAACAAACACTGAGACATAACAGTGAATGGAAGTTATACTAAAATGAATGACGATTAAAATTATTTTCAACGTTTTTTTTAGCGTAATACAATAAATTAAAAGTATTTGACCTAGAATTAAGTATTATTCTAAACTATAAAAATCGATTCAAAGAGTAAATTGAGATTTTAAATTAAACCTGCTTTTCAATAATTATGAAGATTTATTTCAGTTTTTAAAGGGGAATAATTTGAATGAAATAAGCGTTGATATCTAATTAAAAACCTTTATATTAATTTTATTTAAACAGAGTATTTTTCATTAGTAAATATCTGACTAGAGTTTTAAAACTCAATAAACTGGAGTGGTTAGTTCTTCGCCTTATTGATTGTCAATCAATAAGTCAAAATTTTACCCATATCGTATCCCGAAACGAGTTATCTGAAGATTGTTTTTGCTCTACGATTATCATTGTATTTCTTTGGGGTTTCTATATCTAGAAAAATACCTGATAATTTTCTCTAAACTGCTCTCAGGATATATACGTTACTGCCTTATAAAAGGTCATTAATAAACCTTATGTTAGAAAACATCATTATAAAATATTCATTGAAAAATAATTTTGTCTTTATTTTTAGTGTAACCATTTTAATAAAATCTTGAATTGCTCTATTTATTAAAGTGCACTCAAATGCAAATAAAGTAAGTCGTTACGTATGATAATTGTTACCTACGTTATATTAACAATATTTGAAAGAGAATTAAGTCCACTTCAGTGGTTGCATGGTCTAGAATGCTACTCTCACACTAGACTAGATTTCAAGAACGGGTATATTGAGGTTAAAATTTTTGTCTAATGTACTGAGAGTGCTTTCCCTAAGTGGTTTGCCACTCTCCCTTCAAAGCGAATGCAACCACAATTCCTCTAAGTCCAACATTACTCATTCCAGTCCATTAGCTTAATTAGTACATAAGCGTATAACCAAAATGAGAAGTAATACGTGGTGCTAAGAAAAAAATATTATAAATAAAATTATGTTGAACTATCTGTTATTAATAATTTGATGTGGTTAAATTTTTGAACCTTCAATTTGCCAAAGATGAATAAATCTCATAAATACCATGAATAAATATCACAAATACTAGTATTAAATACTATTGAGACATAGTGTTTCCATGATACAATATAGCTAAGGCAATAAAGCGAAATAGTACGACTCTTCCACCAACGTACAGCCGACATTATGATTTGTTTTCCTTGAAGTAATCTTTCCATCCAATATATCTATGAAGTAAGCTACTAATCAATTAACATGCTAAAAAAAAATAACAGAAAGAACCCTGAAACAAAAGTGTCCTATAAATTCCATTCAGTTTTGTTTCAATTTCTCGCCCGTTAAATGACTAGTTGTCTGGAAGATTGGAGGCCATACCCCATATACCCCTCTCCGCCATATCGGATTTTTCTAACAGTATGAGCGTTTCGGATGGGAGGGGATAAATGAATTGCAAGTCAATCTGAGAGAGGAGAGAAAAGTTACTCTCTCTCCTATGGGACATCGATCACAATCAGACAGATAGGCAGGGCCATACAGAGAGAAAGAGATACCACCATCAGATTCGGAGTGCTCTGAGGTGCTAAATGGAATGGTTACCGGTAAGTACAGAAGTAGAGTTATAAGAGAGAGGGAGGTTAAAACACAAGGAGGGGAATAGCTTTCCATATAAACTATCACCCTTCCCTATCTCTTCTTCACCCAAAAAGGAACCACATGCGATACGTCCGAAAATAAATCCAACAACGTAAATAAAAGTCTTTTTTAATTTTTTTGTATTTATCTATTTTCTTTCACTTTATCTCTCTCGTGTTTTATTCTTTCGTATGTATCTGTTTCTTTCCTTCGCCCCCCTTTGAAATCGATTCACTGTAGTCCCATCCGGGAAGATACTCCATTCCTATCTGCTCCCAATACTCACTTAAGTTTGTATCTATCTGTATCGTGCAGCTCTCAAAGTGTGTATTTCGGAATAGCGACATCTCACGACTGTTTCAGATAGCGACTCGTTTTTATGCGAAAGGAAGTAACTGTTTCGTCCTCTCCTGCCCTCCTCTCTCCTTCTAGCGTCTTAAAAACCTCCTTCCCCTCGTTCCACCTACACTTTTCCGTTAACTTCTTCCCCTTCCCCATTTTCAATCCCCCACCCCTTATACTTGAGAAGAAACCGATTTCCTGAATCAAATATCTATACTCGGTGTTATTTATCCAACCGCTCAAACTTGGTTGAATATGCGTATTCCCTCAAGATACACCAGACTAGTTTAGTAATATTTTTTTACGAAGATTTTATTCTTGATGTAGCTTTTTTTTTAAAGTATGTGATAGTAAAAAGTATATTAAAGTTACACTATGTGTCAGATGTGTCTCAAACCTTAGAATTTATCCTTAATCCACAGCTTTAAAATGTAAAATGTATAGCTTGTATATATTTATCCACCCTATGTTTATATTTTAAAAATTATTTTGGTCTCACGATGTCTTAGTACCCCTTCAGGATTTAGACAAACTTTAAATATTAGTAGATGTTCTGCCTTTGAACAGTTTCGTTGCCTTGTCCAAACTGAGTCCTCAAGCAACACATTATAATTAAATTACTCACGTCAGTGGTATATTGTTGAGGAAGTTGGAATTTAAAAGGATATGTACCCAAATATGGATTGAGAAAGGGCAAGAAACCATTTAGTAAAACCACCTTTAGTACACCCAACAAGGGTTCAAACCTTGATCTTCCCATCACTGGCAATCCAGTTTAAAACAAGAGTGACTCGTTAAATCATGCAGTCACCGATGCGGGTTCTTAAAATTAAAATCATACCAACTAAATATTTTATTTATTTCTTTATTTTCACCAATAATAAAAGTATTTATGTGTGCACGAACAAAGGCATCAGTCTTTTAAAATATTGTTGTCAGTGACCAGAGTGGTCAGGGTTTGAACCCTTGCCAAGTAATCAGGGTTTATTTTTCTTAGTTGTTTTCTCCCTCTTTCAAAATATGCTTACACTTTATTTAAATTCTGCCTTACTCATTCCTGCTTAAAATGTGTATAGTTAGGAAGATAAATAAGAGGTGGTTAACTTATAAATAAGTAGTCCTTAAATGCCTAAATCAGAATCACAGTTATAATGTTATTTAATATTTATTAATAAATTAATATATTATTTAATACTTATTTATTCACGTATTATTTTTACGTAATCATTTTATTTATTGAAGTTTCATTAAATGACAATTTAAAATGAATTTGTAAATAAAAAGAGGTCTCTAAGTAAATTTTTGTTCTTACTTGAGTATGGCAAGAAGTGTACTCAATTTTAATGTTAATGTACCACAAATAAATGGCTAGCAACAATATTTTAATAAAATATATAATACAAATTATTAGTTAGATTACTAAAACAACTCATTTACTTTTAAATATGAACCAGACAAAAACCAGATTCCCATCCCAGATATTAACATAGTCACTAACGAACAAAATAATATCATTGTGTTATTCAATTCAATTCTTAACATTTTCTATTAAGAAGGGGGATGTGTAGGCCTACGTCTAAACGTCTCTCACAAACTAAAATTCTCCCAACAATGGCTTATTTTCTCGTCCTCTTCTTTAAGTAAAAAGAAGTACGATAATAGAAAAAAGAAGAGGAAATAAAAATGTTGATCAAACGGGATCTCCGTGCTTATTTCATGCCTTACAAACCCTCGCTCAACTTTCTCCCCCCTCCTCCCTCGACACTTATTTCCCTTCATCTCAAGCAACACAACTGCACATGAGCGAGGAACGCTCTATAAGAAAGGGAAGGAATGGTATGTTGAACGAGAAGAGAAAAGAGAGAGAGAGAGAGTGTGGGAGGGCGAGGATATAACTTTATGGTCGCTTTTCAATTTCCTACCAGGCTCTTTACATCTTACGTACCATTAATATTCAAGAGAGACTGTCTGAGGGAGAGTAAAGTGAAGTGGTAGCCCTGGTTTTGCTGGCACACAAACATGGCCGTTTATTGGACTTCCCTGAGTAATGATGAACAGTGTGTGTGTGTGTGTGTGTGTGTTTGTACAACTCGGTAATATTCGATAGAAAGCACTCATTTTTTGTATGTCTTATTACTGAGCCGTTTAAAGCTGGAAGCCATGTTCCTTCTTGGATTATAGACGGTATCTATACCGACCGCTCTCGTCTAACTCATTCTATCTAGAGCCATATTGGGAGTGGGATAGGAAGGGAAGAGCAAGGCTTACTCTAGTTTACAGTTTCCTTCTTAATGTGTCTCCTACTCTGTCTAACTCTCTTTCAAGAGCCACTGTACGTATGAATTTAAAGCAGACACCAGTTGCAGAGCCCATCAAAGTAGTTCTTCTCGCTAGTGGGTACCTCACCCTTCACCCCTCTCAGTCGGGAAACGAGTGTAGTTAAAAGACCGAGGCATAGCCTCGAGATGAGTAATGGATTCCGATTGCAAGATTTTATTAGCGTTGTACAATGTATATGTTTGTTTTTGTTTTGTATGAGGCATTTTACCGCTTAAGTATTTCCAGAGGGAATTTAGTTAGCCGCGTGAGATTTTCCTCTTATTTTTGAATAAATAGGTTGTATTTTTAAACTTACATATTCACGACATAAATCAATTTAAAGTTTACTTTGAATAATAATTATTTTGAATCATAAGATAATAGTTCCGGAAACAAACTTATATGGTTTCTAACAAGTTACTGGTATGTAATCATTTTGAAATAAATCATAATGGTCTAGAATGAGAATGGATGTTTAAATTTCTCCTGTTTTAATTTATAAAATAATTAGATAATATTTTAGTTGTTACGTTTAGTCCCATATTTACATACCTCTTAATTAAAGGAATAAAGATTAATGGGAAAACCATTTCCGGTGAGCATTCCTTATTCTTGAATGATTAGTTATCATTTTCCATAATTCCGTCTATTTTGATCCTGTTTCCTTGAACCATGCAATCACTGGTTCAGGTATATATACTATTGAGATACACACACACAAATATGTTGCCCTTAAAATAAAACTACTCCAATAAAATCACAAAAATACATGCCATTTAAATAAGCCAAATACATAGACAAGTAGTATACTTAGTTTCAAGTATTGTAATAGAGTGATAAGTTAAGTACATTAAGTCGGTACTTGATAAAGGACTACTTATACATAGGGTTAAGGGAAGACATAGGAATAGAGGAGGGTGTGGAAGCGTCATAGCTGTCAGCATCTTACCAACCATCTTATCCCCCTTTTCGTTCTTTACAAAACTGAGAAACTTAACTCCATCCTTCACAAACTTACCCCCCTAACCCTTCCAACTTCATGAATATTCAACTAACCTCTCCTTACAAGGTCTTAAGGCACCTGCTCAGCCTCTTATCGGATAGAAATGCAGATTTTTAGAAAAGAAAATCTCGGAAATTCCGTTGTAATCCCTTGGTTTTTTTATATACTTGTTTTATTTTTACGTAGGTTTGGTGGGAAAATAAAATATGGGTAGACGGATATTCAAAGTAAACTGTTTTCGAATAAGTCATTCATGGAATCTATGAGAGCACTCGATGTTTTAAAAAAGCTTATTAATTTTAACATTTTCATAAATTTAATTATATGATAAAATTAATTTATAAACTATTTTAGAGATAAATAAAAATAGTTTATTTTAAATACTTCAAAATTATGTGTTTATTATACTTAGCAAACATTAATTATGAGAGTTTATAGAGGTTTCAAAACTCTAGCTCTGTCCATCGTTTCCGTTTAGAAAAGATAAATGTAGGCCAATACAATAAAAGTTCTAAATGTGTTTTTTTAAATATCTTATATTACGTAGGATTTGATGACCATTTAAAATATAATTTATTGGTTAAAAAAGGTTATAACTGTACTGATAGACACATTAAACCAAAAAACTAATGACATTATTTTTACCTTTCAACTGAGGGAATTTTTAAAAATTTTAATGTCTAATTATATAAAATTTCTGCCAGAGATTCTAACCATTGATTTCTGCCATACAGTTTTAACATTACATATTTATGTAAAGAAAAATATACAATCAAAAGATTACCTTTCCTCAAAAACAATTTTTAATCGACGGTAGTCTATCGCCAGTAGCAAGAACGATTAATTTTTTCAGAACCAAGGTAACTGTTGTGAATAAAGTAATATTGGGAAATTTGTTGATACAAAGCAACAAATCTGCTCTATACAATAAAATATTTACTTTTTAAGATATCATAGCCGCATTGTTAAATTGTATTTTGGACAAGTGCAGTCCTATCACGTTAACCTAATTTTATATAAGGTAACAATAAATATGAGTGCATATGATTGAATGGGGAATGTTTTCTGTATGTACTACGTTCGAGTACCATACAAAAAAGTTGGCTCCACATACTAACTTTATTTAGAGATGTGTTATATCCGTACTTACTCCAACCATATTTCATTATATTTCAGAACAATGGCCATGATGTCCTCATGAATCAAATCAACTGTAAACTAAAATATAACTTAGAGTGTATTATATTACTTCTCTTGGATCCCATTATGTTACATACTTAGGCCTAAATACATACCTATTCACGCCGTTCCCTTACAGGAAAGTAAAGAATCTGTGCATATTTTCAAAAAACAACATCTCCGTACTTAGTTCAACCTCACTAACGTTCTCCACACTTTTATATTCATCATTACTACCTTCAATTCAACAACAGCTATACACCTAGTCATGCATGCTCTCTTATTCTTAAAGATCTTAATGTTTCTCTTTTTCACACAATCATCTACAGCAATTAACCACGTCTTACATGGCCTACCATTTCCTCTTGATCTATTCAACCTACCTTCAATTTGTTTGCTTCGTCACTCGACCCACACTCATTCTCTCCACATGACCAAACAAACGCAATAAACTTCTCTCACAGAGACCTATTGGATTCCCAAACCCACTTATTAGTAACCTCTACACTAATTATTGTCCATATATTTCTTTACACGTACATTTCTTAGATATTTCATCCCAAAAACATTCACAATGCTCTTGTGCTTCTCATGACAAACCCACGCTTCACATCCACTAAACAATGTTGGAGTTGACAAACTTTTATATACTGTGATTATGTATTAGCACAATACATGCCTACATTGTCTTAGTGACTTTGGAAGGCTGAAGAGAACACATTTATTGAATTAATTTAAGAAAATTAATCATTCATCTTGAGTAAATATACACACTAAAATAAATTGTCTTGCCTCTGCTGTCACCAATTTCCTCACAGAACACAATAGGTGAGCTGTGCTCATAGAGCTCAAGAAAACTTAGTTCATAAATAACAAGAAATACTTTATTATTCTCCTCTATTAGACCAATTATATCTCAACACAATGCTGCTAAACCTCTGGTTGGGCCAAAGCGTCGGATTTTCAGATATTCTACAAATTTGTTCATCTTCATTTACTCTCTCCATTTATCATTATGATATTCTACTTAAACTAGCAATGACAAGTATTATGGACTCATTGATGTCTTAAACACGCTCACCTTGTTTTCCCCATCTTTCATTATCTTTCGATATTCGTGTAATCTTCGCGATGTCAAAGTACCATGGATTCATTGCATCTGTGTCCTAAACACGCTTGCCTTGTTTTCCCCATCTTTAATTAGGTTTCAGCGCGATATTCCTGTAATATTTGCAATTTCAAAGTACCATGGATTCATTCCATCTGTGTCCTAAACACACTCACCTTGTTTTTCACGTCCCCCGTCATGTCTAAGCACTATGGTCTTGCTGTCCTCGCGACGCCAAAGCACCATAGGCTCAGGGACGCCAGTCGCTTTGCACCTCAGACGCACCGACCCGTTCTCTGGCGCGACGCCACCGTCCGTAGTTTCTTCATCATTCAGAATGTCCGGTGGAATGACCACGTCTAAGTTCCCCATCTAAGACATATAGAAGAGAAAATGTAGTCTTTGAACTAATTTATTGTAGATCAAATTAATCCACAAAATTTAATTAATCTAAAATCAAATCAGTGGCAATAGTAACTATGTGTTTAAAAATACCAAAGTAAAAAGATTGATTTATAACCATGGCTAACTTTATTGAAAGTGATTTTATGAATTTTAGCTACCATGGTAGTTTTTCTACCACTCTAAAAACTCATACGGTTTATTGTTATATAAATTATATTTCTCTTTCCTATCATTTATTTTAAAGTGTTGATACTAACTATATTAAATTTAATATTAATAAATAACACAATTAAAATCATATTATTAAGATTGCGCATTAATGACAACCTTCATTTTCAAATTTCGATTAAATTAAAACAATTATGAGATACATTTAATTTAAGTTTGAGTTCGTAAATAACGTCAGGAATAACATAGGTATAATTTTTTGTGAATATAGTATTTAAGTAGACCTATTTTAATTTATTATCTGACTAGAGTTTGCCCACGGCTTCGAACACACTAACTTTTTTTATATCTAATAATTTACACTACCAAACACGCCATTTCATTTATTTATGATGGTAGGACATTTATTTATATGTCGATGACGCCACACGTTAACGAATACATGTAGCAAGGAAAAAACTAACAATTGTTTAAATCTCGCTGCCCCTGCATCAATACTCTCTCTCTTATGGGGAGGAATTTTAGCAATGAACACCAAATTAAATAGTTTATATTTAAGATTTAAGAACTTAAATTTTTAAAAAAATCATAATTTAGCCGTAAAACCAAGAAATAACTTACAAAGCACCTGAATTTAAGGCACAAGTGAAAGCACACTAACAGTGGCTCTCTTATGTGAAGGTATTGTTGCAATAAAGACTAAAATAAATTGTTTAACTTTAAGATTGTTATACAAAGGTAGGTAAACATAGTTTACACGCAAATTCATAATAACAATCCAAAATTAGTCAAATTTAAGTCTAAAATGCAGTATTCCATGGAGGCGTTGTTGTGGGGAACAACAATATAATTATGTAGTTTAAATTGGCTATTTAATAATCAAAAATAAAGTATATTAAAAGAAGCACTTTATATTGAATAACTTTTCGGATTAAAACTTAGAGAAGTTATTTTTTAAATAACTTACCTAATAAAGAAATGAGTTTAAAACAATATTTAAAAAATCAATACATAATAATTGTTGTATTTAACTAAGAATTGTGCACTGTACGCAACTACGCAAACTAAAATGAAGTAAATTGAAAAGTACTCTACATTATGTGACCCAACTTACCAAAAAAGAGTGGGCTATTGTCTTAGTACTAAGAAAAAAAACTAAATAAATCTAATTCACACTCAACATAGTAACATTACTGGGTATATTCTATATGACAATAATAATGATAAAAATGCACACAATATATTTTATTATTAAATTTTATATTTATTCTTCAAGTTTGTTTATATTCCAAAATACTAAGAAAAAAAACTAAATAAATCTAATTCACACTCAACATAGTAACACTACTGGGTATATTATATATGACAATAATAATGACAAAAATGCACACAATATATTTTATTATTAAATTTTATATTTATTCTTCAAGTTTGTTTATATTCCAAAACACTCATTGTCAATAAGATCTATAATTCGTATGATGATCTTTATAAACACCGTGGGGCCAAGGAAGATTTATTCATTGACAAATAATTTATTTCATTTGTTACAAATTTAAAACGCAGATTTAACAACACTAACAGTTGGCATTTTCGACAATGATTCACTTGCCGATGAGCTAGCGTGATGGGTTATAGCTAGCTTTGTTTCTGGAAAGATAAGGAGTACGACCAGATAATATCCGTCTTGATCTGATGAGTAACTTTTGAGTTTAATAACAACAAACAAATAGACAGAGACAAACAAATGGACAAACAGATTTAGAGTTTTATTATATGTATACATTTTACAATTCCTCCCTACCTTTAATTATTTACAATGACGGGGGTGGAACATTTAACAAGGGTGTGTACCAGAAGAAAATATTCATATTATGTGGGACGCCGACTAATATTCTTACCATACCGGTTGGTACTCATTTTGCTATTGGTAGACACGGCAACTTTTCTCAAGACCTTCGGGTGTCTCGTAGGACTGAAGACGCTGAAGTAGGAATCTAGGAGACAGGGATATACACGACTGGAAGCTAAAGCTACTTGAATAATGAGATAGACAAACACTAGTGTGACTTTTGATATTTGTGTATTGTAGCAGTGTATTTATTTTGTAATTTTTGCATTTTTCAGAAGTGTGAGAAGCCTGATTTGGACCAGTGATAAAACATGTGTAAGGGGGTGATCTACACTGCCTATCACCTACCAATACGGACGTACGCTGCAGAAACGCGGGTAATGAAGGAACACGATAAAATCAGAAGGAGGTGAGGTAAATGAGATTTATGAGAAGCAGTATTGGATACGAAGCTAGAAAACTTATAATTTTATTTTTACATGCCTATGCATCAATTTCCATATAAGAGTCCATATCTATCCAGGTGTCAAACTTCAACAGTTTTTTTTTTGGTAATTTGGATGTTTCGGGTTACACAAAATCTCTTTACTTTTGTATATCTCAATAAATTCGAGCGATCTCCCCTCACTCCACATATTTGTCATTTTATCGAACACAGTCGAAGTAAGAAAATAAATCAGTAAATTAAAATAAGTAAATAAAGTAAATTAAGTGAGAAATCATACCATATTCCGCACATCCGTCACGAATAACGTCCAAACACACACTTCAAAGCACCTTTGTGTTCGATCTGATAACTGACAGCCGACGGATCCGAACGAACCTCTACGCGAGCGTTACATTACACGTTCGCTGTCCGTCCAAACGAACGAACTATCTTGCATTACACTATTGCTCACATTACACGTTACACCTGTCTGTATGCGGCTGAAGGAAACTAATTCTAATTTCATAATTTCAGTATCAAGATAAATAAACAATTATTTATATCTTTGTAGACTACTAGGACATAAGGTGTGATAATATAATATTATTACTTAAAAATGATTTATTTTTATTTTTAAATTTCTATTTCTATTTATCAGGATATACTTTCCAATTGAATGATAAAATGAAATGATATTGTATTGGGCACAAACTACCATCCCCTTTTATTTTCTTAGGTGGGTAGATTTTTATTAGATAATTAAATAAATTTATCCCCAGAAACTGCTCGGTGGTAATATGAGAACCCCCTCTTTCAAGACCCCTGGACTTTACCTATAGTTTTTAAAACTAAATTTGGACAGGGGACTTCCTCCTGGAGCATATTATTATTCTTGTCATGGACATCCAATCTTCTGAGAATAATATCTATAAATGGGATGAAATGTTATAAAAATACAATATATAATAATATACGAAATAAAAAGATGAAACAATTAAATTTGTAGAGTGATTGTAATTATTGTAAAAAAAATCATTTAATAAACTCTACCTAATAAAGGCATGCCTCCTATGTTATAAAATTGATACAAGTATTGTCAATCAATACTTGAAATCTTAAAACTCTCACTTGAATTGTGATAATAAAAAAAAGATAATTATGAAATATAAAACAGAAATATTTTTTGAAATGAAATAATAAGTTTTATTCAGTGTTGTATTAAGTTAATATAACGAGTTCTTTGAAAAAAATAACAGTAAATTAAAACTTCTATAAACTGTATGATGGTGGATGATGAATTATTTCGTCTCACCCAATAATGTAGATTGGTGATCTTTTACTCTGTTAGCAAATATATTTTCAGGCCTTATACGTAAAAATACTTATTGAAACTGACCCTTCTCCTTTCTAGAAGGGTAGACCTTGCAGATTTTGCTGCTGAAAATGATAATTTACTGTAGAAAATTCAATATTAAAGGACAGCCCAAATTGGGCCCTTCTTTATTTCAAAACAATTTTTCTTGAGTCCACAAAACATAACAATTAACAAACATGTTCCTTCTTTTCAAAATAGTCTAACTTCCAGGCTAGGAGATCATTTATAGTGGCAAAGATTATATAACTAATAAAAACAAACTTTGATCTATACACAATGAACTTATAAAATCACTTAATATTATAATTTTACTAATAAACATGAATAATCTTTAAAATTGATTTTGAATTTCACACAAAAATCCAAACGAGAATAATATTCTCTCTTTATTCCGCTGGAAGCAATTAGTTCTTCAGTTGACAGCGAGGTGCTATAAGCGTCAACAAACATAAATAAAATTAAGACATTAAAAGTTCCAAAATAAACCACACTTTATAACAGACTGCGTTTCAATCACCTAAAAAAAAGTATGGTTGTTTGCAGTTTATGAAAGAAATAAACAGTGAGAAAGTTGAACAGAGTGAGATACAGGTAAGAGGATTATATATATATATATTGTAAAGAAAAATTAATATCCGATACTTTAGTAGTTCTGTAATCTGATTGAAATAAAAGAATAATCATAAACAGTAAAGTTATCAACGTAATTAAGTATTTGAAAGAAAGAGTCAACCTGCATTTAAATTGATGCTATAAGTCTTTCTTTTAGCAAAAATAACATCAAAAAGGTGATCACTTATGTTTGTTGTTTGTTACAATATGTTATTCGTGGCGTGGCAGTAATATAGTCTAGCCACAAACCCCAACTCACTCCCATACATCAACATTCGTAGACACACCTATCGAGGCCTTATTCAAATAAGAAGTTAAACAGTTGATTCCTGACAACTAAATGATAACTTTTTTTACAAACGTGTTGACCTGCTTTGTACAACCGACTTTCACTATTTAAAATAATATTAACATTTAAGCAAAGTTGTTTTCTGATCTTAAAATTATGACAAATTTTATAGTTCTAGTTAATGAATCAGTGCTTCTTTTAAATGCTAGATATAGGAAGTTGTCGTTTTTATAAATTTTAAATTACATTAGACAAAACTTAATGGGAAAAAGGAATAAATAATATATTTTAAAATATATATATTTGATAAAAATATTGATTTACAAAGAAAGTTTTGACCAAATGGGTATATAAAAACTTGTTTTTCTTGCGTTTATTTTGACATCACGTTTTACTAACCATTCCGGTTGCACGCATCTGTGCTGATTACGCTAGTACGCTAATGTGTCAACGATGAGTAAAGTTGAAATTACAGGTGTAGTACCAACATTATCGTGAATGGAGAGCTGTAAACCATTTGGGAAACATATACACCCTCACTACACTCAACCAAGATCAGAACCTCGATCTCCCCGCTATTAGAGGTTAAGCCATTTTCAAGGGTCCAATCGAACAGCGAAGTAGGTTCAGTCTCTTTATAATTCGTCCGTGTTGAGGGACCAGTTTTTTCTAAAGAAACAGTCCATCAAATCATTTTGAAAAGTAATTTGACACGCAACAACTTATTTTTGAAATATATTTTCATATAAAGTGTGGTAAGTTAAAATTTAAGAAAAATATCCACTGCAAAAGTAAATAAATCCAAACTAATGGACCCTTTTTTTAATCATTATCAATTTAAAGCCAATAAAATTACATTAGAATGTAAATCTGAAGTAGTAAATAATTTTTAAGTGGGTGAAGCCTAGATATTATAAATTATTTATAGTTAGGTAACCAGTATATTTAACTTAAAAATTAATTTTAGTTTAATAATACAAGTAATTAAAGATATGACTATTAAAGAGATTACAGTTAAAGTGATTAATACCAATAAAAGAGTTGTTAAAAATTAATAAATTTCACTTGAATTTAATTGGGATTAATAATAATGCAAAATAACTAAATATCTTAATCATTTAGTATATAACTCGTTGAAATATAGTTATTAGAAGTACGTTTAAAAAATAATCATCTCTATAATAAATTTATTACTATACCCTCTGAGGCAAATTTTGGTATTTTTTGCAATAGTTTCAAATAAGTGTATTTATTTTTTAAATTTCTGGAAACTTTGCAACAGAGTTTTTAAAACTTTTTAAAGGCTACAGTAACACGCAGACAAATCCCCAAAATAATAATCTGGTATTTTTGAATGCCCCCATCATATTGAATATACAATGTACCAATTAGTAAAAAAAATATTAAACCCCAACTAAAAATAATATTGGCATAATGATTTTATTCGCCTTTTATTCATATATCACTGAGACCTATTTGATTGTCTATGTCATGTTCAAAACAACGACAGCAAATTCAACGAATAAAATATCAGTAATTGAAAAACGTTTATGTGATTCCCATTACAGAGAGTTTCCGTATCCAGACTGATTAATGGGTCAGTGCTTGTTGTCTAATTACACAACCAGGGAGCTGACAAAAACCCATTACTTGTGCCTGTAAAGAATTGTGACAATATGCATTTAAAAAAATGAAACGTAATTATTTGGTTTACATAGGATAACTGAATACGTTTTCAAAAATATAAACAATGGATATGTAATTTGACTTAAGCCTTGTAACATTTTAGTGGACTATGTTGTCACAAAACAATTGATTTTTAGTTAATTTTAAAAACGTTAGGTCAAAGGAATTCCCTATTACTAAATAAAATACTGACATTATTCGTAGTTTAAAATATGTAAGTTAATTTCAATTAATTGGATCTATTTTCAATTTAAATGTGTTGTTAAATATCAAAGTGTAGTCTTCAGCTTACAATTATGTTTTGTGAAACGGCAAAAATAACCAGTAAACACCAAATATTATTGTTTCTACTTCTTCTTTCCACCTCCTTCCCATTTTCTGTTCATTGATTCATGGCACATTGTCAAAAGGACAGCACCAAAAAAACACCCACCTCTTTCACTTTGCGCAATATTATTCCTTTCCTACCAGCCCATTAAGATGACAATATCCTTGTTTCATGCCGTGAAGGAAAGAGTAATTTCTACCTTCTGAGTTTTAACTTTGTTCTCTCTTGTCTTAAAAGTAGACAGTGGAAATGAAAGCGTTATCAGTTTTGAGTCTCGTCCATTAGTTTAATGCACAGAGCTGGGACTTGGGTGCAGTAGTGGGTTCTGCAACAAGCCACAGTGTAACAATCGACTATATCTCAATACATTTTAGTTTACAATTTATGAATTGGTTTTGATATGATCCATCATCAAATTATCTTACTACACCTCTATAGGTTCTTGGTGTATCTATAAGTGGGGGGTAAGATCGCTTAGGATTTTTTAAGCTACCAAAATAATATTATTTTAAAATGATTAGAACATTCACAAGGTTTCTTTAACTGGATAATTTAACCAAAGAGTTTAAGATGAGGAGGGCAGAATTGTATAGATAATATTATTTTGAGAAGACGCTAAAGCCACAGTAATAAATTAACTTTGGAATACCACCTTAAGTACAATAAGCTGGGACTCAAACCTAACCTACCTATCATCACAAATTATGTACCTATATATGTTGTAAGACAGTTTAACTTGGTTGTCTTGGGGATAAGTGCTAACTTTAGGACCCAAAATTTGTAGGTTCAACCCCAATTGGGGGCAACGTATTTTTATTTATCCGTGGCATAACTTCCTTTGGAGTGAAAATACCGTTGGTTGCATGTCAGTTGAATGCTTTCCCAGCTCCGGATGGATAATATAAATCACATCCAACCATCCTTGACTTAAGAAGAAGAGATTGTGAGCCAGAATCCTTAGGTTAGAGGTCAAAAAAAGGTCGATCGTGAGCTACCAGTAGTTAATATAGGAATTTTTGGTAGCATTCATCGGAATTATTTTGCGCAAACACAATTTACATCATACTATTGGAGTCAGTGGTCGCGTGTTAGCACTGCTTTGCACGCACATGCACATCAGCTAACAGCATATAAACTCATAAGTGTTTACGTGACGCTTGTCTTACGTTCCGAGGTTATAAAATGATTTATAGTTGTTTCCATGATATTTGTGTCTTCATGTTTTGATGTATCAGTGAGTGTTTGAATAAATGAAAATTTAAATTAGATTTTAATCTTTGTAAGTAGCGAAATCTCGACACCATATCTCACTCGGTAAATTGTCTGTCTACTGAGATAAAGTGCCAGACTTCTATTCTCGGCAAAGCTGAAAGTATTAACAAAGGTTAAATTGGTGTTTATACTTTACCGGTAATTAATTAACGGCTGAGGAGTCTGGGTTTTGTGTTTATTCTAAATTTAAGCTGGTAATTATGTTGTGTACTGATATAACTACTCTGCTATGATATTTCACGTTAAATACCTAAAATGAATTTTTAAAAAGGTTTAGAAACAATTTGAAATGTCGACAGTATATATTTGATCGCTTGGGCTAGCTGTACAGTTGTTAAAGCTTTATGCTACGTTAACTAAGATGATAAATCGTGATACCAAGTCTTGTACTCCACACCTTTTCGAACACTTACTTGAATTATATCCTCGCCATTTTTTTTTTGCATCACATCTTTATTACTTGGTCTGGCTATATGCTTATGCACTTATTAATCTAATGGAATAGGGATGAGGAGGGTAGAATTTATAGGAAGTGTACGTGCATTTGCAGTGGGGCCAGTATTCGCGCATCTCCGGACATTTTGTCTTGCAGAACAGGCCTTTAATGGGTATCAGGAATTTGTCTAATATACTTAAATGTCATTTAATAATACTCACAGCGTACATTCTTCTATTGATATGAAATGCCTTCTCACTTATATTATAGCCTACGTGCATATCAAACACTATGTGCTTAGTTGAAGGAAACTTATGAAAAACTACGTGGTTTCGTTACATTTACCAGACCTTTCCTCTCTAATAGATAATAGTGATTTTAGATGCTAAAGTTGTATCTTTAATTGTTAATGGTGATTAATAATAGTTTGAGTACAAAATCATTTTATTTGGTTAAAATCAATAATGTTTAGATAGTATTGTAACGAGAATATACATTTTAATGATAAATTGTGAGTGAAATAAAAATACCAATGTTGATGAACAACACGATAATTTAATTCCATACTCCAACAATGAGAATTAATAACAAATTATGTTGAATGAGAAGTCTATAATAACTGTCGTAGTAGATGTGATTATTGTGTGAACTGTGTGGACACATACAAATAATCATAAATAAACATCGATAAAACTAGTAAAAAAAATTTAACATCAAATAAACACAAATATAAAGAAATCAAGAATATAAACGTGTATATATTAGGTGTTCTGTCTTACAACACGTCCATTCCTTTTGTCAGTGAGCCAATGCTCCTTGTCCTCTGCCTCCTCTTCCATCTCCCAGAATTTTCTTATTTACTTCAAGTCATCCAATATTTTAATCCTCCATTTCACTCTCCTTTTTCTCTCAACCTTTCCTTTTATGACGCCGTACAGAAGACAGTTCCTCCTGAGGATGTGTCCGATCCAGTTTGCTTTGCTCCAAAGAAACACATCCAAAAATGGCTATTTTCATCATAGACAATGATAAATCAAGAATCAACAAATAATGCAAATCAATATAAGAAAATATTGAATTTCAAAGTTGTTTAGATGCTTGTCACAGAGGGATTGTAGTTCTTGAGTTCCACAGGTCAACCAGTGTTGGACTACCTTTCGGAATAACTCCATCCTCTTCCCTCTACCTAGTAGTGGAGATCCTCCTCGTTGCAGATAATGATGGTCTTGTGTGCTGAGTACTTGATGGTCGGTTCTTTCGTAGCTGGCAGAGTAGTGTTTACCCATGAGGGGCGGTGAGAGACACACTGTGCTTGTAGCGAGGTGGTGCTCTGGACATTCCTGTGATGGGTTGATACTCGGGTAGACCGAAGTTCAGGGCAGTCATTTCATGCTTAAACAAAGTTAAATATGCTGATATAAATAGTAACGACTAAATATATTCATCTGCCAAATTTTTGTGATAGTCTCTTTCATAAATCCACACTTACTATATTTTACCTATTCATTAAATCAAAGACCCGCTTTGGTGGCCACATGGTGTAAGGCACTACTCTCGCCATATATTAGACTGCCGAAGACGGGGAGATAGGGGTTCGATCCCAGTTGGGGGACACTGAGGGAGGTTTTCATAAATATGTCCCCCTCTCCCTTCACGCAAATGCGGGTACAATTACTATAAATTTAACTTTCCTAAGCCCCAACACATTAGTGTAATTAGTACAGAGACGTATAAACCCTAACGGTTAGTAGCACACGTTACTAACAAAAACAAAAAAACCTCGTAATCGGTATGAATAAGAATATACTAAGTAATTATCTCACCTGATGGTTTTCTTCGTCCATGTTTGTGTGTTCTTCACCGAGAAACACTTATTGGGTAGAAGGTGTATTTCCTGTCGACACTAATCAGTGTCTTAGTACACCGAAAGCCCATCAGTTCCAGGATAAATGTGTTAAACTACTTCAAACTGTGGACATTTAATTTTGGGTTAAAACAATCAGAGAACACGCGTGTCAACGAATTAATCTTTTAAGGGTTTGGTTTATATTATTCATTTCCGGATCATACATTGTTGGGTTGAATGTAAACATAGTTTTATTGTTGGAGTGTTATAAACAAATAATATTATTTGATTTATTTTATCTTTAATTAGCACCTATATACATTTTTGCAAAGGCTTACCAATTTTATAGATATAGTCCAAATATAATATTAAATTTAATTTTTTTTTAATAATTCAGGTATAGCTTATAAACATCCTAATTAAAACTAATGAGTGAAAATCATGTCTAGATCGGTTCAGCAGTTTTCAAGTTTATCGAGAATATACAAACAAAACACAAACATCTTTATGTAAGTAAGAAATGAGAGATGAGAGTGTAATTTTCCCCCAAATTATACAGTAAAATATCTCTTAGTGAACACCTCCGAAAATAGGATTATTTATTATGACGGACAGTTTAAATTTCCGCGGCAAAACAAGGTGGGCTTTTACGGTTAATCAACTTCCCAATAACGAACACGAGCACTTCTAGATACGCATGTTTATACATATTGATCTCCAAACAGTGGTCAAAAATTGAAAAGATCAGTCCATTAGATTGTAGGAATGTCAGTTATGTCATTGCCTAGCGTAAACTGTGAGCATTCTACCCTTCCCCCTCTAGCTAAAGTTTATAAAATAGCCCTACATGGTTTTAGCTTCGGTACTTCGAGCTCATACCTCCACCCCACTCACCCCCAAGCTATCAGCGAGGACGATGTTCTAACAATACAGTCTGTAATCGTGCGCACACACTTTATACAGTGCATAAGGCCTATTGTTCACATTTAATTTTATTTGTGTATTGTTCTGTGCATTATGCCATACATACTGTAAACTACGTACAATATTAATAATTATAAATTATTCATAACTATCCTGCGTACAGTAATCCACTATGCAGTAATTATATTGTTGTAATTGGTATCTACAGTGTGTAAGTTTTTATAGATTTAATTGTGCTCAAGAAGTATGATTTAAATAAATATATTTTTCCATAAACCGGACATCTCTTAATAACGGACCAATCTTTGATCCTCGGAAAGGGTCCGCTATTAAGAGATTTCTTGGTATTAATAAATATAATCAATGATAGCTTAAATGGGGGTCAGCTAATTTTTCTGGTCAAATATAACTCTGTACAACACTTACAGACTTGAAGTAATTGACGAGAAACACCAAAATTATTAAATGGTGGTCAAATATAATTTTATTTATGCGGTCTAAAGATGAAAATGCCAATACGTAGGATGAACTCTCCATTAGTAATATTTGGGTGTCAATCATTTTGTTCACAAGCTACAATTGCACCGTTGGCCACTCAGACCTAAAAATCAGTCTAGTCTTGTTTGGTTTCCTGCTGATGAGATACGGATTTGATTTCCAGCCTACTAATTTCTATTTTCCTAAATGTTTTCCCACTCTTATTCCCCAAAAATGTACGCATCATTTTCTCTACATTTAACCATCTTTATAATTACCCCATTTTTGCGGATGGGTGGTAGGACGTGAAACATGGGGAGCACTGAGCAAAATATTGTAACACATTTAAAACTTTATTGTCAAAGCCTTGAGCTAGATGGGGTTGTTTATTTAGAATTGGTTAACTTTGTTTTTATACCTACGTGACTGAAAGCACTGGCTAAGCAAATTTGATGTAATGCATTAGAAAAAATTAAAGAGGAATGCTGACAACTCACAACAAACTTGTACTAGTTGTGAAGTAACGAGGCCAGATCAGGCTATAAAAGTCTTTGTTTTATTGTTATCGTGGCACACATTATCCTCTATATAGGAGGCAGTTACTCAGTCCATCGAAGGACCATAGCAGATTAGAACCTCAGGTGAACATTGGTACCTGTGCTAGAGGGCAACTACCGTGCCCAGGGTAATGAATTTGAGTCTGTAGGAGGTCACGAATCATGTCATTAGTAACAACAGTTTAAGTATTCACGACTAAGCCAATTCTTCCACGAGTGGAAACGTCCAATTTGCTTTATATATTTTTATAACACCTTGAACATCACACTTTGTGTTATCTCCTAGTGCTACTATTAAACCAAAATACGAAACCTCCCGTATCATTTTGAATCCAACCAACTACCTTGCCACCGACTCTACCATTCTTTGTAAGCTATCCTGAAAGATCCGGCCCACGGAGAGGGATAGGTGACTTTAACTTCAGTCTCTTAACATACGAGATATTATTTATTGTTTTAACACGCCAAGGATTATACGTGTTGGTTCAGGTTATACGTATACATGATACTTACTCTAATAGAGTAGGGATGAGGAAGGAAGCAATTTTTAGATGTAATCAATCCGCATTTGCCTAGAGGATGAGTGGGAAACCATTGAAGAAAAACCACCCCCAGTACACATGAGTGGGATTCAAACCCCGATCTCAGTCATCAGTAGGACAGTATAAAACAAGAGTAAGACCTTAGGCCATCCGATCACAGAAACGGGGGATTTTGCTTCTTTTTTTCCTAGCCTCGCGTCTTACTAGCCGTTTGGGTGTTACGCTTATGTACTAATTACGCTAATGGTTTTAAATATTAGGAAGGTTATATTTTTTGGAAGTGTACCCACACTTGCATGGAGAGATAAAAAGAGAGAGCGATAGAGAAAGAGAGAGTGAAAAGCCATAATCGAAAACCAGTGAACACAACCAATATTTGAACCTCAATCTCCCAGTCATCGGCAGTCTAGTCTACTGCGAGGGTAGCGCCATGCGGCCATAAAGTGGATGATTTTACTCTTCATGTTTCGATTTAGACTAATTCTATTTTCTTTAATGCCTGTCCAGAATATCCTAAATTAATTAAACTAATTTAATAGGAATGAGTATATTTTAATTTCTTGTAAATGTACAGTACCTGAATTTACGTCATGGCGTAAAACAAATATCCATTTAGATTAAAATAAAACCTCTATCAGTACACCTGGACTGGATTCTAAACCCAACATTGTCGTCACCAGTAAACCAAACTAGATGAGCTTGACATTTAGACGTATAGTCCACGTCCCCACATATGCATGTGACAAATCTTCTTGATTTTAAAATTAATTCTAGATAACTAGTAACCATCTCTTAATCCTACAAACATATTTTGATTATGAATTTTGCAGCGAAATGTTTTTATTTCATTTTTATATTTTCAATCAAAATTGTCTCTTGAATATTTTGCTGTCAATATCGACACACGTGCATCTTTATTTGTATTTGTATGAATCATTGTGTTTGCCTTTAGTAATAAACTGGATATACTGTCATGAGTTGGCTCGAGTTTGAAGCCGAGTTGGATGATCTGTGATTGTATCTTCAAAAATTGACTGTTTGAAAAATTGTTTGAATGTAGGAAAATGTTTTGAGAAATACTTAATATTTGCCAATAATGGCCTCACTCTGAATACATATTAAACCAGCTTAACTCATCATTGAAATCTTACGGCCACATTAACTTAGTGGATAACTAATATTTAAAAATCTTTCAGTTTATTAATATGATTGAAAGCTAATTAATATATCAGTTGCATTTCTCTGAGCATCTGCGGGTATAATACATTTAGTTGTTACTTTATTTACCTCTACGTATTAGTATGAACATGTGGATAGCCCTGACGGGCATTTAAACGCGGTGTGCTAAAATAATAATCGCTTCAATTTCTAATCTTATAGTTAACAACTTTGTTTTAGGAAGAATATATTTTAGATGTTAGATAAGTCATTCTTGCTCAGTGCCTGTTTAATACTTTCCTCATTTCCTCCTGGAGACACTTCTCTCCTCCTTTCCCTTTTCTCGTACTTTTAGAGAGGTTTGAGTTACTGTTATGGATAACATCACAGGATTTCCACTTTTCTCTTACTGCTTCGTTTATATTATAGAGATACTGTCCTGTACAAAAAAAAACACCAACTTGCACTTTGGATTTGGTAAATTGGAACGTTCTTGGATGTTTTATAGTTATTATATTTAAATAATAAATAAAATGCATCAAACACTTATTGAATACATAAATATTAATTTAACATTCTTCTTCTTGTTAGGTAAACAACCCGAAATGTGGTTTTATGTGGTTTCTATCTATCCGAAGCTGGGCATTCATTCAACCCTTCATCTTGTTAGTGCTGCCCGCACAATCTGGTATATAGCCATGTTTTAGAGGAGTGCAGGAAGTGTTGTGCTCTTCGGATTCCTTCAATATTTTCCCCTATCCTCCATGAATGGTTCCCCACGCTCATTCCATTAAAATACGGTTAGATTACCCCTAAAATGCCTCCTTCATCGTTATAAGATCTTTAGAGTAATTATAATTTATGTGTATAACCTAAACAGTTAGTAAGATGCGGTTGTAAAAAGAAAAAAATACATTAGTACCAATTATTGGTCAAACGCGTCCTCTTTTGCATTAGACTAAATTCTGGAGACAAAGATATTGAGGCTTGAGCCCCAGTCAAGTATATTGATTATTTTTCTAAATTGTTTTTTATTTTTCCTCCACCAAAATACTGGTACATTTCTCTAAAATTCCATATTCCTCAACCCTAGCTCACTAGAGTAATCCATGTCTCTGTAACACCCGAATGAATACTAAGACGCAAAATACTTGTTTATTTAATGTGGGAGGAATATGAAAGGTGGAGTTATATTTTACATATTCCTACACTACCAAAAAACGAGGAAAATGAACTTGACATTTATTTTATGTGACCACCGTTATGGATTATTCTTGTTAAGGTGATTGGCCCTTTTAATTTGGCGTGTAAATGCAGAGCGATGGGATCAAACGGTTATCTTCAAGAATAGTTATTGTTTTCCAACTATATTTTCAGTAATGGTTTTTTCAAGAATAGAAGCATGTTGATTAAGTTGTAATATTTGTAACCGTACTTCCTCTATAATTTTGAAAGTGATCAAATATTGATAATATTGAAATTATTCCATAAAAAACTGCCGACTTCAAAACCAAAAATAAGAAAATGTAACAATTAATAAACATCGATACATTATCCTAGAAGGGGTGTTGGAAATATTGACATAACAACTTCACTCGTTCTCGAGAAAACTGATATTTACAAACGTGTGATTTTTTCCGCAAGACCTGTCTGGTAGCTAGCGCCATCTACGGTTTCTGTGATCCATCTGTTCTTGTTGGCACGGAAGGATTCTTTAGTTAGTTGTGAAGCCCCACTACGTCTTTCATCCTCCCATTCACCATCCCAAATAGGTTTTAGACTTGCACTCGACAGGGCCAGGGGGCCTAAGGTAAAGTACGGGGAGCGCGAAAAATAAGGCCCGTGTTTCTACAATTTTTAGAGAATAAAATTTTTCTTGTCAAAAGAATTCAAATGTTTTTATATTATAAATATATAGTTTAATTTTCTTAAGGTGTGTTAGAGAGGACCGCAAGTGTTTTTAAAGTGTTTATAGAATTGAAATGTTTCGACCAAAATAAATCAAATATTTCTCAAGTAGCAACATAGAGTTTAGTTTTATGCACATGTTTATATCAACAGATCTTGAATATATATCGAGGGTGTCCTGGAATTTTGTCAAAACCTTTTCTCTTTATGTAAAAAGTGTTGACAAAATTCCAGGACACCCTTAATAGATATTTAGGATCTGTTGATATTAGCATGTGCATAAAACTAAACTCTATGTTGCTACTGAAGAAATATTTGATATATTTTGGCCAAAATAATGTAATGCTATAAGAACTGTAAAATTACACTTGCTCCCTTCTGCAGTACCTTTATATGGTGACCTCAACAATTATTGAATATCTGTCCAGGATCTCCTGGAATTTAATAACGACTTTCACTGTTAATTTAAAAAGTTTTTAGTGCTTCTATTCTCACAAGTATAAGTAAGGTCAGTGTGCGAAGAAAATAAAACTATGGTTTTAATGGAGCAATGTTGTATTTATTTTGGCCAAACAAATGTTTTGATATAACATTTAAAAAAAGGTTAATGTTTTTTCGGGTTCCCTACACTCCAACATTAGTTAACAATTATTCAAGCATAAATAAATATATTTTTCTATACATGTGTTTATAATTCTACCTGTAACCTTTTAGTCAGCTACATAACCAACCAAAAAACCAACACTATGAGCCATATGCCCACATACTTGTGTTCACGCAATAACCAAGTGTTTGCCCAAACATTGATGATAGTTAGTGAAAACATATCGACATAACATTCACCCACTTTAAAATATTAACTGTTGAAAACAAGCAAAGCTCGTAGCTCTAAGCAACACCCAACTCCCGTCACTAACAAACTAACAAATGACGTCACTCCTTGCGTCATTCGCACCCTACACACACACGTTACTTGCCTGTGTCCATGTGACGTATGGTAAACATGACACGGCCAGTTCCGAGTGTTGTCCACTTTTATCACCAACACCGAAGTAATTACCACATAAATTACTCGTTTATAATGTGTGTTGGAACTACATGTTGCTTTAGAGTGAAGGGGGCGACGGGGGGGGGGNGGGGGGGATGGAAGGAGGAGGTATTAACCAACTTGGCATCCATACTGAACTATTCCATTATTTAGGCTTGGTAATTGTTTGTAATTGAAAAGGATTTTGTGATATATTTTAAAATATTTTATATCGGAGTGGAAAGGTTTTAAAATACTATCAATATCGCTAAATGTTAGTATAATGTTTTTTCTGACGCCAATTTAAGGTTCATATTATACTAACTCACCTTAGCTTAGTCTGTAGCAAGTACTTCTACTGAACTAAAAGTCCCAGGTTCGATTCCTGGAATGGCTGAAAATTTATCATTGACGAAATGACGAAAATATGGATTTTTCCTTTCACATTGATAAATTGATGGCCGGGGACTAACTATTTTAGCCTGTAACAATCTTATGATAGATTGCAAGGCATATGATTTTACGACAGGATTAGCCAGTTGGTAGTGGGAAACATAATTCTTGACTAAAATACTGACCCGAGCCACAGACTGTGAAATTAAAGTACCTAAAAAAAAGTCCGTATTTACTAGGATTTTATTATGTGCTATGATTGATTTTTAATTTTTAATCACTATAAAAATATACATATTTTATCCAATGTTATACACTTAATTTAGTACAAACGCGCTATAATTTAGGTGTTATTTTTTCTAACAAAAATAATTAGGTTATATGTTTATATTAGCAAATTGATCCATTCTTTCCAGGGCTTGATAGCCCCAACTCTATATCAAATTATAACTTTCAACATCCGGTTACCCATTTATTGATAGTTCCTCGTTGTAAAATACTGAGCTAGCTTTGGCTATCTTAGACCAAACAAGGGGAGTCATAAATTAAAATAAATTAAATAATTTGAGACCTTATCCACAATCTGGATGCACACATAAATGAAATAGATTAACAACGCAATATTTACCTCAAAATGATCAACAAGGGGAGACGTTAGAATTTGATTAAATTTTGGTGCTGCTTAACCGTGCAAAATACGGATAAAACTACTAGTATAATTTTTGAGAAAGTTGGTTCTATAGGGTCAACATGTATTATTGTTATAGTTTAATATTACTAATAATAATTACTTTTTTGTATGAATATTTATTTGCCAATATCTACTCTGGAACAATAAATATAAAGTGGGGGTGTACTGGGCTGCCAAGACACCAGTTTGACTCGGGCCACCACAACTACTTAAAACTAAAATAAAGTTATCCTTTTAATTTTATACGAAACATTTCATTAAATTTTAATCAAAAATTCAAGTGAGTAGGTCCAAGTGTAGCCATAATACATATGAGCGCATTAAATATCAAACAGCCCTTTTTAATGGTTTATGGGTGTTGTTTATAATAACAATAATACTATTATCTTCTTTATCTGGGCAAAGTTAAGGCCAGAGCCTTTTCTCATACTTAACCCACTTGAACATAAAGAATATACATTTGATATATATCCGTTAAAAACTAATGTATAATATTTGTACGAAGAAAATTAAAACATATTGCCAAGATAGATAATGTTACATTTATGAACATATTAAAATAAAATAAATGAGGAAAGTAGAACTAAATATAGAAGAGAGTGAAAAAAAGCCATTTAGGTATGTAATCATTCCATACACACATTAACATTTCATTATGTTAACATATTTAAACATGATGGAGATAGAAAATAGTTTAGAAAGACAACAATGCTGATACTATTTAGTAGCTAAATAGATTAATTACTTTTCATATATAGTTATAATAATAATAATAATTTTACTTAATACATATTCGTACTTTAGCCCAACATATTTTAAACCAAATCGGTAAATGTGGATAATTATTATTACTGGCTTGGTAATCTAAACAAGTAGCTAGCGGATCGGGTATGATAATACAAACTTTGATATTTTAAAAATAGGCTCCCAGCTGTTGATTTATAATCTAGAAGCATTTTTTCTCACGCTAGTAGAATGAAGACGATATATTATGTGGACTGAATACCTACGTAATCATTGATACTATAGCAAGTATGGTATAGGGACTAAATTTACTACTAATAAACTTAAAATTATTCACTATCCACTTCAGCATGCACTAAATCATAGCTTCAGTATTCATGAATATTTGTTAAGGGTCGTCATATGTATATTACCGAGACATTTGGGACCTCCCAGTCCATCCTTGTCATGAGATGAGCAAGAAGTAATAAGCATATTTTGAAACTGAACGGCAATGATGGACCTCTGAAAGACAATAATAAAATAACACTCCGGATTTTATTCAAGACATTTCTATTATTTAAATATAAAACAAAATAATGTATACCATCTTAATATCAATAAAAATCTTAAATTGTTTTAGGTGTCTCATTTAGAACGTTTATTCAGTGATTTTTTAGAGTGATCAACGTGATTTATCTTGATTTTTATATTTCCGTATGAATACATTTTAAAATAGGTTTGTTTTATGCTTTACAATTTCTCCCTACATAGTATAGATTTAATTTTTTGTGAATTATATGGTACCATGTTAAAATACATTTACATATAAAATGAAAGTTTTATCATATATTAGATATATTTTACTGAAAAAAACTATACAAAATATTTATTAATTGTATGTTGGTTTCATAGATAGTGAGATAGTGAAATAAACCACTTCCACCTACACTTTATCTTACAACTTATGTGGGATATATGCAATCAACTATACTAATAGGGCAAGGATGAGGAAGGTATAAATTTATATAAAGGTATTTCTATTTAACTAAATACACTATCAAAAAAATAATACAGATGTAATGCTATCATACTGTAAAACACATAACATTCAAATATTTAGGAACCATTATTTTAACTGGTAATAAAGACATTAGAGTGGAAATAAGGAAAAAAATGGAGGCTAATACTCAGTCGGTAAGTTGTTGACATATTGCCTGCATTTTAGGAATTTAAAACTCAGACTATACCAAACAATAGTCTTACCTGTTGATCTCGATAGGTGTGGAACGTAGTCTATAACCTTACGTGATTAAAACAAATTTAATTTGTTCAAAAACAAGATGCTTAGGAAGATATATGGCCGAAAAAAGAGAGGAAGCTAATAGAGAACGTTAGTATTTAGAGACAATATTTAGTAAGAAAACCTCCCTCAGTTGGTATTCTGAACTATATTCTCACGTCATAGGCAAATCATATCAGATGTCCTATACATTTAGTCCACGTATCTTCTAATGAAGGTATGGCTATATTTAGGTGCTTATTACACGCTGTCAGGCGTAGGGGCTAAATTTAAGGCTCAATAAATGTAGTTTTCCAAAGTCGGGGAGGTCAGGGTTTATACACCGGCTGGGTGATCTGAGTGTGTTTTATTTGTTAATGATTTAACAATCCTCCCCTACGTAAATTTTAGCACTTTTTCTTTGGATTCTAATTTCATTAAACCCACCAGATTATTTACTCACGCTGTGCCATTAGGAATTCGAAAGTTCCTTGCTGCATTTATAAAAGTAAGCCACCTATCCCTATATTTATCTAGTTCTATCCAGTCCACCTCCTTACACCCCATCACTATCTTAAGCTAGTTCTATCCAGTCAGCCTCATTATACCCTATCATTATCTTCGGCTAGCTCTATCTAGTAATCTCATTAGACCATATCCCTACCTTGAGATAGATGTATCCAGTCCACCTAACCACACCCTATGTCTTTCAGGTCCACTGTAAGGCTATTCCCTCATCTGCGTCTAAGTCTTCTCCATGGTCTCTTCACATTGAATTTGACTGTCAATATCTTGAACAAGGCTCTAGAATCTCCCATTTACGCTGCATGCCATTGACCACTCTAATCTGCTAGACTTTATCATCCTATGTATGTCCTGTAATGAGTAAAATATATATTACTCATCATTATGTAACCTCTTCAACTCACCAGTAGCCTCATCCCTTTTGGACCAAATATCTTCCAAAGCACCTTGTTTTCAATTATTTCGTCATGTAAGGTAAGAGATCTACCATGTTAGTAAAATTAATATTATATATATATATATATACGCATATCCCAAACGAGTAGTGAAACGCATTGAAAAAAGTTTATTATGATATATTTAAAGTGAATATGGGACGATCAAATACTAGAATTCCTCGACGCCTCTGGTATTTGAGATTCGTAAAAATTTAGCTTATACATATATGAATACCTTGTAGTGATTTAACATTTAAAAGCAATTGGTAAAACATATATATATATATATATATATATATAGTCTTGTGGAGCTGGGAGGTTAAAAAAAACCACAAAAAATATAATTTTATTACTTAGTTATAACCAACTAAACACAATAAAGATTTCTTTGTTCCTCATGACGTAATAGGCGTGACAAATCATGTATTATTGGTCAGTGACACCAAGATTTATACAGTATTTTGTGAATTGAATTTTAAATATTTTCACCTCAACTAAATTTGTACATGTTTAAAGAAAGAAAATTCAAAATTCAGATTCGAGAAATGTATCATTCAACAAATAAAATTTAATGTTATCTAAGTTATGAAACAAAATAGCAGTTGACTCGATATAAATAATCAAGATTATATCAGAAAATGTTTGATCCAGCAACCTGGTTACTAAAGATCGTCGATACATTATGTTAAGAGAGAATTGACGTTACCTGACTCCTCATCGGGTCCGTGTTGATCTGGCACATGTAGGTCCCCGAGTCGTTCTTCTGGACCGTGGACACGTGTAGTTTCCACGTGTTGTGTCCGTTGTGGGTAACAGACAGCCGCGGGTTGTGGGCCACAAGGTGCGTGTGGATGGCAAGGATAGCCTTGGAGTCCGACTTGATCCACGCCACCTGCAATAAAATCCCTCGTTGGTATGTTACCTGTTTTGGAGACTTTAGCTAAATAGGAAATTAAGTTGATATTTAAACATTAATAATATTTCTTAAGAACAATTTATTTTAGTAAGAAGAGTTTTGAGTATAACTAGTAAAAAAGAATAAGTTCGAAAATTCTAAAAAGCCTATAGCATTTAAATCTGTATAGTTGCACACTGGGCAGTCAATTAATGATAATCAAGATCGGAAAAAGATCGATAACTTGGTATAAATAGAAAACTGTCATAAGAAAATGATTTTGTGCGTCTGTACAGCATGTTCTTTTAAAATGGAGTGAGAGTGGTGAAATCAACATACTGGTGAATGTAACTTGGAGAGTAGTTGGATGTATGTGGATTATTGCAAAGAATGAAAAGAAAGAGGCAAATATGGCAGTATATAAATTAGTGTTAACACCAATATTGTTTTATGGATGTGAATCGTGTGATTGTCAGAAAAAAAACACAAGCAAGATGAATACGGTTTGTAGGAGATATCTAATAACTGTAGGTAGAAGAACTCACATGGACAGAATCAGTAATTATTGGTTACGATAGGAGTGTGGTTTGAAAGAGAATCCAATACGTCAATGGGAAATGAATTTTTTACTTTGGTTTGGGCATGTTAAGAGGATAAATGTGGTTACAGTGATGAAGCAAATATATGAAGGTAGTGTGGGTTTATTAAAATTGAGGGCCAGGCCATGTAATATGTGTATAAATTTGGTAGACGAATGGGTAAATAATAGAAACATTAAAATCTTTATGAATAAAGAAAGTATGCATGACTCAATGTATGGATGTTGTTGAAGCGAATGGAGTATGAAATGATAGGGAAGTGTGGAGAAAGTTAGTGAGGATGGATTAAAAACGGAATTGTGGTTTTTTAACTATATGCACAGTTTATTGCGTACCCCGTAAGGTAACAGAGTTATTAATTATGTATTAATTAAGTTTATTAATGGTGATAGGATAAAGAATATTATAAGAATCTGTTAAAGTACAAAATACCTTATAGCATTGGAAATTCTAATAATATTTAAAAATATTGCTAGAAATGTGTTGAAAAATGAAAAAAATTCGGCTAAGTTTTGTTGTATATTGCAAATTTTGATTAGATGAAGACAAATCATCATTGTATTTAACCTGAAGAGTTGCATGTTAAAAGTAATTTTAGTTTCTCTCCAACATTATTTTACGGAATTCAAATGAATTACACTCATTAGATTCTATATTGCTAGTGACAGGTAAATCAAGATTCATATCTAGGTCTGGTATCCTGAGACTTGTTGTAACTCAATATTTTCCCCCTTTCCCTCTATTCAAATGAAGAATAATTTTCTCAAAATTAAACCTTTCCTAAACTTATTAGAATAGCCTAATCAGTTTTTGCTTTTATCCCAAACAGGCATCAAGACGTAGTATAAAGAACACATGGTAATTGAAATATTAAATTCGTACCTACCTTGTAGAATATATAAGCAAACCTTGTTTAATACATATTCACATTGAAAGTCTATTCAAATATCTAAACAATTATATAATTAAATAAAACAATTTAAATATATCCATTGTAATCAGAAGTTAAAATATATCCATTGTAGTCACAGGCTATATAATAATTCACAAGATTATATAATTATCAAGAACAAACCTTTTATGAATTTACTAAGTATATAAAATATTAAATTAAAAAACCTACGAAATGCCAATGCATCAAACATCTCTAAGAAACTCCAATCTGTCTAGTCAACAACCACGATGTGATCTCTGAGAACATCCAAACTGTCTAGTCAACAATCACGAACTGATCTCTCAGAACATCCAAACTGTCTAGTCAACAATCACGAACTGATCTCTCTGAACATCCAAACTGTCTAGTCAACAATCACGAACTGATCTCTCAGAACATCCAAACTGTCTAGTCAACAATCACGAACAGATCTCTCAAAACATCCAAACTCTCTAGTCAACAACCACGATTTGATCTCTTAGAACATCCAAACTCTCTAGTCAATAATCACGAACTGATCTCTCAGAACATCCAAACTGTCTAGTCATATCCAAGAACTTATCTCTTAGAACATACAAGCTGTCTAATCAACAACCACGAACTGATCTCTCAGAACATCCAAACTGCCTAATCAACAACCACGAACTGATCTCCCAAAATATCCAAACTGTCTAGTCAACAACCACGAACTGATCTCTCAGAACATCCAAACTGTCTAGTCAACAATCACGAACTAATCTATCAGATTATCCAAACTGTCTAGTCAACAACCACGAACTAATCTCTCAGATTATCCAAACTGTCTAGTCAACAATCACGAACTGATCTGTCAGAACATTCAAACTGTCTAATCAACAACCACGAATTTATCTCTCAGAACCTTCAAACTGTCTAGTCAAAAATCACAAACTGATCTCTCCGAACATCCAAACTGTCTAGTCAACAATCACGAACTGATCTCTCAGAACACCCAAAATGTCTAGTCTACAACCACGAACTGATCTCCTAGAACATACAAACTGCCTAGTCAACAACCACGATTTGATCACTTAGAACATCCAAACTGTCTAGTCAACAATCACGAACTGATATCCCAGTACATCCAAACTGTCTAGTCAACAATCACGAGCTGATTTTATCAGAACATCCTAACTGTCTAGTCAAAAATCACGAACTGATCTCTTAGAACATCCAAAGTGTCTAGTCAACATCCACGATTTGATCTCTTAGAACATCCAAACTCTCTAGTCAACAATCACGAAATTATCTCTTATAACATCCAAATGGTATAATCTACAATCACAAACTGATCTCTGAGAACATCCAAACTGTCTAATCAACAACCACGAACTGACATCTCAGAACATTCAAACTGTCTAATCAACAATCACGAACTAATTAATCTCTCAGAACATCCAAACTGTCAACAATCACGAACTAATCACTCGGAATATCCAAACTGTCTTGTCAACAATCATGAACTGATCTCTTAGAACATCTAATCCGTCTAGTCAACATCACGAACTGATCTCTCAGAACATCCAAACTGTCCAGTCATCATCAAATCAAGACGTTAATTTCTTACAGTCCGACATGTCTATTTTTTTCCCATGACTGACACTCCCACAAACATATAATAAGTTGGCTGAACATAAATTTATCTTTAGATTAAACATGAAGTTTTTAGGAATCCCACTTTTGACCAACAGTGGAAAATATTAAAGTCACTTATAGTTGTTATATCATAAAGGTGTCCTATTTTATTATTAATTAAAAATTTATCTTAAATGTTATCAAAAGCTCCCAATAATTTTTGCTTTTGGATTTCTGTATGGTAATATTCTTAAACAACTAATTAAAAGGGATAAAATATAAGCAAGATATTTTTTGCACCATTTTGGATAATTTCGTTTTCACTTTTCAAATAACGGTGTATGAATATCAAGTTTCTCGTTTAGCTGTAGACTTATATCTATCTTAGTAGGTTTGTAGTAGCGTCGTGGTATGGTAGTTTCAGTGGGTGAAGGGCCTGAATCGATATTTTAAGGGATTTGAATACTCTTCTAGATTTACCCTCACATGTATAGATTTTTTTTAATTTAAGATTCAATCCCACCCTAATCCGGATCAAGGTTTCCAACATTGGGGCCAGCCAGAATGGGCATCGCCCATGCAACGCGCTGAAGTGTTTTAATGTACCAATACTTAATATTTGTAAAAACATTTTAAAATCTCTTTATTCACCTTTGTAGTACATTCGCTCTAAAGTAAGCTAATTCAGTCTAAATACGAAGTTTGTATTTGAATAATATTACATATTTTACAACTAACTTTAATAATTGATGAAACAAATAGCCGAAGCTATTGTTAATGCATTTTAGAGAGGATACTACCTCAAAGATATCATATTCTGAAAGTTGAAAAATGACACCTGTACACGGGAATCGAACCCGGAACCTTCGGCTTAGTACGCCAATGCTCTTACAACTGAGCTATCTTTAATAATACAAATATAAAATATCTTACTGTCACACTTGCTTTTAGTAAATATTTGATTAGGTGTTGTGGAAGAAAATAATTATTTCTTGAAAGTTTGGATTCAATTGAATTTTTCAAGTATATAAAATATTTTTAAAGTGGAAATATCAACCATTGTAGTAAAATGATTTTGCTAATTTGAAAACTAATACTTTTAATAAACTTTAAATTGAAAAATGACACCTGAATACGGGAATAGAATCAAGGATCCATGTCTGAATATCATTTGTCATTTTCAAGAATATGATATCTAGATGTGGTTGTAAAGCTAGTTTTTAAAAATTATAGATTTGCTATTTAATCTATGATAATATTAATAAGTTTAACATTTAGATAATATAATATATTTAATACGTAGTGAAGAGCGTATATTTTATTAATATAGGCAATGATTTCGATTAGATTATCACACTAAGTGCTCTAAGAAATAATGATGTGTGATAAAATAAATGTAATATAATCTATTATAGATTCTAAAAGTATTAAGTTAGTTCACTTTCAAACAACTAAAGTTAATATATTTTTTTTATTACCGTATAATAGTCTTTTTAAATTTTTTTCTTCCTATATTCTTGATGAATGTAGTTGTAGTGTATTTCATTTATAAGTAGACGAATGTGATCCATGCAAAAACAAAAGCCTTCTACATAACCACGTGAATGAGTTGACTCACGAGTGTATATACCTTGATTGGCTATAAGTATCAATATAACCTCAATGCAGCCCACTTCAACTTGCAAGAAAACAAACATTACTGTAGGTGTTTTATAGTGCATGAGCAAGAATGTTTAAGGTTTTAGTGCTTTCATTTCAAAAATAAATATATATTTTCTGATACACCCAATAAAAGGTTAAGGATATAAAATTGCTATTTTATAACATTGTTTCATGACCTTAGAGAATTCGATATAAAGTATTTTAATTATTTCCTAAAGTACACTCAGTCGAAATTGAAAGGTAGCAATTTATAATTCACTGAGCACGCGAGGTATGATATACCTCCACACTTGACTGCAGAATATTTTGCCTAGCTACGCCCAATGCCTATGTTAGAGAAGGCCTTAAGTCGTTAAATTATTATTTATTGACTGTTGAGAGGAGTTATGGGGGAGGGGTCATGTTTTTTAGCAATACCTGAACGGTTTGATTTACTAAATTAATTTTACTTTATTGTTCTGATAATGATAAAATCAATAATTAATATATATACTAAGTTAATTAATTATGTTTGCTCTCATTACCATACAGGATGGTATTTTTTAATTTTTTATAGCTATTAAAAGATTAACCAAGTCAAACGTTATTTGGGCACTGTTGCCCACATTGCTTGGTTTTACATGGTAACATAAAGCAAATCTCCCCTTTTACAGAATCTTCATTACTGTTTGTAGCCAATTATAAATTTATTAATGATTAATTATTATATTCCAAACATGTAACGTAAATAACAGATTAGCTCTAAAAATATTTACTATATTTGTAATAAGCTGAGTTTAAAACAAACTTCTGTAATTTAAGGGTCTCAAATTTATTAGTTTCTTCAAAGTTATTATGATTGTTCATAACTTTGTGGGAGCATAGTTCAATTCCATACTTTATTTAATGTTACCATAGCGGTTATAATATAACTATTAGTAAAACGCTTTAATAATTAATACTTTGGTTAAGAAAAGGTGTGGTTTATTAAGATTTGCGTTGATTATTATCATTTTATATTAAATTTAATGTATAATATTAAATATAATTATTTTTTTCAAATCTGTTTTTTACTAAATCAATTCCGGGAATCCAGACAATGAAACTGGCCATGTCGTAGGCAAGTAATAATACAATATCAGAGTGAGGAGGTTTAAATTATAATTGTAAAGTAAGGATAAATATTATTTTGATTTACGAGCTTAAAACCACTTTACATAATATCTCTGCTTTTTTAAGGTTTTGAATATAAATATATTCAAGTAAAAATATATTGTAGTTCTGTTCTATATTTAAGAATATCTGTCTATAGCCAAGGATACTTGTAATTTCACAACCTATTGAGGTGCATTTATTTATATTCATCATGATGTCTTCTAAGAGAGGATTTCGCATACATAGAGTCAGGGTTTGATTTTCTTTTACAGATACGGCTAGATTTATCTATCTCAGGAACCATTTAACCAATTGCGGTGTGGCTGTTACTTTTGTACTGGATCAATATCCAGGCAGGTTTAAGCATTTTTTGAGTGTAATCAGGTGTTTCGGTGGGAGTTCCGGTGAAGGGTCAGCCGAATGTTTGTATACATTTTTGGAACAACACCATTACTCTGGAGTAGTTTTGATCATTCTTTAGTATATTTATCCGGGCATTTTTTAGTATAGTAATTATAACTGGGTGTATTGGTGTAATTCCCGGTGAAGTGCCAGCTGGATATTTGTCTATATCTATGGAAGCACACAATTACTGTGGTGTATTTTTGATTATTCTGTAGAGTATTTACCCAGGATTTTTTTAGAATAATAATTATAATAGCATGGTTTGGTGTGAGACCCAGTTATGTGCTAGCCGGATATTTGTATATATCTATGGAACCACTTAACCGATTTAAATGAGGTTTTTTTGTAGAATATTTATCCAAGCCAGTCCTAGCATAATTTAATCATGTTATGTTTTGTGAGTCTCGGTGAAGGACCAGCCGGATATTTGTCAACAACCGATTCCGTATTAATTCTATCCTGTAAGATATCAACCGGGGAAATATTAGTTTGATAAACTTAGGTTTTGGGGTTCGAGTCCCTGTTAAAGTTTCGGATGGATGTTGTATATTATATTTTATCTAGGATATTTATAGCCACATAAGTGAATGCAGTGTAATTCTTTTTCTACTAGTCTTACGTAGTTTTTATATCCAGGTAGTTTTGAACATTAGTTTAATCAGGGGTTTTGCTCTGATTCCCTATAAACACTGACAGCCCTAGCTATAATGGATTTTGTGATTAAGTGAATAATGTGATCCAACCCGCCTTTTAGACAAGCGCCATTTAACTATTTTACTCTATACGCGGACATTCTCGGCCAGCCAGTGCTTACATAACTATTTATTAATATGTTTGAGTGTCAGGAAAACTTCAATATTTCTTAGGTAATGTTCATATAGTCAATCTTATATCAATTGGACAAGGAAAGAGTGTTTAAAGCAATTTTTGAAGGTAGGTTTTTTTTTATTAGCACCACGTCTTACTACACGTTTTGGTAATATGCCTAAGTAATAATTACTCTAATGGGTTAGGAATTGGAAAGGTTGAAGTTAGAGGAAGGGAACCCGCATTTGCGTGGAAGGTGAGTGTAAAACCACTCAGGAAAAACTAACCTATTTCACCAGAGCGAGATTAGAAAATCGATCTCAACATCCTTGTCAGTCGAGCTAAGCAGTAAGCTAGCGCGTTAGTTAACTACGCCACCGGGGTGGGTCTGAGAGTTGTTGATAATCTCAATGTGGTAAAAACATTAATGATTGAACTTTAAAAAGAAAGCCCCGAGTTAATAATATATTATATACCAGTGTGATAGCTACTCGAAAAACTTACAAAATAAAATATTTAATATCTTATATTTAACAAAATTACAAAGTAAAATCAATATTCTAGGAAATACAGTAAATAATGTATATTAAACTGCAACGGTATTCATGCGGACAAAAAAATTTTTTTTATATGGTCCATTTTCAGTGATGGATGAAATAGGGTTCTAGTTCTGGCCGGGAATATCGAGACACGTTTTCTTAAATTGTTTCCCAACTTCCCTCCAAGCAAATGTGGTTACATCACCTTAAATTTGTAACTTTTTAATCACTATCCCCCAGTAATTAGTAGTAAATATGGTTGAAATAGGTAAGATTATGTTACTTATAAATATTCTCTTACAGTTCACTCTGGATTATATTATCCTCTTTACGGAAGAACGGAATTTCACCTTCCTCCTGATCCACAAAATCCATTAACTACTGTCAGTATTTCCAGGGACTCACAAGATAACACCTGATTAGACAAATGTTCAAACCTGCCTGGGTATTAAAACTATGTAAGCCTAGTTGAAAAAGAATTACACTGCATTCGCCTATGTGGCTATAAATATCCTAGATAAAATATACACAACATCCACCCCAAACTTTAACAGGGACTCGAACACCAAAATCTAAGTCTATCATACTAATACATCCCTGGTTGATATCTTACAGGATAGAATTAATACGGAATCAGTTGTTGACAAATATCCGGCTGGTCCTTCACCGAGACTCACAACACAAAACATGATTAAATTATGCTAAGACTGGCTTGGATAAATATTCTACAAAAAAACCTCATTCAAATCGGTTAAGTGGTTCCATAGATATAGACAAAGATCCAGCTGGCACTTCACCGGGAATTACACCAATACACCCAATTATAATTACTATACTAAAAAATGCCTGGATAAATATATTAAAGAATGATCAAAACTACTCCAGAGTAATGGTGTTGTTCAAAAAATGTATACAAACATTCGGCTGACCTTTCACCAGATCTCCCACCGAAACACCTGATTACACTCAAATAATGCTTAAACATGCCTGGATATTGATCCAGTACAAAATTAACAGCCACACCGCAATTTGTTAAATGATTCCTGAGATAAATACATCCAGCCATATCTTTAAAATAAAATCAAACCCTTACTCTATGTATGCGAAATCCTCTCTTAGGAGATATCATGATGAATAGAAATAAATGCACCGCAATAGGTTGTGAAATTACAAGTATCCGTGGCTATAGACAGATATTCTTAAATGTAGTACAGAACTACAATATATTTTTACTTGGATGTATTTCTATTTCAAACCTTAAGAAAGCAGAGATATTATGTAAAGTGGTTTTAAGCTCGTAAAACAACACTATATTTATCCTTGCTTTACAATTTTCATTTAAACCTCCTCACTCTGATATTGTATTATTACTTGCCTACGACATAGCCAGTTTTATTGTTTGGATTTCCAGAATTGATTTAGTAAAAAACAGATTTGACAAAAATAATTTCAGTTTATATTTTACATCAAATTAATTATAAAATGATAATAATCAACGCAAATCTTAATAAATCACACCTTTTATCAATCATAGTATTAATTATTAAAGCGTTTTACCAATAGTTATATTATAGCCGCTATGGTAACATTAAATAAAGTATGGAATTGAACTATGCTCCCACAAAAATATACACAGTTACAATAACTTTTAAGAAAGAAAGAAATTCACTTTTATAACTAAAATATGTCCAATAGATGAGATTTTATCAATATCTATTTTTTGTCCACCCGGAAATAATATAAATTATTTTAAATTATGATTGGGACCCTTTAATTACATAAGTTTGTTTCAAACTCAGCTTCTTACAAATAAAGTAAAAATCTTTTTTAGAGTTAATCTGTTATTTACATTACATGTTTTAAATATAATAATTAATCATTTATAAATTTATAATTGGATATAAACAGTAATTAAGATTCTGGAAAAGGGGAGACTTGCTTTATGTTACCATGTAAAACCAAGCAATGCAGGCAACAGTGCCCAAATAACGTTTGACTTGGATAAACTTTTAATAGCTATAAAAAAAATACCAGCCTGTATTCTAATGAGAGCAAACATAATAAATTAACTTAGTATATAAATATTAATTATTGATTTTATCATTATCAGAACAATAAAGTAAAATTAATTTATTAAATCAAACCATTCGGGTATCGATAAAAGACATAACCCCTCCCCCATAACTCCTTCCCAACGTTCTAGAAATAATTTAACGACTTAAGTCCTTCTCTAACTTAGGCGTTGGGCGTAGCTAGGCAAAATATTCTGCAGTCATGTGTGGAGGTATATCATACCTCGCGGGCTCAGTGAATTATAAGTTGCTACCTTTCAATCATGACGGAGAGTACATATCTTTTTTCAATTAACTTAATATTATTTGTAACTGTTTGTTCCAACGCAAATGTGGGTATATTTCCTCTAAATTTAACTTTCCTCATCCCTAACTCATTAGTATTAATATTATTAATAGTACATACGCGTATAGCTTGAACGGCTAGAAAGTCGTGGTGCTAAAAAAACAGAAACATTACTAAGTATTTTTAAATCCTGTCACGCTTTCATTTTTTTTGTATGTTAGGGGGTGTGGCGTGTTAGGGGATTTCGGGAGTTAGTGAGGAGGTTTTGGGGGGAGGTGAGGGTGTTAAGTTTTGTGTGTATGTTTCTTTAATTATATCCTACGACACTCAAGATTCAAGCTATTGTAAATAATGAGCTCGTATTTCTTAAGTTTAAATTGTTTCAAACTTAAAAATATGTATATTAATTGTTTGGATAGATGGTACAGTTTTTATTGCTGTGTCAGTCATTTTTGGTGCGATAGTTGATAAACAAATATTTTTCAGCAAATACATTTTGTTTATCTACCACTTGTTAACTAGACTAGATAACGACAAATATTAGTGTTCACTCAAAATAAAGTTTAGTTAGTACATTTAAACTCCTAAGTAGCTAATTAGCAATAGTTTGATAGCAATATATTTATACCATGCAATGATTTTGTATAAAATCTAGCAATTAACAAGAGAGAATACTCTTAACTAATTCCACTATGATGGAAACCAAATCTACATACGAAGAACTAACTTTTATTCTTCATAAATGTATCTAGTCTGATCTTAAATAATTTTGTAAAATGTTACTACTACCACTACCACCACCACCACCACTACCACTACTACTACTACTACTACTACTACCACTATTAGAGTTAGAATTATGTTAGTTGTTAGAATATACTTAAAGGTATGAAATGTATTTATTACATTTTTACACTATGGCAGTTCTAAACATTTAGAAATGTTACTACTACCCCCAACCACCACCACCACCACCACCAATACTACTACTACTACTACTACTACTACTACTAGAGTTAGAATTATGTTCGTTGTTAGAATAGACTTAAAGAATGAAATGTATTTATTACATTTTTACACTATGGCAGTTCTAAACATTTAGAAATGTTTTCCATGACTACACAAATCTTCAGGTGAGCACGTTTCTAATAAATGCATTTCCAAGTTAATATTTCTTCCGTATGGCTCAATTTGATTAAGTCGTTTTTCGATATCTTGAATTTTCTTGTCTTTTTGTTTGTTTTCCTAGTATAATGCGTTTTATTTTTGTTAATTTCCTATTATTGTCTAACAGTTATTTCATTTCCCTTCTCATATCATCATAAAAATCAGAGAGCTTGGACATGTTATTTTCTAGTTTTTCTTAGTACTTCTTTTGTTCTGCTCTCAAAAATTGGACTGATGTCTTGAGATCTTCATCCATTTTAATAACTGTAAGGGATGATGATCTAGATCTACACAATGGGCACTTACATGACTTTTGCCTTATTAGTGTCATTCTTCAGTATGATAGTAGTTTTCACAATTGTGACCCTTTACACAATCTTCATCTGAAGGTAGATTTTCATCACATCTACCAAATTTCTACATGGTGAATAATTTATTACACAAATAAGTAAACTTAGTTTTAACAATTTTACCACTTGATGATCTCGACTGTATAAGCTATAAATAGTACACCGGCCCCGCGTAGTTGAGCAGACACGTCCAAACCGCACGAGCTCACAAACTAGACTGTAATACCACTGATACAATTAATAACAAGAATATTTGACAATTTTCTAAACGAAAGTTTTTCCGTGTCACATCTATAATTGATAACTATAAATTAATGATGGAAGGATCAGGAAGATATAAATTAAGAAGATTGTTGTGGTACACAAATCATTACCTTGACATATTACCCGCTAAAAATCAACATGGAAACATTATGAAACTTATATTTATTAAAATATTATATGAAAAAATTAATATCAAAACCTAAATATAAATATTTAGATGTGATCGAGAAAATGTTACTTTAAAGTATTATCAACAAACAAACAAAATTAAATGGTAATTATAAAACATTTATGAAACTATTGGCTTTGTAGTATTATTTGAATAAATGAACATCAAAACCCATACTTAACCAATTAAAATGGCTATCCAAAAACTTTTCAAAATCATGTTGTAAAATTTTGAAACTATATTTCATACCAAAACATATTTAATATAATTGTATATTTATAAATTTATTATTCATGCGTAAAACAAAATGAAAGATAATATTTTCATGAATTTGACTTCTTATCTTTATAATTTGGGAGTTGTTGTCACTATTGTTGATTTAAATGTGAATTATAACATTCCAGTAACAGTAAATGTTTTATCAGCATAGGAAATTAATTATTTCAATCAAAGAATGTATGCAAAGGATGTACTTACAACCGCTATTATAACGGCCATTTTGTGATTAGTGGTAATTATTCAAAAATAATTAATAAAAGAAAACAAAGTGGTTTATTTCTAACCAGCAATCATTTGCTGAAGTACGAGGGTTGTTTTTAAGTACGGACCATTTTGCAATAAAATAAAAATTATTTAATATTTTTTGTATTTTTTTTCATGCGATTCTACATATCCTGAGATACTTTTAAACATAGTTTTCGTTATTATCTAAACATCTGCCGTATCGTGAGATACATTTTTGTAGACCCTCGTCATAGAAGTCTGCCAACAACGAGGAAAGCCATTTCTGAACCATCGTTTCCACTTCGACGTCGATGTGGAAATGCTCACCAGTGAGGAAAGCCTTTCCTGAACCGTCGTTTTCACTTCGACGTTGATGTGGAAATGCTCACCAGTGAGGAAAGCCTTTCCTGAACCGTCGTTTTCACTTCGACGTCAATGTGGAAATGCTCACCAGTGAGGAAAGCCTTTCCTGAACCGTCGATGTGGAATTGCTCACCAGTGAGGAAAGCCTTTCCTGAACCGTCGTTTTCACTTCGACGTCGATGTGGAAATAATCACCAGTGAGGAAAGCCTTTCCTGAACCGTCGTTTTCACTTCGACGTAAATGTGGAAATGTTCACCAGTGAGGAAAGCCATTCCTGTACCGTCGTTTTCACTTCGACGTCGATGTGGAAATGCTCACCAGCGAGGAAAGCCTTTCCTGAACCGTCGTTTTCACTTTTACGTCGATGTGTAAATTCTCACTGGCGAGGAAAGCCATTCCTGTACCGTCGTTTTCTCCTCGAAATCGATGTGTAAATGCTTACCAGCGAGGAACCTTTTCAGATGCGGGAAAATATGGTGGTCACTCGGCGCAATGTCAGGGCTTAAGGGAGGGTATTCAATTGCTACCACCCAAAAGATTCGATGAGAGCTTGTGTTTGAGCAGCAGAGTGGGGCCTCACGTTGTCATGAAGCAACAACACCCCAGAATACAGCAGGCTGCTGCGTTTACTCTGGACTGTGCGATGAAGTTTCAACAAGGTCAGACGATACGCAACTACATTTTTTATTGTTGTCCCTCGTTTCATGAAGTCCACTAGCTGGACACCACGCCTGTCCCAAAACACGGTTCGAGAATGGATTCCCTCACTGGCAGCATACTTCTATGACGAGGGTCTACAAAAACTTATCTCATGATACGACAAATCTTTAAATAACAACGGAGACTATATTGAAAAGTAGTCTAAGTATGTGGAATCAGATTATAAATAATTACTAAAAACATTTTAATAACAGGTATAACACCATGCAAATTTAGGTTTCCCATGATGATGCAAAAAGAATAAAAGGCTGAAAATTCTTTGAAAACTACTATTTTTGGCGACAACCTGAGCCCTAACCATAAAAATGAGTGGTCGTTTGTCAAAATAGGTTCATTAATTTACTCGCAATATAAAATAATAGAAAGGGGCTTATTAAATTATACATAAGAGCAGAAGCAAATATATAAGGACAAAGAAATTAACAATTTAATATGAAAAAACTACCCGCTTCGGTGTCCGTGTGGTCTAATGCGCTACTCTAGTGTTATAATAAACCACCGAAGTCGGGGATATCACTGTTAGATCCCGGTCACGCAAACTGAGGGTTATTTACCTAAAATCCACTCTCTCACTGCAAATGCGGGGTGCACTTCCTTTAAATTAAGCCTTCCTAGTCCCTAATACGTCAGTGTAATTAGTGCACAGGCATATAGCCTGATTATGTTGTAAGACGCAGTTCTTAAAAAGTATGTGTTTTGTCCCAATATCATCTGTTAGTTTTTTTAAATATACAAATAACTGTCGTAATATTTCTATTTGTTGTACCATACCACTAAAGTAAGAATTGAGATGGTATTATTTGTATCCACAGGAAAGAATATTAAGAGTATAATACTGAACGGGTAGTATGAGCGTTTCTAATATATATATTATATTTCTACAGATATATTTGCATCAATCTTTATATTTTCTGCACCATACCACTAAAGTAAAAGTTGGGTTGGTATTCTATGAAAATAGAGAAAAATTGTATATACAGATATACAGGGATCCCATGTTGATGCAAAAAAAAATTAAAAGCTGAAAGTTATCTGGGAAAAACAGATTTTCTTTAGAAACTATTATTTTTCCCGACATCCTAGAACCCTAACCTTTAAAATTCGAAATCGTTTGTCGAAATTTGTTCAGCCATTTTTTTGTATTTCTACTTCGGGAAACGGGCCTATAATATTATATATATTTATTTTTTCTACAAGAATAGATATATACCTTTATGGAGTAAAATAATAGTAAGATACGAAGTATTAATAAATTAATGTTACTATTTTCAACTGAACTCATTGTAAAGTATCATCCAAATTAATTTAAATAAATAGGCGTACAAATGTAAACACATTTAAATATCTGATTCTAGACATGAATATATTTGGTAACCTATATAATGACATTACATACACCCTAATAATGAAATTTGCCATATCAAGAGTTGGGCAAATTTCTATCCATTGACCATTTGATGAACTGGGTAAAAATTGCATGACCTCTTGCCCATTTCATTACCTGAAAATTATGGTCTTATATACTAAAAGCTTAGCTGAAAATAATTTTCGGATATTATAATATGATAAGAATTATAATCTAACTAAACTTCACCTTCCATTCTAAAATAATTAGAGGTTTGGACACAACCTGGTATTCGCTTGTCCATTTCACAGACCGGACAAATACTTGTCGAGTTTATGAATTGGATAAGTCTTGGAGCTGTCCATTTCATAAATTATCCATTAATGATCACCCGCCAAATGGATTGTGATGACGAATTCATCTCACAAGGAGCATATGCATGTAAGTCAGCGACTCTCTGTTTCAGCCCACGCAAGTGCCGTCTGGTGTATCAAATAGTGGAATATCTAGCGACCACTGAGGGAACAAACATCCTGTCACAAGGTGTCCTATAACCCCGCTTTCAGAGCGTTCCCCATAGTGATGCCAGCGTCACGGAGGAGATCATAAAAACATCCATAGTTATAACTTCAATCGAGACCGGGTACATACAACCAACCGCTTAGTGTGTTGTGGGTGGGGGTAAGTGTTACCCAGCTCCTGAAAAACCTAACAAGTTTCTACCCGGTCCGTAAAGTGGACAAGTGAAGAAGCCAGTTCATTCAATGAACAGAAATTTGCCAAGTTAATTGAATTTCTGATATCACTTTTGGAGCGTAACTTAAATACTAACTTTTTAATTTTTTATTTACTTACTAATTGATTTAAAGCCAAAGGTGGGATGGTTCTATTGGAATACGTAGAGTAGGTCTGTCAACGAGAAATATCCTGCAGAGCAAAACTAAATGGAATGTTGACTCGATAATAATTTACCCTCAAAATATATGTACTATTAATTTTTTGGAGGAGGGTTAGCATTTATAATCTTGTTTTAGATAAGTTGTGAAAAGATGGAAATGAAATACATGATGGTCTTAATGTGATAGTAATTTTCAGAATTGTTCATATACCGAATAACTTGATTTGTTGGGGGGAGAAGTATAACTTTACAATAATAGTAAAAATAATAAAAAGAATTTTTGTATAAAAATTATATATTTAGGTCTACTATAATTTATATCACAAAATTATATATTATTTTAGTTTTATAAAATTTATAATCTTTAATAATATATATATTATTATTTAATTTAATACAATATGTGAAAATTTGAGGAAGATCCAGCACAGCCATATGGGAAACGATCGGTATGTATTAATGGAGGAGCTTAATCCAAAAATAGGAAAAAGAAAGAAGAGTTTGAGAAGGCGTCAGGGAAAGAAAGATAGGGAGAGAAAAATGAGGTTAAACGGTTGGGGCTATGTGCAAGAAATAAAATGAAAGTCGCAAACAGTCAGTACAAGAAAAAAAAAGAGAAAGCTTTAAGACAATTAGCCTTAACATCATTAGATATAGTTGGGATGGGAAGAAAAAGTCGATAATATACTACTTTTTCGTGGATGAAGAAATTAAAAGGCAGACCGTAAACGTCAAGGTATTATCAAATGACTCCACGGGTTGTTGGAAGCATACATAAAGGGATGGGAATGTATGAGAGTGGTAGTAAGACAAGAAAGAAGAATAAGGGTGTGGAGGCAAAGAAATGAAGAGGAAAAATATCTGTATCCAACAAAAAGGAGCCCATCTCTCAAGGCTGAGATGTAAAGTGTATAGGTTGAATGGGAAAGGTTTAAGAATAGTTTTGTGGGAGCTGCAGAGGATGTATGTAGGAGAACAAGTAATACGAGTAAGTGGAAGGAGACACCGTGGTAGATATAATTTGTGAAGGCTGCAGAGGAGGAGAAGAAAAATAATTCAAAAATAATTTGTAATCATAGTAATGAGGAAACATAGGAAGCATATAGGGAAAAAGAAGAAAAGCGCGAAGCTAGAAGTATTGGAAGCAAGGAATAATTAAATTTAAAATGAAAATAAATGCTGGAACTAGACCTGGAAGTAAGTAAGAAGGTGTTATATAGCCAATTAAGAAAAAGGAGTAATAGAAATGACCAAGATTTAAAATTACGTATGAAGAAATAAGAACGTTGAAGACAGCAGACGAAGAAAATAACTATGGATAAGACATTTTTAGAATATGTAAAGCCTGCAAGAGGAAAGTTATGAGAGTAAAACAGAGGAATAGGACGGAATAAAAGGAGAGACAAGAGGTCTCACATGGAAAGAGGTGGAGGACGCATTATAGAGGATGAAACAAGGGGAAACACAGGGTGTGGACGGAATTACTATGACAATGATAAGAACTGGGGGTGAAGTAGGTATACAATAATTCTACAAGTGCTTTACGTGATTTGGAAGGAGGACAAGTTACCAGAGGACTGGAAAACGGGATTTTTAATACCTATTTTCAAGAAAAGCAACATGAGGAGGTGTACAAATTATAGGGCGATAATGCTGATATGCTATTGTACAAAAATATATAAGAAGATACTGGTAGAAAAATAAGAACTGGAAGGAATTTGGAGAGAATAGTAGCACAGATTTAGGGAACAAGGATTGAAAATACACTCAATATTGGCCATACGACAACTAAAAGAAAGAAGGTATGAATATGGGAAAGACTTGATAATCGTATCTATGGATGGGTATAAGGCATATGATAGCGTGGATAGAAACAAAGTTTGGAAAGTAATGGAGGAGGCCAAATTGGAAAGAGGGACTGTAATGAGATTGAAAAGCATGTATGAGGATAACAAGAGTTGCGTTAAGATGGAGATTTGGAGGATAGAGTGTTTCCAAATAAATAAATGAGTAAAGCAGGGAGTCCCTTCTAAACATTACTTTTTGTATTGGTAATATAAATGGTGAAAAACAAAGTGACAGGAGAACTCGGGATGGAAAGAGTGAATTCCATGATTCTTACGGATGACTTGAAAGTATGAGGGGAGAAGGAAGAGGAAGTACATGAACAGTTACAGGATTGGGATGAGGAAGTGAAAGAATATGGAATAAAATTTAGCATGGCCAAGTGTAAAGTGATGGTAGTGATCAGGAGCGATTAAGGTCTATTAAATATATAAGGTTGGATGGAGTAGAGATGAGAAAAGTACAGCACGTAAATAATCTTGGAAGCGGGATTGAGGCAAAAATTGGAATAAAGACGATTCTATGAGAAGATTCGAGTACCGGGAGGGATTTAAATTTCAAAATCGTTTTCCCCACTCTTTCTTCTCATTTATTAGATATTCACTCTAAATAAAACCTTCTTCTACCTTACCTTAGTTATTAAGTTAAATTAGAATAGTCCAGGAATATAGTATGACGAGGTGTATAAATAAAGTCCGAAATGTTTGAACCACACATTCCAACCAACATTACTAGCGTATTCAACATATTTTGTAATATATAATTAGTGTTGTACATCTTAAAACATTACATAGCCCACTAAATTCTAATCACTAAGCAGAAAATAAATATGCCCCCACAAACTAGACAAAAAATTATTATATTCAGGATAGAAATGTGTTTTGGTTATAAAACTATATTTTAGACATCTATTTGATGCTAGTATTAGATAAGTCAACTTTACATAGTAGCATAGAACTGCAGCACCAAATATTTGTGTTCACCATATTCTTTTACCCCCTCTACTAAGTTATATTCTTCCACAACCCCCTCAGTCAACAACCTCGAACCTCTTCCTCTCACCGCAACTCTTTCTGATTGTACCAAAACTTCGCTACGTGATCATTTGATTTGGATCCTTCCTCTCTCTCTTTCTCACTCTGTCTTGACTGATTTCTCGGTAACAAAAGAGTACACCAAGAAGAAAGGAAGTTTGACGAAGCGACAAGAGAAAATAACAAACCTGGTAGTCACTTGTCAAACCACTCGAACACCATTCCTTCCCCCCTCTCTTTCCCTAGTAGTTGATAAGTGTATCACGCCGGAAGTGGAATAGGCAAGGGTAGGTTTCCCTTTGACTTCCTTTTATTTATTTACTTTTTGTTATCTTCCTTATACCCTTCCGGTGGCGAGGGCAAACTGAGTTATCTTTCTAAAGTAACCGAATCATACCTCTACAAGATGCGCTCTTAATAAACTCGATAAAGCTGGAAGGAAGAGTAGCAGGGAGTACCCGAAGCGGGTAAATAAGGCTATTTTGATTGGCTTGGAAAACCATTTACCTCCCCAATTTTTCAATAAGATATCACAAAATGTTTGCACATGAAACAAGCCTTAGAAATCAACACATTTTAATAGGTTATATTGGTGTATTCCAATCAAATTTGTTATTCAATTTGTCAGGTAAACACAAAATATTTGGAGTATATCATTCTATTCATGTATAATAAGAGGCCATATGTGATATGATGCATACCCAGTACATTCATACACACTTAAACTATCAATGATTTTGTTAGGTGTTTACAAACCTACACGTACATTCTAATTATCATAAGATGTCTTTTATAAAATATAAACTTATTTATTACTGCCGAAATGTATAAAATTTTGCAATTTTTATTAGTGTTTCTTAATAGGCATTGATAATATTTATCAAAAGTGATTACAGTATATCAGATGACTTGACGTATGGATATTTAAAAATAATATTTATTTACCATTCTAGCTTTTAGATAATACCCTTCATATGAAGATTGGATCGTGCATACTGCATACATAGCTAACACATTAATTAAAACTAATTATTTAAAGATTGAGCTACTAGCTTGGTTCAGTATTAATTTTGACTCAATGATATTATTTGTATGAACAAAGAACATACAGATTGAATTATCAATTGGATTTTAGTAAATATCAGGCTGAGAAAAGAACAGATCACAAATTCAACACTGGCGTTGGAATTCCAAAAGGCTTTTCTGGATATTGTTGAAAAATATTGGAACCCTTATTAGTTCACTGGACATCGGGATAGGCATGGTAATCAACTGAAATGTACTCGTTTAATACCCTATATTCCAGTTTTATTCGTCCAATAAAAGGGAATAGATTTATATCTAAAGTGGTCATTCGAAGATCGCTGTAACATCTAGAACATATATAAGATAATTTGATATAAAAATATGTTCCTAATTATTTGCCCTAGACAAATTGCTTTGACAATAGTAGAGCTGTTCAATCTTTTTACTGGATATAAGGGGGTGGGGGTGCTATTATGTGTTTGGGGGGGTGGTTGTTTGAGAGAGGCTAACAGAGAAAGCCAGAAACAGTTGTGTTCTATGTTCAGAAACTTGAGTTTCGTAAAGCCTATTCCTTCCCCTCTCTTTCCCCAAAAGGAAATAAATTAATTGAAGACATTGAGAGCTTAGTGTGTGAGCAGCTTGGAAGAGACTATATTCCTTCCTCCTCCACCATCTCCCCCAACGCAAACTTGAATGACGTCTTAATAAATGACTCGAGTGTTGCCCTGACATGGAGACTTGAGCTAGAACTGCACTCTATTCGTCTTGAAAATAGAGGGCGAATATGGAGGTGGTGGGTTTGTTGCGGGGAGGTTGAAGGGGGGGTTCAGGAGTCCCTTTCCGGAGGAGAAACTTCATTTTCCAAGCAATTTACCAAGCTTCCTAGCAAGTGACTAAATGCTTTAATTTCTTAATTCGTTTGGAGAGAGCGAATCGCTTGTGTTGTGTGGTTGGGTCGTTGTTTAGAGAGAGACAAAGATTTGAGAAAGAGGAGGGGAAGGGCGGGTATGGAAGGGGCGGCTCTAGATCTAGATCTAAAGCACGAATTCCAGACCATGTAATTCAGTATCTCGTCTTAATTGTTTGTTTAGGGGGCGGGTGGAAAGGATTGGGATAGGGTTCTCGCTTTTGTTTCTGGTATGCAGAAGTTTAAAATAAATGTTGGAATATAATCATAAATATGTTTGCACTTGAATTAAAATGTTATCGAAACTAAGGAAAAACTTAAAAAAAACCAACTCTTTATACATTAACAAAATTCTAATGGTGTATATTTTTATATCTGTCCAGATGATCTTGAGTAATTCTCATTGAGAAAGCTAGCCGAAATTTCAAAGAAACCCTTCAATAAGTGGGTAAAATGTTCAAACTTGAAAACTCAAAGAAACTAAAATTAAAAAATATATAAGCGCGTCTTAGTCATTTTAATTCATCAACAATGTTATTTACACTTCAAAAGAAAGGAGAAACTGAAAAAGAAGTTCTCATTTTGAACACAAAGAAAAATTGCAGACTATAATAAAGAAATCTGATTTATAGTCTTGTTTTTAATTCCTCTTCATGTTTTACTAATATCTACAAATTATGTCAATGAATTAGGAATAAGTGAGGTTTAATTTACAAGAAGTGTATTGAATTTTCATGAAGAAATAGCGGAAAAATATTTAAGAAAAACAACCATTAGTAGATTCGACCGGGATTTGAGCCTCAGTTTCCTTGTCATCGGCAGTCTAGTCTATCGCAAGAGTAATGACTTGGACCATACGGCCACCGGATCAGGTCAAAATTTGGTTTAATGTCTCGTATTCATATATGTATAAAATATAGTGCTTCTTTAGAAAATACTAACTAAACAGGTAGTATTCAAAATTATTATTTAATTTGATATTACACTGGCCTACATATGTAATCAAATAAATGCATGATTACTCTAATCAAGAAACATCTTGTCAATGGAAGATTGTGGGAGGATACATAATCAGAAATAATCAGTTTAGGTGAAAATTCCATTTACAATCTTAGGCATAACTTCGCCTTCACTTGTGTAGTTGATTCATAAGCTGAGCCTAAGAATCTGTGAGAAACTTTCTTTGATATCCACATAATTGATTTTTACAGAAAAGGTGATGATCAGACTTCCAGATGTTTTGATTGCGAAAATTTAGCTCTCCAATATGTACAAAACATACTGATCCTGCGTTGTATAAAGAGGCATGACTTTAGTTAGAGGACACCTCCACATCGCCTTCTGGAAACCATCAAAGATTGGTCTGCCATAGCTAAGGAAGAAAGAGTATAATACAACATGTATTTGTTGTTGAACCCAGTACAAAATATTGCTTAAAGATGACAATGAATTATGAAACCATCACCAGAGGTTGAACTGATAATTAAGGGTGAGTCAACTAAGGCTCCAAGCCATGCCAAATATATGCGGTCAGACGTTTTTGTGGAATAGGCCCCCTATGGGGCCTCAAGGGTTTAGGTACTGTTTGGAGATAGATTTGGGTTATCTTAAAGAATATTTCAGTATGATAACAGGTCAGCAGCCATCCAGCTCACGACAGTATTGAATACTCTCAGATGTGGAAGGAGTTTAAAATTCCTAAGTTAAACAATAATGTATGGTAAATATACAGTAACTTACATTATTGGCTAATGGAATTGGATATTTGAAAATAATAAGCACAGCCTGAAAAAAATATCATAAAAGTACCAGAGTAAATATTGATATTTAGTTTGTCGTTCACGAAACATTTAGAAGTAGACTAAGCCCAATTGATATTTCGAAGGGCCATTCTGTTTCTCATAAATTATGACATTTCTCAAATAAGTGATTAGGTACTGATTATATTGGAAGGAGAAGTCCATTGTTATATTTGTGTGTTCCCAATTGACTGCATGGATGAGTGGGGAAATGGTAACTATCAAGTAAATTTTCGAGCAGTTTGATGCCCTCAGGAATATCGGCCCAGGGTTTATACTTAAAAATAGGTAGTATTATAAAAATAACAATCATGAGGTACTTAAATACTAAAGAAGGCATATGAAATTAAACATGCCTAGCTTTGACAACGTTTGATAAAAAGCTGATGCATGCAACAGTTTTAATAGGTTTGTCTCAATGGAAAATGTATTTCTTACTGGGAATATATTTGACAACTATTGTCCCTGGCATCCCCTTTATTTTAGGAATGAAACAGTTCATAATTAAGGTTGGTTTTATAGATTACTATTGATTATTTACAAGGTCAAACCTTTGACACGGTTGGTATCTATATTCCAAGGGCCAGGTTCAACCGTAGCAAATTGTAGGTGGCCCTTTCGTGAAAATGTTCATAACACATTTAATAACAATTTTCATTTTATAAGAATATAATTAATTTATTTTCTCTGGCTTTATAGACACTAACCTAATAACTGATGAAAATCTACTTTTTATACAAATGAAGCCTAATATTAAATGGGTTTATCAATTCAAAGTTAGGTTTTGTTAAGTTGGTCGGTCAATAATATAATCAAAAGGTGGCAGTCTTAACAACTAGCATTTTAATGAGAGCATATATCTACATATTAAATTATTCCTAACAAAGCGTAGTCATAATTTTTATGATTTAGACAAAAGTACAGTTTTTTTGAATAAATTTGAGATAAACTGTGCAAATATAACTTTATCACTTCAGGAAAACTAACATTACTACCTTAAATATGCATCAGAGCCAAACATAATGTAAAAAAGGGAGTTTCATCTTGGACCAACCTCATTTATTTATTTATATTACAAGAGTATAAGACTTGGTTTAAAAAAAGAACAAAGAGGTTTATGAAGTATGTCCTATATATTCTTTTGGAGTTTTTATGATGGTCCCAACGAATTGTGTTACACCCAATTTTCTCTTCTTGGTCTAGTAATGTAGAAAAATATCTGTATGTTGATCCTGTGACCGAACCTTTTCGATTTTTCCCAAGAGATCATAAAGTATGTGGACCAAACCTCCATCAGACATTGCTAGTATTCTCCCTGGATTTCGCACGAGCTGGTAGATAAGAAGCCACCTCACTCTTTTCTGACTATATCTGCTCAGATTCCGTACCGCCCCAAATCCCTCCCGTCCACGATTATATGCTACCATACGCTATCTGAAATGTCTGGAAAGAAGGGGGTAAGACCAGAACAGGGGTCTCTTTTCCTTTCCCACGTCGTCGCAATAAAAACTGGCTTCTGAAACCCTGGTACTAACCCAATGCACTTCTTCTGATAGGATGGGTAAGTCTTACCGTCTGTCTCTCTCTTTTCTCTCCGCTACTTTATCTCAACTTATTACATGTGCCCTTTTTTTTCTTTCACACACTTGCAAATAGTATGATTATCTTTCTCTCTCTTCCTTGTTCTATCCACATTAGAATTTTTACACAAGGGATTTTTTTAAGTTAAACGAATTGCAGAAAGTATATGAATTGCTTTCCTTTGCAAACTCCTGGTGGTGATTTAAGTTCATGCTACGTGCATATACATCTATCTCAAAGATTTTGTTAGATACACGTCACCTTGTTTTATTATTTTATTTTTTATGGAAAAATTATAAAGATCAAAAGTCTTTAGTTAAAATTAACGCTTGTAACATCTTAGTTTCACTAAAAGTTTTAATCTTTCACTGTAAAATACTAACATATCTATATAAAAAGAGCTGATTTGTTTTTAAAAAGTTAAATTAGTTTAAATATTAATAAGGAATATTTTTAATACATATATATTTTGGATATATTTGATTATAAGTTGAATTGTTTTGTTTATAAAAATTGCACAAGTATTGTTTATAAAGTCAAATATCATAAACTAAAGACCAGTTTTTTAACAATGCTAGCCAATCAATCAATCAAACTTTACTATATTACAACTTTATTTCTTCTAAACACCATAATATAACATTTTCTTGATTATTGTTTTGAATTATTTAAATTTCAGAAATAAATTTATTTGCTGCGGTTGAACTATAAGTAATAGTATATATAATAGAAGTGACTATACAATTTAACAATGTATCATACCACAGTCTACACGTGCTAGCTAATAATCTCTCATTAATATTACATTTATATAAATATCAATGTCATAATATCAATGCTACTCATTTCTTCAGATCCAATTCAATCTTACTTGGATAATACACAACTGGATGACAAAATATTCTAATTAATGAAAAATGACACCTGTAAATTTGAATTTCACCCACGACCTTTGACTAGAGCTAAAGTTCTTGGCTTAGATTTCCATGTCCAGGTGTTATTTTTAAATTAATTTAAATATGATGTGAGGGACGACCATATCAGTAACCTAAAATCTTCACAATAACACACACTAAAAAGCCCACGTATTAACAACGCGTTAAGTATATAGTTCTAGCAATTTTCAAAAGGAGACATAACATTTCAAACAAATCATGGATGGCATTTTATTTTTCATCAGACAAAAAACAAAAATAATTTCCAATGTGTGTAAATTAACTTTAGAATTGATTAGCCTAGCATTGGGATACATACTAAAATTATATTAAATATAATTTATAAGACCTAGTAGGATTTTCGAAGGAAGAACAATTTTAGAAAATACAAACACATTACTTGGGGCTCAATATTATTATCATTTTAATAAATTATTAAAGCTATTTTATAGTTATTGTTAATATATATTAAAAGTTAAGGATGTAAACCATATTACTTGAAGTATGAATGTTGTTTTACTAACGTTTGTGAAGGTCATTTACTTTTCTACTTATCAGAATCTTATTATAGATGATAATGATAGCTAAACACGAGAATCTAGCTAGACTCATTTGACTTGTGTACAATTGCTTCACCACTGAGCTAACCATAAATCATCCTATACTCAGGATAATTCCTCACCCATAGCTTAAGGAAGAATATGTGTTTGGGCATGTGGATTTATCTAGCTTTAATTGAAACAAAACCACTGACGACTGGGGGCAGATAGCTGTGGTCCTTTAACCAAACTTAATATTATTAATAACACCACCAAATTTTGGCGCTTAGTTCCTAGTATGGTAGGAAAAATTATCACGTGTGAAATTTTAGCTTACCTTATCACGGCTATATATTAATTCCAGGGGATTGAGTGGTGTGTTTATTTTATACTTAAGCTAGTTTCTAAGTCACTTGCCGTTGTAGTATATCTTTTCATAAAATAAAAATTAAATGTTTAACATAAAACTAAAATAATATATTTAAAGTCCATTTTATGAACACAGATTATATCAGCCCAGTACTTAAAATTCACTTTATATTAGAATATACACTATTTATAGTGGCTAAGCTGACAATAATCACAAATGATAAATATTTAGCCATGATGGGAATCATGCCCGACATCCCTAATTCAATAGACAGAAGCGCAACTTAGTTAAGGTGACTTAAAAGTGACCCAGACGAGTTAGAATTGTCCTACTTACATTTTAGGAGATGTTTCATGACGCAGGTGAAGTGGACGTCCTTCCCTGGGCCACAGTCAGTTTCTCCAAGTGACCTTACAACTTAGCTAAAATTACTTCAAGGACATCATGTATGCATTACATTATATGTTAAGAGATGGTTTATGATGCAGGTGAAATGGACGTCCCTGCCCTGGGTCACCATCAGGTTCTACAAAGACCTTACAGCTGAGATATTGTTGCTTCAAAGTGATCAGAGTTACAGTACCTTATATGTCCCGAGATGGTTGACGACGCAGGTGAAATGAATGTCTCTGCCTTGGGTCACCGTCAGGTTCTCCAGAGGTGCTAGAAACTCAGGCTCCACGTCCGTCGTCTGCATCTGACCTGCGACACACGTACAACAGGTTTTCTTAGGACAGGAATTATGAATGTCCTGAGCAGACATACTTAATAATATTAACGTCTTTCTCGCTTTAAATCCTGTGTTTGCTCTTGATGTTAAGTGTTCATTTTACGTCATCATACGTGAGAGCAGACTAAATGTAAAATTTAACTAGTTTGGTTTGATCATGACAAAGAGGTCAGATTTTTAAACCAAACACGGTAGGCCCTAGAGTGAGGATGATTTATCTTGAAGATCCTTCCACTCTAATTCCTCACAAATTTGGTTACATTTCTTCATTCTACCCATTTATCTCCGTAGACTAACTAACTGCGAATGGATCAAGCCAGTAGTAAGATAGAAAACAATTGAATGCTATATTATTCTATTTATGGCCTGCCTCTGTGATCTATAGGTATGAGTTCCTGACTACATATCCAGAGGTCTCGGGATCAATCCCTGGTTCTTCCAGATCTTCCTGTGAAGAAGTGAGCTTGTAACGGGCTCAACTCAGCTTTGTGAGGACAAATTAGAAGCTAATTGAATAAATAAGTGAAGGATTCTGCCTAGAAAATGAATTGAATGACTGAAGGGGTCATTGTGCTTACGATATCACAAACTCTATCTGCAAATTATGGCACTATCTTAGCCAATATGCGACGGCCGTTTGGTCGGTATAGGTAACTTGTGGACTGACGCCATTAATTTTTTAATGCCTCTATCCACGTGCCCCATCATCCTCTATCAATCTCCATTTGAGAGATTGTTAGGATATCTACTACTTAAAATCATCTAAGCATTATCATTTTAATTAATCTACCATTTGTTTGGTTGGTTGCAGCACCCTACTTCCTAGTATTCTGGGGCAAGTCTTTATAATTATTGTTCTTACCAAAATCTTCCTCTATCTGATTCATGTGTACCATCTTTAGTCTTTCTATTTAATTTTTTCCTTAAATACCTCCAATACTAATTATTAACTTTGTTACACTCTCATGTCTGAGTACGTTACAAATTAGGAGCCTTCGTTTACTAAAGAAATCATTTAGACAGAGGATCTTAAAGTGAATTTGAATCAATAATCAAGTATAATAAATAGTACGTGGCACCACATAAACGTTCTCTTGCTTTTATCTTAAAAATATTAATAAACATATAGTAAAAACATGCAGGATTTGTGAAACGAGATATTAGGTCTGTACATTGTTTTATAAATAAATAATAAAGATCAAAATGAAATAAGAAACACTGTCACTTACTCCATGGCATTAGGAAATAGGAACAATGTTACAGAAAAATTGAGAAAAGAGAAACATCTTTGTCCACCAAAGAGCATGGGAATCAAATTTATTTTCAAAGATCTGAATTAAAAATAATATATATTTGCTTATAGCTTAGAAACTATTTAATCTATAAAAATATATTTCAAATAAAAGGTGTATATCTTTAATAGTACAACAACTTTAAAATGATAGGTTATTTCTTATCTCAAATAGTTGTGGAGAAATTATAAAAATTGAAAAATTTCCATTATGTTAAGTACTCTCAACGTCATTTTCATGGGAAAATGAGAACTGCCTTCCTATTTATGATGAACATCATTTGCATATAAAATGTAATCAAAATCATTAAAGCAAATCTCTTTTAGCCCTTCAGTAAACTACCCTTTATTTTAGGTTTTAGCTGTCTAATTCCAAAAACCCCTTAGACAGACCTTATGAAAACACCTGATATCAAGTTTTAGCCTAATTGGTATCCCGAGGTACAGAGAGATGGCAATGCAAAAGCCACATTTTTTGTTTAAGGGGGTTATGAAATGTCAACATTTATCAAATTCACGTTTTAGATTTTTTTGACGATCACAATACTTTATCTCTGAGAGGTAGAGGGAAAGTAAAAATAAACATGTCATCAAAGTTATAAATTCCATTATTTACAAATAAGTTTGAATGAAGTGTTAGAATACACATTTCTGTTGGCACTGTGTCTTACCACCATTTGGGCTACCGCCCGTAAAACAATTTCGCTAAAATGTTAGAAATGATCATGGTTGAATTTATAGGATGTGTACCAACATTTTCTAGGAGCGAGAGTGATGAACAATTTAGGAAAAACCACCCTAGGTACACGCGATCAGGATTGAAACCACGATCTCAAAGTTATCGGCAGTCTGGTATACTCCAGTAGTGACGTATAATACCATGCGACCACCAAAAACTGATGTTAAAATAATTTAATATCTATAAACATCTAATGTACACTTTTAGACATATACAAACAATATACAGATAAAAAAGAACTTAATACTGTAATTTTTTTGTAATCAGTTTTGTTTTTACTGTAGATGTGGTGGTCTAGGGGTAGAATATAAGACTTCTGTACTGGGGTTACAGGTTTCAAACCTCGGTCCAGTCACAGATTTATCTGCCTTTCAAACCCTTTCTTCACATTTGACAAGACGTGTATAAATCACAACTTGTGAATGTGTGGAATGCCAAGCCTCCACCGTGGTTCGGATCACACGTTAAATTATAGGTCATCCATTTCATCTCACAATCACCCTACCCATTATACATTAACGTAATTGCGTATAACCCGAACGGGTAGTAAGACGTGGTGCTAATAATATTATTAATAATAATAATCTTACCAAATTTCACAGTAAAACTTTTATGAAGTAAATGTTTTGTACTTTTTATAAATATAGCAATACTTTTCCGATTCCTTGTAGTCTCAATAAAAATTTCTTTGGTTTTTAATTTTGAATGCCTATGCTATTTACTATATAACATTTTGACAACGTAGGATCTAGAAGTATTGAATATTACTTTAAGAGATTTGAAAATATCTCCCAAGGAGAAAATAAATCCTTTGATGTTACACATCTTCTTTAAATATACACTTATAATATACTGCTTCGTGCTTATAGTGTTATGAATGGTGGATGCAAGGTTTAAATCTGTCTTCTTTTTTCCCCCTTTCTTAGAGTATTTCCTGCTAGTCGAGTCCTTCACACATACTTCACATGATAACGCGGTAACGCGTTAAAGAATGCTCAGCCAAGGGATTGCATTTATGATAGACGTTTCCAATTTGCTATATTTTACAATAGAAAGCGTGGCGACAAGTCGGTGAAAGAAGTGGGGGAATGTGAGGGTGTAAAGTTGGTAGTGCTGTCAAGAAATAGGCAAGATGGCGGTGACTGCTGGTAGCAGCAGCAGCAGCAAGATCCACTCCCTCTTCTTAGATTCGATGTAGGTCTACTAAAGGGGAATGTATTTGAGGGAATTCTGATGAAACATTTTGTTCAAATAATACAAACATTTTAATTTGGGAATAACTAGAAGCCCAGTAGCCATAAACTATGTGTTTACATATATCTTAGTAACTATTCGTTTGTTCTATATGATTTATTATTTATTTTGTGTTGAATGGTATATTATGTCATACATGTTAATAAAGAGTAGTATATAAATAAATAATTATTCTATAAACTCTTAAAAAAACATATTACAAATATATAGTTATTTTCTGTTTGTGTGTGAGAATCGAAATATAGCCTACTATTTCCCTTCTTCTTAAACAAAGATTAAATTAAATTTAGGAATAAATTGTTTAAACCCAGATAGCTTATGACTGCTGTAAATTAATATAAGTTCCTCCTTCTGCAATATATATTTTATATTAAATTTGAGATTTTTTGAATGCATTAGTTATGTTATCTATATTATAAGTCTGCCTCAATGGGAAAGTATACTAAATGGCGATCTTATCCAATCTGAATTTCCGTTGTTGGTACATGGCCTATAAATGCGCCCCTAATAATTATGGATCGATTAGTGTAATTAAATACGTATAGCCTGGATGGGGTGCCGAGCAAAATCAAATCTCGATAGTAAAATTGTATTTGTGTGTGCACTTATTCTGTTAGCGCGAGAGTAATTTTCAAATCATGTATTAGCTATAGTCCTTTTAGATGGGTATATGTGTGGCTAATCCTTTTGCTTTTATACTAGTGGATTCCTGCTGCTATAATCAGTGGTCAAACAATCTGAGTAATTTAAAACTCACATTGCACTTAATATTATACCGATTATCACGTGACCTAAGGATTACAGGTGAGAAGGGATTGTGTTCTCTGGGACATCTGGGGTGGTTTTTAACCTAAGATTTTCTCAACCTGTTTTAAGGCTAGCGAGCATCCATGATCTTCAAACTATCTTCCACATACATATACCTCAAATTAAAACGTTAAGAGTTCATGTATTAAACGCAAGTATATAATTATATTTAAGTTATGTATGCTATCTATACTATACCTAATTTAGGAGAGGTGGTAAATGACAGTTAAGAAAAACTACAAACTATCCATTTTCAAAATCAAGTGAAATGGAAGAATATATGTGGTTGTTACTTTAGCATTCATATCTTTCGCAGTAAGCAATTTTTATATTTTATTCTTTTATTTTTTTATATCATTGAATTATAAATGTGAAAAATAACTATTTGGTTATATCATTTTTGTGAAAGCGATATCTGTGGTTGAATTAAAATTGTTTTTCAAACGAGAGATTCTAGAGTACTGGGTTCTCTTCATAAATTAAGATAGTGAGCCAGCCGAAATAATAGCTGTTTATAAGTCACACAAATGTCTTCGGTTGTGTTCCTGCGCTGTTTTACAAATTAAGAACCTTTTATTTTGGAGATAACTCTTTTTATTTTAGCTATACAAAATATGTATTTATATTAGCGGTCAGTTATAACAAGATAATGTGTGAATACAGCATGTATAATATAGTTCAAATGAAATTTTCCCGCATTAGTGTGGAGGGAGAATATGAAACGATATAAGAAAAGAACACTCTTTGTATCCCAACCAGGACTCCAAACTAACCTCCCAGTCACAGAAAAACCACGCCAATTGAAAAACCAATGCATGTTTATATAATTTTTACTTTATCGCTACCTTAAAAGTAGTAAAATTATTGTCTTCGTCAAAAAATCGAACTCAACATGTTGATGAATTTTGACGTTTCATAACACCCCTAATCCGAAAGAGCTTTATTTATATTTCCTTCTCTCTGTCTGTCCTCTTTCTCTCACACTGTCTGTCTTTCTGTCTATTTGTTTTTCTCTGTCTCACTCTATCTGTCTGTCTGTTCGTCTCTCTGCCCATCTTTCTGTACATCTGTACCTCTCTCCGTCCGTCAGTCCATCAATCCATATGTCTGTCTATCTGTACCTCAGAATAGAGCCTGAACTATTTTACCGATCGGGCTAAAACTTGGTATTTAGGGTTTTCATTGGGTTGCCCCTAAGGGTTTTTAGAATTGGATATCTTATCCTAATTATTATTATTATTATTATTATTATTATTATTATTATTATTATTAGCACCGCGTCTTACTACCCGTTCCGGTTATACGCACTTACGCTAATGTGTAATGGTAGGGTGATTGTGAGATGAAATGGAGGACCTACAGTTTAACGTGGAATCCGAACCACGGTGGAGGCCTGGCATTCCCCACATTCACAAGATGTCTTGTCAGAGGTGAAGGAAGAGTTTGGTAATCAGATAAATCTGTGCCGGGACCGAGGATTGAACCCCGGCCGCCAGCACAGAAGTCTGACACCTTACCCTTAGACCGCCAGGTTACCGATATCTTATCCTAAAATTAAGGGTTGTTTCTTTAAGGGCGAAAAGAAAAAAAACCTGTTTTATCAAATTCGTCTCCAAAAATTGTGAATTAATTTAATTTCTAAGCATTGATCAGTATTATAAACCAAATGATTACCCTAAATTTTTCATCAAAATAGAATTAAGGGTTCGGTCTGATTTGTAGATTCTATTTTTATATCATTTCTCCGTAGCTCTTTGAGCTATGAAATTGCTTATCATTGCAAACATAAAGCTCTATTTATAATTAAATTCTTTTACTTAAAACATATTTTTATAAAACCAATAATTTTCAAGCTATATGCAAATTTATATTTTTTTTTTTACTTTTCGAACAATAAATGTCAAGAATTGCGACCGTAAAAAGTATCTAGCCTGAAATGTTAATGGATGTTGACGTTTCTGGACCACCCTTCCCCAGATATAAAAAGTGGTTTTTGCAATGCCATCTGTCCGTGTGACTGTCCAACCCTAAAATTAGAAGTAGTTTACTAAAGGGCTGCAAAGAGAATACGTATATTTTCTCAAAATAAGCTTTAGTGATTTTGATAAAAATTCTTATATGAGCAATAATTATTCAAAGGAACGCCTAATAAACAATAACAAAAGGATCTAATTAAAACAGAAAAGATAATAAGTGATATTAAATATAAGGTAACAGTTAAAGACAACATGAAATTTAATTAGCAAAAAAGAATATTGAGTTTTTAAGAAAAGAACCTTTTTGAAAATTAAATGAAATACAGATAATAACAAGTCTGAATATAATATATGGTTACATCAATATAGAAGAGAAGATAGATTGAACAACAGAATACTAGTAAGACTAATAATAATGAAAACTCTATAAATCCTATTAAAGAGTGTGAAATAGAGTAGAAAGGGATCAAATGGGGTTAAAATACAGGAAACATATTAAAATTAGAACAAGAATACAATACAAATGAAAACTCACATATTAACCTGTAACCTTAAATTATGTGATTTTTCATTTGTATTTTATTATTGTTCTAATTTTAATATGTTCGCTGTATTTTAACCCTATTTTTCTTTTTTCTGCTCTATTTCACACGCTTTAATAGGATTTATAAAGTTATAAAGTTTTCATTATTATTAGTCTCACTAGTATTCTGTTGTTCAATCTATCTTCTCTTCTATGTTTATGTAACCATATATTATATTCAGACTTGTTATTATCTGTATTTCATTTAATTTTCAAAAAGGTTCTTTTCTTAAAAATTCAATATGCTTTTTTTCTAGTTAAATTTCATGTTGTCTTTAACTTTTACCTTATATTTCATATCACTTATTATCTTTTAATTTTTAATTATATCCTTTTGTTATTGTTTACTGGGCGTTCCTTTGCATAATTATTATTATAATTCTCCTTACTAAATCACTATGAATATAACTAATCTTATATGGGCGTTAATTAAGATTATAAACAAAATTGATATTTTCATTTTCCCATGAAGATGACTTATTGAGTACTTTATTTAACCAGAAATGTCCATATCTCCGCTACTATTTGAGATAAAAAATAGCGTATCGTTGCAAAATTATAGTAGGCCAACTATTAAAAATATAAAAACTTTTATCTGATATAGATTTTTATAAAACCAATAGTTTCGGAGATATTTGCAAATATGTTAATACATTTATTTTGTGAGCTTTGGTTGTACAGATATACTAAATTTTTAACGCAAAAATTCTTTAGTGCCGTAAAGTAAATAAATAAATAAATCTCTCAAAATACGTATGTTATTTTTCCTTTAACCTCTTTGGGAAAATGTTTGAACAGCAATGATCAACTCCATTCATTTAGACTAATTAGTTATTATTTACCTCTTTTATTGGTCAAAATTTATATATGGAGAATTTAATAGCAATTAGATGATCTTAAGATGTGGAAACACTAATACATATTTTAAATTTTTACTGGAAGTTGAAATTTTAATACAAAGTGTCAACCCTTTTGAACCCAATATAGATCTTATTTATTGGTCCAAATATATAAATGAGGACTTTAATTCTTTAAAAATAAAATTGCAAAATATAAAACCGGGAGTAGAAAAATGTTTATGTAAGTATAGCACAATTTTTGCTTGACTTTATTAGTGTATATGATTACAAGTTTTGAGTAACTATCTTCATTTTTCGACAATGAGACGATAAAGTCCATGCTGAGTTCCGCACCATTTATTTCTTGGATGAGTATCGAACTAAAATCTAACTAAAAATATACATAAGTAACCAACTATTACTTACTTAGTCAATGACATTATGAACTTGAACGTGCATTGCCACATTTACAAAAGTACGCCACCTATTCCTCAACTATTCTCTTTCAGGTCCATTATAATGTTATCTACCCTCTCCCCCTCTCCCAATTTAGGTCCAGGTCTTCCCACTGAACTCTCTTATTTTAGCACCGCGTCTTACTAACCGTTAGAGCTATACGATTGTATAATAATTACAATAATAATTTTAGGGATGAGAACGATTATATTTATTGGAAGTGCACCCGCATTTACGTAGAGGTAGGGTGGAAAGTAAATTTGTAAAAAATACTTAGTACACCTGGCCTAGATTTCAACCTTAATCCTCCCATCATCGGTAGTCTAGTTTACCGCGAGAGTAGCGCATTAGACCATGCCACCACTGAAGAGGGTTAATGGCCTATTTCCATTATGTTTTCCATTCAATACCTTGAACACGACCCTAGTTTCTTAAAATCGCGCTGAATATCCTGTATATCGTAGTCTGCGAGATATTACTACCTTAATAATGTCTGCTGATGTGTACAAGGCATCTAGCTATGAATTATATATCCTCCTTCCACCACTATCTTCATCCTTTTTAGAAATAAATACTTTCCTAATTTATTGATATTACTACTATATATTCTTTAACTTGATTGTTTGTACGATAGGTCTAAATAGGAATTCGACTCAAGATTAAACTAACCTATTTAATATCAGAAGTGCGAAGCCTTCAGAAACAAATCAAACCTTCTGGTAACAAGAATAAACTATAAACTATCTAGTGAACTATGTTAGCTACCTGTTCGTGTAATAGGTAAATACTTTAGACCATCTGTGCACACATGGGTGCTGTATCGCTTTGTAGTAGGTGGTGCGGGAATTGTAGGGGAACACAACTATTCCTTACTATCTAGATATTTGTCTTTGGTCTCAAAGACTTACTGCGGTTAAGGGGACCGCCTACATGCTATACAAGTTGCAGGTGTTCAGAAAACCCATGTTATTTAAAAATTTGTTTGTTATTTTAAAATTTCGCTCATGACAAAATGTGTATAGTTAAAAAGGCAAAACATTTTTAAAAATGTATAAAAATCTATAATTATATCACTTTTATCAACGATTAATATGATTCTACAGGGTTTTGAGGCTCACGGAATTTTTAGGAACAAAGATCTAGGCGTTCTCGTAAAATTAAGTAATTGTTTTACAGGGTCAATGTAGAATATAGTAATTAAAAATGATTTAGGGGCCAGAATTGTCTTTATCATAAAAATGACTACTGTTCGAGTGTATTCTGCTTAAGTAGAAAGCACCTTTAAGAAATAGTTTTTTCCCCCCATCGCATCAACCATTCGGACTACATGCGTACTCTGAATTACACTAAGGATGTAAGGATGTAAGAGGAGGAAGCTAGAACTCAAATTAAAATATATATCTGAATTTTTGTAAATTGAAAGTGGAAAACATTTAGGGAAAACTATTCTTAATACACCCTGCCGGGATTAGAGCTCCGATATGTTCACCATTATAAAACGGCACAATTACACTTAGATGATTTGAGGAACAGTTAAACGAATTTAAAAAGGATTGAGTTTTTTATTTTCAAGCTACCTATTCAATTAAAGTATAGTATAGTTTTTTTTCTCTTTGCTTAAGGTTTTTGCTACCTAAGCATATTCCTAATTCTTATTTTAATATATACAACATTTTGTTTCAGAAGAGCTTACCTTGAATTGATTTTTATGCAATATATTAGTGATTGTGTTGTGTACATTATTATTTTTCATTAATATATTATTTAATACACCGGGAAACAGTTCAGAGACCTACACAAGTCAAGCATTAAAAACTATATAAATATCCAAAGATAAATACTATATACGGGCAAACCTTCTTCGATAGCCGTTAAGGTCTGACGAGTCATTCTCGCAATAGATTTAATTGCTGATGACAGGGAACTTGGTATTTTAATCCCAATCAGGTGAATTGGGGGTGGTTTTCCTATCTGGATTTCCACTCCCCCTTCACGAAAATGTGTGGTCACTAGTATAAATAGCACATATACCTGAACAGGTATTAAGACACGGTGCTAAAATAAAATATCGTAAAACAAATATTGGTTAGTATAAAGATCCTAGTGACTGTATAAACTATTGAAAATAATATAAGTTTTCCTAGATAAAATAAGTTTCTGACATACATTTATTTTTATATAATGGCTCAAAGTTATTAATGATTAATTAAATAACTCTTTAGGTTTTGTTCTTCTTTTGTGATGAAAATTGAATTCGGGAAATAAAAGTTTGTGCGCTCATATACAATGAACAGAGTGGTTTATCTTGTAGGAATTAATGATGCAAAATATCAACAATAATATGATTCTTCGGTCACGAGTAGGAACGCCAAATAAAAGTTTTAAGCATAAGAATAGTATTACGAACAGTGAAAATAATTTTTTTTATCGTTTCTCTACATACGACATTCGCAGACCACCACCACTGTAGATTTAACAGACGTTTGGACTCTTCCTTCTTTTACCCTCCCTCCGCACCCCTTACCCTCTAAACAACCAAGCACCAAGTGACGCTAAGGGCTGCAAAAGCGTCGCGCCGTCAAGCGAAAGAATTCGATTACTTCGTAAACGTGTCACTGTGGCGCGTAGGAATGCCTCTTATTAAATAAGTCTTGTAACAAGAAGAGGAATAATATATATAATTTTTAAGTTCAGTAGCTATTAAGCTCATTTATTTCTTAAATATAATTACTTCCACAGCTTTGTAACCTCTATTAATAATGTTAAAAGCTATTTTCATACATCATCAAAGGAATTCAACTTTCAATTATTGAACATCAGAATTAATTTCACAATTGTGTGTACTTTATAAACAATATCAAACTTTCCACCGAGTTACATTTTTTTATTTGTTTATAAACAAAATATTTTTCGACATTTCTTATTAAAGTTCAAGCTTTTCATTATAAAAGAGGGAATTAAATTACACATTTAAAAATATCCCTTTATTTTGTGTAGTTTGATACATAATGTATGTCTATTAGTGGGCTAACCTTGAATAGGTTCTAATATTAGTCAAACTTTGGAAGTAGAATATTCACTTTGTTAGAATTGGTATTGATTGCTATATATATTTTTTATTTTATAATACTGTTTTATATTTTATAGTACTAATAACAATTTAATCATTAACTTTTTTCTTACTAAATAAATGTTTATATCTGTCCTACTTGGGTGTCTTTTATGAATTTATACTAATGGTAACTAATGTTAATGGTCCATAAATTACCAAATTGATAAAAATAGTATTTAATTTGCACTTAGAGATGAAGTAAAATAGTATTTGAGCTGATCGCCCGGACTTTGATTCGAAAAGAAGTGGTTTTATTATCTAATGAGCGGCTGGATCTATGTTAATAAATTATACAATTAATTATATATAGTTTTATTCTTTCCCACTCTTTTTAAAATTATTTAACTTATAATATGAGCTTTATAGATTAATATGTGAATTCAATAGCAAAAATAAATGTTGACACAAATCTAACGTCATATTTTAACTATAATTTTAATTTACGCATTATAAATATATGTATACTTTCATACTAAGCCACATAAATATTAATGAAGGAAATTATTTAAAGTAGTTTGCTAAATATTTTTTTAGCACCACGCCTTTTTAACCATCCGGATTATATACTTTATGCTAATGGGCTAGGGATAAGGAAGATTGAATTTAAAGTTAATGGATCAACATTTGCGTGGAGAGAGAGTGAAAACCCGTTTAGGATTAAACACCCTCAGTAAGCCCTACCGGGATTAAATCAGGATCTCCACGTCATTGGCAGTCTATTATATTGCGAGTCTGGTCTAATGCGGCCACCGAAATGGGTTTGTTACGAGCTGAGTAAGCTGTAACAAACCAATTTGAATAATTTTCTTCATTTATATATATAATAATAAACACATTTTAAATATTTTTTTCATAGCGTAAATATAGTTATTAAATAGCTTATAACAACTTTTCAGGTAACATAAATATACATAATATTATAAATAAAATCAATAATAATAATATAAATCTATGATATATATGTATATATATATATATATTATATTGGAGGCATATATATATATATATATAACTTTATGTTCATGATTTGACTATAGTATAACACAACTTAAAACATATTTATTAATACTCTATCATGAAAGGGGAAAGTAAAATTATTTCAATTAAGATTTTTTTATCATACCTGGGATCATTAACTTGGTAGGTAGACGTTTCAACGACCAAAATACCAAATTCTACACAAATTTTAGAATATACTGAATGAATGTCACAAGAGCCAGGAGAGGAAATTACAATTTTAACTCAAATAGAAATAGTGCTGCCATTTGTTAGACGATCACGTGGCTTTTCTAATGCACTTTAGATTATAGTTAAAAAAAAGTTTCTGTCGTATTTAAAATAATAAATATAAAGTATTTTCTTTAGTCCTTAAGGAATTTGAGATATAAAAGTTGCTGTACTAAAAAAATATATGTAGTGTGACCTTCTTACCCCCCGCCCCCTCACCAGCCCCTTTAACTTTCAATTAATGGTGTCAGAAAATGATGCGCGTGCCTTTACTATGGTCGAGCATTGAATCGGTTTGAGATTTCAATGATATGTCAAAGTTTTGGTATGTCTGGTATTATCATTGAGGTAGGGTCCTTCAACCAAATTACAGAAAGCTCATGAGACTCTGGTTCGAGTCTTGGTGGGTTTGAAGATATAATAGTCACGATATACATAGTCACGATATACGATTGCACTAACGAGTGACTCAAAGGTTAATTGTGAATGTAGTTATGGATATTAATAAAGACCTTAAATACTTGGCTTTGTGTAGCCGGTGGTTCAATTACTTAAAATTCACAGTCTTCATTTTGTTAAATACTTTTATTGTACAATAATAACCAACTAATGATTAGTTTAGAGTTTAAAAATCCTACATTACTCCATAGATTGTTTAATAGTATATAATATTCCTCTAGCTAAAATGGATTAGATATATCTTTATAGCATTAAGAGCTCCATTTTTTAGTAATAATAATAATAATAATATTTAGCACCACGTCTTACTACCCGTTCGGGTTATACGCTTTAAGTACTAATTACTCTAATGGATTAGGAAATGGGAAGGTTGAATTAGAGGAAGTGAACCCGCATTTGCGTGGAGGCAGAGTGGAAAACCATTTAGGAAAAACCACTCTCAGTTCACCCGACCAAGATTCGAACCTTGATCTCCCCGTCCTCAGCAGTCGAGCAGCTCAACACGACTAACGCGTTAGCCAACTACGCCACCGAGGCGGGTCATTTTTTAGTACTTCAATTAAAAATTGTATGATAAATTTATAATGAGCTATTTCTCAACGATCATGTAGCAAGAAATATCCCAGTTGTGATGTTAAAATAAATGATTTGAGGTCTATATATTTAAAGACTTTATCAAACAAAGTCATTTTATAACAAAATCAAACAAAAATACAACTAAGAATTTTTTGTAATGACCTCAGTAATGTGAATACCTCGGTGCTAGGATGTATCTTCTTGAGTTGTAGGCACTCTTAATTTCTTAACTAAATTTTGTTAGCTATAGTTTATAAGCACACTTTTTAATTTAATCCTCTTTGTTGACAAACACGTTCGTGTAGTGTGACTAAAGAAGTAATTTACTAATCTCATTTCTATTAAAACAGAAAAGTACAAAATGTAAATTAAAAAAATATGTTTAAAACAACATATACCACGCTAACAGACAGCTTTTATAACACGTAATTGTTTGACTATAAATTAGAGATCCATTGCATGTAATGGTCTAACATTTTGAACGATTATTCACGACTAAATGTGATTATTTCTTTTATTTCTATCGACAGCTGTCATAGTTAATGGTCAGTTTGTCATGTTTCTTCCAGGTCCGTCCGCTTGTGTCAGTCAAACAGGATGTATCATGCTCGCTTGTGCGGGATAGTGGTATTTTAATGGCGTCATAGGTCTCCCCATGATCCAAATGCGAACAAAAAAATTATTGAAATGAATTATCAAAATCACATCATGGAATATTATTTGAGCTTTTTAGTAAAATAAATATTCACATGATATAATTAAAAATCTACATTCTCTTGTTAGTTATTAATTTAGCAATCCAGGTTGTAAGAAGCTGAAAAAGCAACTAGACTTACTTTCAAGTATTCGTTCGACAAACCATGTAATCTGCAGCTTTCCCTCATAATAGAAATTATCAGTACCTAAAAAATAATACCGATTATAATTTAGAAATTTATAAAAGCTGCCATAAAAATAAAATATACGTTTGTATTTTCTAAAAGGGTCTTTCCATGAAAATTATTCTGTACATAGAAGCTAAAGTAGTTTGAAGAAATATAGCAGATACTTGAAATGTTGGATATCCGTAGTCCCATTGGATAGATAATAATTATAACACATTTTGATTAACATTTTATGGTAAAATAAATCAGGGCCCTAGCAAGGAAATGCAAGTAAAACGAATACTCGGCCCAAACGCCTTCGATATTGGTGTGCCATTAGTCTGGAGAAATAAAATTGTTTAGTTGGCTACGATAACGCCACTTTTTTTTAATTTAAATCACTCGTCCTTGGGATTGCAGGGGAAGGGATAGCAGTCTTATTCGGGCCATCACAACTTCGCATAGTGAGGCATCAATTGAGTGGTACCTATATTGAATATAGGTAGATAGATAGTTATTTTTCCAGTGCTTCAAAGAAGAGTCTTGTTACAATTAAGAAATTCATTGTGAGTAAAAATTTAGTTTTTTGACATTTTAAATTTAACTTTTTGTAAATAATTTTGACTTTAGGATTGGGTTCTGCACATAATTTGAAATGAGGAAATAGCAAGAAATGTTTGTTCTTATTTAAAATGTAATATTAAATTAATGATTTTTGATAGGGCTTAGTGTATGTATACAATAACGCCACCCTACAAGGATAAAATACTGCCACTATAGCATTAGCCACATTCCTCTCATAATATGATAATTTTTGGGGTGTTATTAAACAAATCTAATTTAAAATGATATATTTTTATATATTTTAAATTTCATACATTTGAAATTAAAGTAATTGGAACATTTTTTTTTAGGTAAAATGGCGTGATACAAATCTTTGGGAATTAGAGGTAATTAAACTCAAGAGCAGCTCCTTAGAGCAGTAGAGCTCGTTCGTCAAGGGTCAAAAGTTTTGGCTCCTGCTAAGGAAGCAAACATTCCGTGGTTAACCTTACGCGATCATTTATTGAGTAGCAGTTCTGTTAAAAGACTTAGGCGTCTAATAACTTTGAGTAGAGAACAAGAAAGTAATCTCGTTGGGAGTATAAAAGAATTCAACAAGTGTGGTTTGGCTTAGCAAGAAATAAAGTTTGTGAGACGCTGTTTAAGTACTGTAGTGCAAATAACATTAAAATAAGTTTTGTGATGAAAAATCTTGGGGAAGTTGGTTTGACGGTTTAATGCTTCGTCATCCTGAGCTTTCAACGAGAGCTCCAGAACCTCCTAGCTATGGTAGGTTGGTACATATCAACAAAGAAATTGTGCAGTGCTATTACAAATTATTGGAAGAGACCATTGCTGACATGGACATCTTGAAAACTAATTTATAATGTTGACGAGAAAGAGACAGACCTCCAATTGTGATATGGAATATAGAAAAAAATATTGCTGAGAAAGGGAGTAAACGAATTCACTCGGCAACAAAGGCATATAAAGGAGAATCTGTAACTGTTATAGCTTGCACAAATGCTGCACGCTCTAACTGGATTCCTCATTCATTATTTTTGAGGGGAAGAAAAAAAAATTTGAGAATGGGGATTGTCTTCCTCCTGATTTTACCACGACTAGGAAGGGTAACATGCAGATGAATGAATTTGGTAGATGGTTGCATCATTTTAACAAACATCGTTTACCATGAAATTCTCTCCTAATCTTAGGGGTTCTTGCAAGCCTTAAAGATGTGAGAGTCTTAGACAAAGTATAGTCTCTGGGCGTTCAACTTCTGATTTTACCAGCCCATTGTAGCCATGAGCTTCAACCTTTAGAAAAAGGAGTGTTCAAGGCTCTCAAATTCTACTGGCCTCAAACTGTGGACACATTTCTCAGAACAAACCCCTGTCATCATATTGAGAAGCTGCCATTTGCTAAGTGTTATTGTGCTGCATTGTTAAAGGTAGCTACCCAAAATAACACTGTTTTGTCCTTTCTTGCCACAGGAATACATCCATTTAATCCACAGCATTTTCTCCTAGTACACTTTCAAAAAAAATAATTAAACTTTGCCTGAACCATTGCACAGAACCAAGCCTAGTTTTAGTTCTGTGGAAACGTGTAATACACACTTAGTTTAAAAAAAAATACAACTCTTTCCATCGCGATTTACCATCCTTTAGTACGGTAGTAAAAACACCAGAAATCATAAGAAAACAACCCAATATGTGGAGCTCAAAGAATGTACATGCTCTCGTGCCATGAAAACTTTCATTTCCTGCAAAGTGACAATAATTAAAATTCACCACATAAGTTCCACAACCATCCCCTTCAACAACCAATAAGGATATTAGTATTTATCATTGGGGTTGTGGGGGGTACCACTATGACAATGCAGGGAAAATATAAATTGGATCCAGTGTGTAAATTGCAATACTTGGTTCCACGAAAGGTGTTGTGTTGGTCTAGAAGCAAAAGCAGGATGGTGCGATATCTGCAAAGACAGTGAATGGTTGCTAAAATTAAACTAATATTATCTTTGTTGTAAATTGTATAAAATATTATAAAATGTATTATTATTACATGTTTAAATTTGATGTTTGTTTTTATTTTTTAATTGTGGCGTTATTGTATCCCTTTGGATACTCTGCACTTATTTATAAATATTTTTTAAGGAAATTATAAATGAAATGTTTGTGTTGTGTATATTTATTACTCTACTATGAATATAAGTAAGGGGTTGTGTGTATTGATTATTTAAATTTTGTACTAAAATCTCATTTTAACAAGCTATTTTAAAAAGTTGTGGCGTTACTGCATTCCTCTACCCTACATAAGTTAGATGATCTCTTTTATATGACTAAAATCAAAATGGCTTCTCTAACGCTTCATAAACTTGATTCAAGATTATATAATTATATTTATTCATCCCACCTATCACATCAACGTTATAACGGATGAGTTAAAGACATACAATTCAATTTTCATAATTAAAGCCTGTTAGAAAATACTAACATATTAATTATTTGCTTGCAGCATCGATAACACTTTACTATATTATTATTGTTATTTGATAGGTATTAATAATATATATCAACAGTAGCAACTGCAGATCACAAGACTTGACTTATGAACACGTATTTGTATTATATTATATCTAGTAACTCTTATAGCTGGTAGATAAGTCTCTTCCTATTAAAATTGAACTGTACAAGGTGAGTATATTAGGCTTCGTATGGGGTATGGTATCGAAAAAAAATGATCGAGACCTAAATAATTTCAAATATGTGAAAAAGTTTCTCTTAAACCCTACCTTTCTTATATGGACTATGTAAATGTAAAATAAGATACGTATACATCGTAAGGGTGGAACAACAAAATCCCTTGGAATATTTTTACAGCAAGAACTGATTATATTTACACACCAATTGGCTTAAGATAGGCACTGTACAAAATGCTGTATTGAAGTTCGAAGGTGGACCCTCATTGCAGCGCGATATCGGGCCGCACACCTCCACATGCAGTCGCACGTTTTATTCTTTACATACAAGGGCTCTTTTATGCGAGCGTTGAGTGTCGCGCGTTTTGTAGGTTTATTTTATGCACGCATTCAGTGTCACGTGACACATGACAGCAGATTGCCACACGTTGTAGGTTTATTTTATGCACGCATTGAGTGTCACGTGACACATGACGGCAGATTGCCGCGCGTTATGTAGGTTTATTTTATGCGAGCGTTAAGTGTCGCGCGACACATGACAGCAGATTGACGCGCGTTATGTAGGTTTATTTTATGCAAGCGTTGAGTGTCGCGCGTTTTGTAGGTTTTATTTTTTGCAAGCGTTGAGTGTCGCGCGTTTTGTAGGTTTATTTTATGCACGTGACATGCCACTCGCGGGTAAAAAATTAGTAGTAGAAGTGGAAAAATTGTATCATTATTGCCAGTCCTATTTTAGCTTTGTACATTTCAATATACATTAAGATTAAGAAAATAGATTTTTTTTAATTTTTTTCCCAGCAGTATTATTCTTTATATTTCTATATTTGTACTCCTTTGTTGATGAATCCCAAAGTGCATAAAATGACCCATTTGTTCCCAGTGATTAACAGAGCGGATGACATTTTGCAGTCGGATGTCACGCGGCACTAACGCGTGCATGAAAGGGCCCTTAGTGACATATATTTTTTTTAAATCAAATTTTTAATACACAATATGATAAAGTTTATGCAGTTGTGTCGTACCATTTATTTTGTACCTCTATACAGATCAAGCTCGTTGGGGAAGTAAATTGCACAAAGGGTTGGAGATAAATCAACCCTCATATGTTTAAAAGAACGTTTCCTAGGATCAATAAGTATATATATTTACCTTTTAGATCGTTTTATGATATCTTACACGACTGAAAATTTGTGTATCATACAGGTTCCAGATACTTTAATAATACTAAATGAAAATTATGTAGTTTAATCTTTGTGGAGAGGGGTGTGTGAGGCAGATAGATGGTGGCTTCGTAAACGAGGTTTTACCTGGGACCCACGTATAGTAAGTGCAGCCTTAACGTGAAAATATTTTATTTAAATATCTTTGTTTTAGGTAAGGCCCTTCCTATGAAAACTGGACTGTAAGTCATGTGGCTGGTATTACCAGTCGGTACAGAAATAATCATTAAAATTCCTCTAGTCGGAAATAATCTATCCGAATTTGAGTTGTTCTTGTAAAAATACTTATTTCAAATAAACCAACACTATCAGTTCTCCTGACAAACAAATGGAGTGACAAATGCTGGTCTGTTCGTCCCGGGTGTAGGTGTAAACCCCGGGGAGGAAAGTTATCCAACTAATGTGCTCTCTCCTCTCGTTTATCCCTCTCCAGACAATGAGGAAAAATGGAAGAGTCGTCTATTTTTCTTTCGTCAGTCCTCCAGCGCTTGTGACTATTTATCACAGCAACTGAACCGCTGCCGGGAGGTGAATCAACCAAGTGGAAGAACGTTTAGCGACAATTCACTGATTAAGGATAGGAAATAGCTCTCACTTAAGGGAAAACGTTTCAGTGGTTTGGTAGAGATTTGGTATTATAGAGATCACGGTTCGGTTACCAAATATAGGTACCTATTGTGTTTTAATATTATTTAAGGAAATATTTTGTCAATAAACAAAATAATGTAGATAGTTTTCTATGTTATTTCAACCTTTTTTATTTAAAGTGCATTTATATTTCTTTTTTACTTTAGTAAATAAATATCTAGTATATAATTAAACTTATTTTATTGATATGTGTATATTAAATTTATGTTTCTAAGGTAGGATGGTAGGGAGTTAATGTATTTATATAAAAAACGGGCCTAAACAAAATTAATATAATATTGCTTTAGAAGATATATTTAATTTAGGTTTCTATATATCTGAGATTCCCCACATTCACAAGATGTGATTAATACACATCTTGTCAGAGGTGAAGGGAGGGTTGGCAATCAGATAAATCTGTGCCGGGACCAAGGATTGAACTCCGGACTCCCAGCACAGAAGTCTGACACCTTACCCCTAGACCAATAGGTCACCGACTGTATTAGTAAACTGCCGTCTTCTCTCACTACCAATTTGATTAACCACATACTCAACAATCTTAGTCGTTAATAAAACACTTTCTTTCACACAGATATGCAGATGCAAATGTCATAACCATTTTAATTGATTCAATATCCAAAGAGTAGACCTAATTATTTTTAACTTCTCTTGACCCCTTAGAGAAAGAAGTATTGTACTCGTTAGAGTATCAAGCTCACCCGCGTCAATGGCCGCGTTGTCTAACCCGCTACTCTTGCAGTAGATTAGATTGCCGTTGACTGAGAGATCAAGGTTCGAATCTCAGTTGGGTGTTCAGAGGGTAATTTTTTAAATCCTTCCCGTACATGCACGTATATATCCTCTAAGTTTAACCTTATAAAAGATTATTGAATATGGTGGGCGCCAATTTAGGGATTCCACCTAGGATAATTTCATCTTACATTTTGTTCGATTAGCTTCACTGGTGTTATGACAAACATCTTCTCGGAAAACCCCTGGGATTTCACTATGATTCTACAATACATTTTCATAGCTTAAGAATGGCTGCTAATCTGTACAATACTAAAATAAATTATAACACACTTAAATATATGTTTTCAATATTTACTCGCAATTACAGCCCTCACAAAAATTCCTAGCTAATAAATATAGTACTAAAATTTTATTGAGAGACAATAGTTAAAGAAAATTAAAATAAATTTAATGGATTTAAATTGACACAGAAATTTCAGTGTAATAAAAGTCATTGAAATAAAAAATAATCAAAATGTAATGTTATTTGAGTGTTGTTTATTCGATGAAACGACCATCCAATGCAGCTACGTAAATATACATTGATAATAATTATATTACGTTTAAAAATAAAAATATGTGGTGGTTGGAAATAGTGTCCGTGTTTCGACCAAGAGGCTTGTATAATAATCATATTAAAAGTTATATTTACACTCGGTTTAACCTGAAAAGAAGCTTACACTACATACCGTACCTTACTTGCTATAGACTGCACCATGGTGAAACAACACAAGGAAAGTTTACAGCCTTTCATTGTAAAAAAAGTGTACAAATTTAATAGTTCAAATGTTAAATTATCATTAGTTCACTTTGAGGGAAATCAAAATAAAGCTGGTTAGCTTTAATATTTACGAGACAAAATTTTGCAAAATGGAATTAATTTTTTTTTTAAAACTATGAATTACTTGACCGAAGCACCATTCAAATTATGGATGAATGCGTAATTTTGCCCTGGAAAATTATATCAGTACACAGAAGGTTTTGTGTTTTAAAGAAATAATAAACATTTTTTGTGTGTTCATTCACTTTTACAAGTAAAATACCCACGTAATTTAGTTTCAAATTTTTGTATTATAATTTTATTTTCTATTAGTTTAGGAGTTTGCTTGCCTTTGCAAAATTCTATTTACCAAAGTTCTCAGAAATAAAAACAATTCAATTCTAGCCAGTGTTAGCTTCAAACGTACACTGCTTTCCTTTAATGTTATAAATTTATACCTTCTTCATGCTCTGAGTTTATAACAATAAGAACTATTATTTCTTATAATATATATATATATATATATATTGCATTTTGAAAGTAATTGTGTTAATAAAGTAAGAGTAGACATTTTTATATTTGTTATTTTAATTTTACTAGCCATTTTCTCAATTTTCCCTTCAATAGAGGGTCAAAAGAATGTATTTGAAAGTTTGTGTGTGCTCTTTATAAACCCTAAATCACTTATTGATGTTGGATTAATTTAGTAGGAATATTTATAAATCCCGTTTGGGTGTAATAAGAATGTTTTTTTCTAAAATTGTTTCCACTTTTCTTGCTTTCAAAGAAGGTACAAAGTAATATTTTCACTGGAGTGTTCTCTGTGGGTGTGAAACGTGGTCTCTTACCCTACTTGACGAAAACTAATTTAGGGTTTTCGAAAACAAGGTGCTTAGGAATATATTTAGTCTACAATAAATTAGACTAGTTGAGATTGGAGTAGCTTACATAATGATGAGTTACACAACCTGTAATTATTACAAGACATTGTTAGGATAAAAAAAAGTCTGGTATATTATGGAGGGCAGGATATGCAGCCCAGATGGGAGATTGTAGAACCATGTTCAGGATACTGACTTGCAAACCAATGGGAAGAGACCATTGAAAATACCTAGACGCAGATGAGAGGATAACATTCGAATAAACCTGAAATATATGGTGTAATGAGGTGGACTGGATAGAACTATCTCAAGATAGGGATAAGTGGTGTACTTTTTTAAGTGCGTCATAAAACTTTCGAGTTCTTATTGCAATAGAGTAGGTAAGTGACTATACCAGTAAATATTTTAAAAGGTCGAGTTTTGTGTGTTTATGTGATACTTGTCACTAGATAATTAAAACGCATTATCATATACAGCCACACTCTAACAAGGTTGTTAGTTTTTAATATCTTTTTACTACCGCGTCTTAATCGACATTCAGTTTGTGTGAGTATTTAGACTTTACTAGTTACGCTAGTGAGCTAGGGATAGAAAGGTCGGATTTAAATTATGTGTAACCACATATGCACTAAGGTAAGGTGGAAAATCATTTTGGAAAACCTCCCTCAGAACACTCGACCCGTATTAGAATCCTGTTATCCCTGTCATCAATAGTCTATTATATTGCGAGAGTGATGCCTTAGACCATGCGACCACCAGAGAGAATTTAAATTTATTAAAGCGTTCTAAAATAGTAAATAATTTATATTAACCAAAACAATAAAAAAATGTATTATAAGTACCTAATTTGTGACTTGTTACTATTATTTTATATACAGTAATTTCTTTATACTTTTTCTTAACACCTCGGAGAGAAAGTATTGTAATCGGCAAAAAAATGGAACGCGTGATTTTGATAAATGTTTTATGACTACCTGAAATAAAAGAAACACATTATTTTCGCAATGCCGTCCTTCTGTCCGTCTATCTGTCTGCACCTCGGGCTAGAGCCGAAACTATTCTACAGATTTAGCTCAAACTTGGTTTGGGGTTTTACCAAAGCCCTCCCCACCTCCAGCCCCGAGGGATAATTGTAGTTATATATTAAACCCTAAATTTAGAGGTTTATTGAAGAGCAAAAAGAGAAAAAAAATATTTTTTTTCAAAGTTTATCTTTAACGATTTTGATTAAATTTTATATTTAGGCACTATTACTTTAAGAGTAATTTACATGGGGATTATTTTTTTTACAATTTTCATCATTTCTCCGCAACTATTTGAAATGCGAAACAACTAATCATTGTTAATTTGTGATTGTATTATGAATAAAAATCATTTATTTGAATTATATTTTAATAAAACCAAAAATTCTTAGCTATAAGCAAATATATATACTTTTTACTACAGATATGAAGATGATTGAATTCTTTTGCTCTTTAGTGGACCAATATGTTTCTCTTTTATCACTTTTTCAGTAACAAGCCATAGAGTAAGTTAGTAACAGTGTATTTTATATCATTTATTATCTTTGGTGTAGTGTTTCTACAACAATGTGTGGACCTATTATTTAGTTTTACAACTATTCCAAGTTTTTAGTAAATGCATATTTTAAGATAAAAGTGGGATAAAGTCTGTGTGGTGTACCATACCATTTATTTTTCCATAAATTACCCTTTTGGAACTAAACGTTTGATTATAGTTAAATGTATATTTAAAATTACTGGATAATTAAAAACGTATCCTTGTTTTGGATTGGCCTAAATTACTTATTAGAACTGTTAATAATATGCTAGTGGTTCAACTAAGGTCTTAAGAGGCCAAATTTAATAAGTGTACTAAGAAAAAATTCATTATACTTGTTTTATTTATATCCAAATCAGTTGAATTTTGATTTTAGAAAATTGGTAACTATTCACAATATTGGTCTATATTTCAACTTATTTTGAATACGTATTTTGTTACGACCCCTGCACATTTAAAATAATATATAAACGTTTGATCCTTTTTTATTTTGAGTATACCTCCGAATTCAGTTCCCCAAAACATCCACCATTCCTTTCCAACCTCGCAATCTGAAGAGCCTTCTCAAATCCAAATTCATTGCAGATTTTCAGCTTGTCGAGTCCGGAGAAAGGGGAGGATCGGAAAAAAAGAGGTTGGGAAGTTTGGGGAGGGGTAAAAGCGGGGAACAGACGGATGGTGGAACAGAAATATATCGAAAAAATAGGGGCGGAAGGAAGGGTAAGGAAATGGGAGAAAAAAATGGTGTATAAAATATAGTGAAATCTCTTTGCACCAAGAGGTATGATAGCAACACTTTCAAACATAGCTGATCATGCTTTGAAAAAAAATCAAATTATTTTCCAGTTTTATAATGTTAAAAAAAAGGCTTTTACTAATGATTAACAGCTGTTATTAGAGTTGCATTTGACCAAAATAGCATGTTTTTCCTTTCAATAATCTTACATTTTGAGTCGTTTAGCACATTATGAATTGTGAGATATCATCTCAAATTTGAACCTAATAAAAAAATGTGTTTTTTCCCTGTCTCTATACGTTAAATAGATTTCTAGGATGGATTTTTTTTCTTTAGAATATATCATTTTATACTATTCGTTTAACATTTTCACAAATTTTATTAAATTAATTAAAAACTTTAAAAAAAGTTGATTTGTGTCCCAGATATTTAAACTTATGAGAAAACCAAAATTTAATTCTAAGAAACCCGCATTGTTGAGATAAGAGAGTGTGAACTCACTTAGATTTTTTTTTCTCAAAACACACCCATAAAAGACTTGGTATTAACAATGTTATCTATTGATAGAATGACAACTAATTGTACTCAATTTTGAATTGTAAGGAATATGTTGCAATAAATGCAGACATTTCACTATAAGCTAGTAAGAAATAGATTTATAATGAATGCTAAAAAGACTAAGTATATGATCACAGAAAGAACAGATTGGGGAAGATAATTCAGAGATCACTTCAAACAAAATACATTTGACAGAGTAAATGATTTTAAATATTTGGGAATAATTTTAACTATCAATAACCATATTGGATGGGAAACTAGTAAAATCATACAAACGGAAAATTCATGCTAATACTGTACTCGGTCAGTAAGTTGTTGGGATCTCATCTGCTGTCGAGAAATGTAAAACTCAGAATATACAAAATAATAGCTAACTGATTGCTCTCTATGGGGGTAAAAAACGTGTTCTTTCACCTTAAATGACCAAAACAAATTTAGGCTCTTCGAAAAGAACGTGCCTAGGAATATATTTGGTCCGAAAAGGGACGAGGCTACTAAGGTGTGTAGGAGGCTACATATTGATGAGTTACACAACCTCTATTTATCACAAGACATTGTTAGGTTAATATAATATCCCAGGCTACGGAAAGTAGGACATTCAGCGTGAATTAAAGGAAAACTAAGACTTGTTCGAGGTGTTAACTGTCAAACCCGATGTGAAAGGACCATTGGGAAGACCTAGACGCAGATGAGAGGATAACATTAGAATGGACCTGAAAGTGATCAAGTGTAATACTTTTGAATGGTTAGGACTATCTCAAGATAGGAATATGGTGCAATGATGGGTACTGGATATAATTAGCTCAAGATAGAAATATGTTGAGTACTTTTGTAGGTACAGCAATGAACCTTCAAGTTCCGAATTTCATAGAGGAAGTAAGTATGTAGATTGGAACAACAGCAAGAATACAAAATACCTAATAAACCCATTTTAAGACCTTTTTCACATAGTTTCTTAAGCACGTAATGTGATATTATTGGTTTTTAAGCTAGTACGTTATTATTATTATTATTATTATTATTATTATTATTATTATTATTATTCACAGCTCTATATCTGAGTGGCCTGATAAAACTTCTTTTTAACCGCAAGAGATCAGCTTGACTCACCTTTATGGATCCGCAGAGTCTACGTAGTGATACATCTCTACAAACTGTTGCTAAAATTTCGATTGTAGATATTTAGGCTATGGCTATTTGAGAAGCAGCTCTTCCATGTCACAAACTGGCGTAGCTGATCTCCTAATCATATTGGGGTTAAAAATAATTTTGTCCTCGATGTAAGTGATTTTTGGAGCATAATGTATCAAATCAGAAAAAAAGCGTTAGTGTTTATTTTAGCACAGCGTCTTACTACCCGTTTGGGCTGTGCGCTTATGTCCTAGTTACACTAATGTGTTAGGGATTAAGAAGATTTAATTTAGGTAAGTGCTCCTCTATTTGCTTGGAGGAAGAGTGTAAAACTATTAAGGAAAACCACCCTCAACGCATCCAACCGGGATAAAACCCTGATCTCCCGATCTTCAGCAGTATATTCTAATACGAGAGTAGGCCGTTAGACCACGGGACCACCGAAGTAGGTTTAAATTTAGTTGATGCTACGTTACACACATGGTGCTCTTTTTTACAATTTTATATGTTATTTTAGATTATCTTAGGTTATATTATAAATATTTATCTCCATAAATAATAAAGTCATTTCTGATTTAATTATGATAATTTTAAGCTACTAATTCATTGTTTAATATAATAATTCAGCTACGTTTTAAGTTATTGATAAAACAATAAAAGTAAAACGGCAAGTTTATTTTTAATTTTCAAAAATCGTACGGGAAAAGATTTTGGTTAAACTAGGTGCCTTTGCTTTTATTAAAATAGAGTATAATTTTAAAATGTTTTGAAAAATATAATTAATTAAAGTCAAATTACAATATTTTATAGCTATTTACGTTTATATTTTTTTTAATTTCAGGCGTAAGTGCTGATCACTGGTCGAAAATCACAACACAAAGCGTCGCAACTGTCATTACTTAAGTATTTTGACAAAAAAAATCAATTTTCATAATAATCATAATATTGATTTAAAATTAGAACATTTCAGAACATTTTAATATCTAATTTTGAAAGCTTTAGTGCTAATACCGTTGGACAGCGCATCATAAGGATCACTATTTTTGTTTTCACTCTCCTGAAAATTTGAGGAAAATGACTTAATCTTGTATAAGTTTCTACTGGCGTTATGTGCTGCCGAACACCCGGTGAGCAAATTCACGACTTTAGGGAGTTGATCCCTGTTAAGAATTGAGTGAATATTTTGTACAACATCATCACATTTATGAAAAAATACAGAGCTCCTCAATATCATATAGCTAAAGATTGTATTTCTTCGATTTTTTAAAAGAGTAATGGGGTTTCACTCGTTGATATTAAGCTCAATTTATCAAAATGTCCATATGCTGCAAGTTTTACATGCCTGGTTTAGAGAAATGGCCATAACATTAACGAGGATTGAGGATGATCAAATCATGAATGTGTATTTACCTCGATGTCCCCACGCGGGGTTATAGTTCCGACGTACTTACCAACGTCGAATAGGTGCCGGTCTATCTCTTGGTGAGAAATTGCCAAACATACATTCATCTCTAACGAAATTCTATTTTTAACTCCGTGTCTTACAACCCGTTATACTTAAACGCTCATGTACTAATTATTATACTTGTTGTAAGGATTAAGAAAATTATATTTACATTTGCATGGAGGGAGGGTGGAAAAACATTTTGAAAACCATTATAAGTACACCCAGCCTAGATTCGAACCTCGAACTCCCCGTCATAGGCAGTCTATTCTATTACGAGGGTGGCACGTTAGACCACGCAGCCACCGAACCGGGTGACGCAATATTTAATTATATGATGAATTATTTCAAAATAAGGCTCACGTCCTAGTATAGTTAAGATTTCCAACAGGGTTCTTATTCCTTAGCAATCCTATAGGTAGAAATCATTAATATAAATAAAATTTTATGGACATGTTATATTAGCTCCTTTTTAACGACAGTTTAAGAAAATTTTAGGAACTATGAGACTAGGCTTGATAAAAATGGGGCACTATATTTAAACTTACTCTAACAGACACATTATTTTTTTGAACAGGATCACAACAGAAAATGTCAAGATATTTGAGAATCACACGCGGTCTTTCCTCCCTTACATTGAGATAGGATATTTTGTAGTTTTCTCTCCCTTCTTTATCACTGACACATAAAAAATTGTAGGTTAAGGGTGAAAGGGAGTAAAAGCTTATACAGAAAATAATTTATATAAGAGTACACAGATACTTATACTACTCTAAAGCTACATGGCTGACTCACTCACTGACATTAATATTTACCCACTTCCAGATGAGCTAGAAACTTGAAATCTAGCAAACTTATAGCTTATAGCCTGTAACTAATGGGAAAATTCCAAAAAGTAAAAAAAAATTCAGCCCCAAAATAAAAATACATCAGTTTATTAAATAATATTTCTCAGGGTCTTCACACAAAGCACAATTATTCTGGAGGACATATCCCTTCTTTATCCCTCTTACCTCTCCTCCCCCTGCATTTTTACATTATGTATTTTTCTTTAAAATATATTTTGAAATTTTATTCCATAGAATCTAGCTATATTGTTTAAAATTTAGACTCATTCCATAATGTAAGCCTATATTGCTTTACAAGACAAATGATAGTTGAGCGATATATAAGTATTATATTTAGGCTCTAAATTATATGTATATATTATATAAATTACCTATATTATATACATATCCCCCTTAAATTTTGAATGCATTTTTGTAAAAATAATATCTAATTTCATTAAGTCGAGGTAAATTGTTAATTATATATTAATTATAATGTATATTATGTTTATTTAATATTTAATAAAATATAGATCTTAGCACACTAAATCCTATCTTATGTCCAAACTATCTCGTAACATAAATTAAAATGTTAAATTTGAGTTTGTTAAGGGTAATATGTGACTGCTCACGTTGAAACATGATGACACACTTTGTTCCTCCCTTTAAAAACGTTACCAAATTACTTGGCAATAAACATAGAGATGCAGAAAAAGAGTAAGTATGAAAAAAAAGTGTGGGGGGTGATTTATTTAGAAACTAAAAGGGTGGTTGTGAAGAGGTAAGGGAAATGTAGGGAAAATCACGATGTTTTGAAAGTCAGTGCTACATAAACACTCCCTAATATTTTCCTTTCATCTTCAAGTTATAATATGTGACAGGGCACGGGAAAAGGGACCTTATCTTCACCGATAAAATATTTTAGGACAGCTGATAATAGTGATTTGGGTCAGAATATAGTATTTTTAGAATAATGTATCACTTCACTTTCTTAGAACAACTAGAAATAGGTTTTAGCTCATATTTTTCACCCTAGATAGCATAGAAAGCATTTTGGGACTTGTCTTTAAATAATGCAAAGCTTTAGGGGAGTAACACATGTTATTACAAAAAAACAAACACTTTTTTCAACTTGTGGGTTTAAATTGCAATAACTTTTACAATTCTTGGAATATATTTACATATTTTACATCACATTATTTATCAATTTGTGCTCTCTCCAGTGATACTAATAACTCAACATTGACCTGAGTGAAGTTAAGGCCCCTTTCCCATGCGGCGTCACATATATATGTTGGTGAGATGTTTTGAAAGTTAATATGATGGACGTATGTGCTCTGAGGGAGTATTTTAAGCGTCGTGTGATTAATATTTTATTATTAATTTGGCATGTGGAATATTCAACCATGAGAGATGAAGTATCTACTTCGGTCACCTGTATGTGAACTTTTAGCTTATCTGTGGGAACAGAACATTGTCCAGGGTAAACCTATGGAGGTTGTCTAGACGTCGTACCCACAATGAGATGAAATGATGAGAGTGATTATAAAGGTGTGGAGTCAAGGGAAATCTTAGATCTAATTTAACTAATAGGACCATGGTGACCCTATATACAGTTTTTTTAACACCGCGTGTTAATAACATATTTAGATTAAACACAACAAACGGAACAGTTCCCATCTCGAAAAAATACCTATTGTATCACCCAGCATAGAACCCGTGACTTCTAGATTAGTAACCAATGGCGCTGACCACTATAAGAAGAGGAAGACGTATTTTTTTACTAGAAGAGAATTAAGATGTATGGGATTAATATCTTGACGTATTAAAGTTACTCATTCCCATCTTTACGCGAACGTCAAAAATGTATCCTATTATAATTTAAAAAATTAACATTATTATAAACGGTAGTGATTATTTCTTTACCATGGGAAATTAGAATAATTATTTAAACGTACCTGTACCGGTGGTCACGTGGACTGTCAGACTTATTTTAATCTTGTTTAATGGTGTCGGATATTTTGGTACTTGAATCTCGGCTGAGCTGTACGGATAAGATTTGTCCAGGATGTTTTTAATGTTTCTTTCTAAACACGAACACAGGTAAATATTGTATAGTTTATATATTTCTCATTTATGCACTTTTGATATCGTTAAATTCGTATAGTACGGGTAGTAAGGCAGGAAGATAACATTTTATAACCTCAAAATATGTTAAATGAGTTCACAGATAAGTTTAGCTCTTTCTCATTTTTGAATCGCAAATAACTTTTTTTCCTATAGTTTTAGTGAGCTTTTCTTCGAATAAATCAATAATTTTCTGAGCTTCTTAAACTATCTGAATTCTTGGAACCATCGCTTAGTTTTACATACTGTGTTCTTGTCTTTGTACAATTAGGTCCCACCTGTATTGGCATAAGAGTATCCTGTAGATACCGGACTACGGTTTGGCGTGGAAGGCACAGCTCTATCCTGAAGTTTTCAATACATCCTTGTAAAACTAATTGTTATTTATTTTCCGTATTCCACTTCTCGCTACCCATCAAAAGTTATCACATATTTACTCTAATAAGGCATGTATTAGAAAGGTTACATTATATAGGAATTGTAACTGCATTTACGTGACGGGGGAGTGTGAAACTATTAAGAGGAAATAACAGCTCAGTACATCCGGCGGGAATTTGAACCCTAACCTAAACTTCATTGGCCAAACAGGCAAGATGACATTCCTGTTGCCTATGATTATGTTTCAACCTGTTTGGGGTATCTTGTTCTTTAAAATAAAATAAGAAATAACTATTAAATGTATTTTTGAAATTATTGTTCTTATTAGTCAAAGATTATAAAATGTAGTCAAGTTCATTTTTTCTATTACTAGGCTGAACGCATTTTAATTACGGTTAAGAAATAGTGAAGGGTAGAGTAATGTTTATTTAAAATTAATAGGAAATGTACCCTTATTTGAGTTTAAGAGAGAGTAGAGGAAAACTAATTTGTAAAATCAACTTTAATACATTCAGCTGGGACTTGAGTCCTGACCTTCCTGTAAACAGAAGAACATAATAGATAAGCCAAATATTTAGTCCACTCGGCCACTGACGTGGGCATAAATTGTCAAGTTACCTAAGATATATTTGTGCTTTGTAATGGTTTATTAAAACCTAACATAAATGAATACCTAATAAAAGCTATTTTATAAACAATATCCTATCATATTAATATACATTGTGATTTCTTAAAATATCAAATTAATTAGTTCCCAGCTGATTACTTAAGAAAACTATACCTATATTTTGAATCATGTCTTTAAATTAAGTTATTTTGTTGGTCCCGTGCTTACATAGCTTAATATTAACGAATAAATAATACAATACATGGTTATTTATGAACGAAGTGTGCTCGTAAATTGTAATGAAGATCCCATTTTGATTCTTCGCTTATGGAAAAATTATTTAGATTTATTCAGTATGTGACAATTGTGATTATCTATGTTGATTTCAAGATGTTTCATACTGATGCTTGATTTACTCAGTTTTATTTTGTTAAATTAATAGTTTTAATCGCGTCCATCATTACAAATATTATTATAAAAATTGATTTTTAATAATAAATACATCCCATTTGATTCTGTAAAGGAGAGAAACCTGATCATGGCTAAGTCCATGACCAAATGGTCTGGATTGGGAGGTGTAGTTTTAAATTAGATTAAAAATATATAACTGAAGTAGTTAAAATCACACTATACACATATAAATTATTTTATTATATTAATATAATGTTGCAATATCACTGTAATAAGCTTTATTTTTGCAACACTAAATGTACAGGACTTAACAACGAATGTTTCTGACGGACGCATAGTTCACTAGCGATATTCACCTCTCAGTTTCATGTCAGAGACTATACATTTTTGTTGACTAGGTAAAACTTCACAGAATATTACTTTCATCATGCCACCAAGCGCTACTAGGGAAGTTATTGAAAACTTTAATACAGTTTCGTCAACCCCTCGGGCATATTATGAACCACCTTCATCAGACTCTTTAGAAACACTGTAAATAACTTTTTGTTTGGAATTTTAATTTAATTCAATCCTTGTTAAGAAAAAAAATGGGAAGATAATAAGGTAATGGAATAAGGTTGTTACTCATATTCGTGGTCGAAAACATCAATCTCGTGATAGACTGAATTGACAGCGATAGTGAGATTGAATTTAGAACGTTGGCCGACTGGAAGGGGGTTGATTGTTTATATCTGATTTTTCACTGTGGTTTTATTACACTCTCTCCACACCAATTTGATTGAATCTCCATTAATTTAGCTTTTCTCATTCCTACCTGTTATATTAGGCTGATAAAATTCATAGTTACCTGCTTCAGTGGACGCGTGGTCTAACGCGTCAAACCTTGGTCGGGTGTACTGAGGGTGTTTTTACCAAAATGGTTTTCCACTCTCCTTCCACGCGATTGTGGGTACTCTTCCTATAAATATTATTTTCCTAGTCCATAAAACCATCAAAATAATTAGTACATAAGCGTATAACTCGAACGGTAGTATGACACGGTGCTAAAAAAACAAGTCATTGATCTTAAGGAAATAACAATAATATTGATAATGTAATTTTTCTTTTTTAATTTCATTTATTATTGTGCTCATCATCAATCCAGAAACCAAAACATTCAAGCACCGAGAAATAAATAATCTAATCTAATATAACTAATTAAAATTGAATACAATACTTGTATACTAAAAATAGGTGACGTGTAGAAGATCAAAATTAAAATATTTAAAAATTAAAAATAACTTTTATGAATGATTTAACACAATATATTGTATGGATGTTACCTAAATAACTCTATAAGTATAAAATTAAAATGTGGAATACTAGACAGCTGATCTGTGCATGAAACCCATTATTTCCTAGAGAAATAAGACAGTTCTACTTTTTTTATAGCACAACGTTTTACTACCCATCCGGGTTATACGCCTATGTACCAACTATACTAATGGGTTAGGGATTAAGAAGGCTTAGTTGAGAGAAAATGCATCCGCATTAGTGTGGTAGGAGAGTATAAAACAATTTAATAAATAACTTATGTGCACCCGACAGATATTGAACCCCGGTCTCCCCGTCTTCAGCTATCTATTCTAACACGAAAGTAGCGTGTTAGATCACGAGGCCAGGTAGAAGGGTCGTCCTCTAATGCAAGATTATTGTTGCGTCCTGGATGTTAAGAGTGTTTTTTATGTCGCCTCCGGGGGAAGAAATGGGAGCTGTGTCTTTGTGTGAGAGATAGCCAGGACACTTGGTCGAGCAGTGGAACGGGGCGGTCAGATGTGGTAGCGTAATACAAAATAAAATAGTGTACAGTGTACTAATAAATCAACAAAATACAATTATCTTACACATTCATAATAATCATAGTTTATATTATATTACTATTCAATTGGTAAAACACAGTTTTCACTTTTAATAAACTATTATATCTTGAAATGTATTGGATGACATGGTAAATTCATAATTAGGCTTGTTGAAAAAATTTACTTTATTTTTTTGCTGTTACATGTTATTCATATTTGTAATATTTAATCTATAATATTAGTATTAATTCCAAAACATGTTTTAACCCTATGGTTGTCAATGAAATAACAAGGCTCGCCAATCAAACATCACTAATATATAGCCTAAATGGAATACCTCACGCAATAATAGACTTTGTCTCTATAATTTAATCTAACTAGTTTAAATCATTTGAAAAATAACACTTATGTACACGTATATTGAAAACAGTGTCATTGTATTAGTTCACAAAATCTCTGTCAGTGACCTATGCAGAATTCGTACCAAGCTAGGCCGACCCTTGGTTGCAAGTGACTGGGGTTTTAATATTTAGCTCAAATATGTGATGATTCCACACGTCCATCTTAGACTTGTGCTTTGAAATGTTAGTGAAAAATGACCCTGAGCTTGAAATGAAACCAGGATAGCTCAGTTTTATATAGTCGGAGTACTTGTTCAAGAGTATCCTATTTAATTACTGGGCTTTGGCATCATTTTTTCAGCTTTGACATTTTATTTTTTACTTCCAATACGGTTTCCAGCAAACTGACCCGACCGGATCCGGAAACAGTAATGTGTGTGCAAAGTAAACCACTGTTTCCAGCCAGTGGCCTGGGTCAGTTTTTTATTCAAGCGATATATGTTTCCACTACCAGCTTGCTAGGCCTGTCGTAACTTCATATGCCTTATAATATAACTTAAGACTAGAACAGGAAAAACATCCAGTCCCCGGCCTTTAATTTATCACTGTGAAAGGGTAAACCCACATTTACCCAGTGATTTTTTTTTGTTACGCCGGAAACCCAACCCTGCACCCATAGCTAAGTAGACAGACACGATACCGACTGAGCTAATCTCTTGGCCCCATTTTTCAGCTGATTTGGTTTAATTGAGTTTTATTCACATACCTACAAATACATCTGTACTAAACTCAAGGGTTACCTTGTGTATATACATGCAAGTTAGTATAATAAAACCATTAAGGTATATTATGTTAATAAAGCTATTTTATTATCATATATCTGTTTTGGTGGCTGTATGACTTAGGGCGTCATTCTCGCAATAGACCTGACTGCCGATTACGGGGAGATCCCGAAACCCAGTCGGGTGTATTGAGGTTAGTTTTCCAAAATAGTCTCACACTCTCTCCACGCAAATGTGGTACACTTCCTCTAAATCCAACCTTCCTAATCCCTAATTTACTATCTTAGTTAGTACATGTAAATATAGAGTGAACAGGTGCAAAATAAATATCTTTGAGCTATAATATGCTCCGGAGACCTCTCTTTTGATAATAAAAGTAGATACGTAAATACTCTTAAGTCTTAGATATAGAATTACAATCACGATTTCCCACTAAGGTATTGTCAAGTAACAACTAATATTGAGTTAAAACTAAATCCATCAAACCATCATGGGTTTAACCTCAAGTACAAATAAAAGATTAGGGGCACGTAAAAATTTCTTTAGCCATCATAATCCAGAGAATCAGTATTTTTTTGATCATGATGTATGCTCTATAAGAAAATATAAAGGTATAATATATTCCTATCTCTTTAGTTAGCTAGGTACTAAGCGAAATATCCAATTAAGACAAAATAGAAATTTACCATCAAATAGGGCAGTAATATTCTTGTTGTTAAAATCTTGATGTAATTTAGTGATGAATTAAGTCTTCATTTAAAATTTAATTTTTTCATTATTTTCAGATATTGTACGTGCACTTTCTAAACAGACTGATTATATCACCACACCATCTGTACACTAAGTTAATTCTAGAACAGACCTCACATCCAGACCTTGACCGTTAATTCATCCCTGTGAAAGGAGAAACACGTCCTATGATAAATCTTTCGGCAATACCAAGAGTCGAACACAGGAGCCTTAGCTCAGTAAACTCACACGATACCGGTTTAGCTAAGGTATCGGACTTCATGTTAGAGAAATGAAAGACAAAAACAACATAATATATATTGATTTTCAAAGATAAGAACAAGTTTATTAATAGAAGGCTTTGATTGAAAGACGTCTTATTTCAAGCCCCGCCCACCCTCAAAGCTAGATCACTAAGTGGTACAGACAAAACAACCTCTCCCCCAAGTTCTAGGCCCACTGATATCTAGTGTCTAGTGTATTCAGAGCAACACAAGGAAGAGGAAGAGAGGAGGGACAAACATTGTCTCGACAAAGACTTGTAACTTACCTTCATATGGGAGAATACAAGGTTGTTCAACAAACTTTGAGGAGATGTTGAATACAGACTTAGTTAGGCGCAACAGAAAGATGATAGAAGAGGAACAAAGTGAATCAATAGAAACAGAAGCAATACAAGACATATAACACATTCTGAAAAGGATAAAGATAAAATACACAATAATAAAAGGTATATGGGGATCACACGAAAAATCTCTTTTCATTTTCTGAATATCATAAACTTTATCTGTATATGTTTTTATTGTTTTACCTTCACTGATTTGATGTCAAAAGTAGCAGAACATATGATTTTGACTTTTATACATATGAAACAAGCTTTAATAACCTACCGTTAGTCCACTATAGTTATAATGATTATAAAGGCGCACTTAATGTAAACTTAAATTAGCAGCACGAGTTCACATCAAGGTAAAAAGTTTAAAATTGAATGGGATTCAAATAAAAAATTTCTAGAGGACGTAATTAAACTTTTAAATTAGAATTACTTGAAACCGAATAAATGTGCATAATAAGTAGTATTTATATATTTTAACCATAAGGCCATTTTTGTTCCGATTATTTTGCGAGTTTTCTACTCTAACAATTATACGATTATTTATTTAGATCAAACGGTTAGTTTTGAAAATGTGCCAGTTCTATTTAGCTTTGCAACTTTTTTATGTTTTAGATTTTTTGACTCATAAACAAGTTACCCACCTCAGTGGCGTTGTTGGCTAACGCGCTTGTCGTGTTGAGCTCGACTGATGAGGACGGGGAGATCGAGGTTCGAATCTCGGTCGGGTGAACAGGGGGGTTCTTAAATGGTTTTCCACTCTCCCTCCATGCAAATTCGGGTTTACTTCCTCTAATTCAACCTTCCCAATTCTTAATCTATTAGCTTAATTTGTACTTAAAGCGTATAACCCGAATGGGCAGTAAGACGCGGTGCTAAATAATAATATTATTATTATTACATAAACAGGTTACGTTTGTACAATTTGTTTGTAGCTTAAGATTGGTCATACAAAAAATACGATACTAGCTCGATTTACAATGAAGTTGTTTCTTTGATGAACTATCTAAGAAACTTTCTCTCTGTCCTCCATGATTTTAGTATTTATGTTTACATTTATTTAACTGATAACTATGGAAAACCGTCATATTGTACCTATAGTAGGGGATGACAACGGCTTATTTAGTATGGTTTGTTTAAAAATAAGGAACGTCATCGTGAGATACGTTTGCAAGATTATAAATGACTGGTCCAGTAATTAAACTCGCTCAATTTATGGCATTAGGAACTCAAAATACAATTGCCACACTTAAAAATGATCGTCACCTATTCCTATCTTGAGTTAGTTCTATGCAGCCCACCTCATTACACCATATCCCTATATTGAACTAGTTCTGTCCAGTCCACCTCACTACACCTTATTCTTATCTTGAACTAGCTATATGCAGTTCACTTCATTACACCTAATCCCTATATTAAGCTAGTTCTACCCAGTACACTTCAATACACCCTATCCTTATCTTGAGCTAGTTTTATCCAGTACTTATTATTACATCTTAGTCCTATCTTGAAATAGTCCTGTCTCTTTCAGGTTCATTCTAATGTTATCCTCCCATCTGCGTCTAGGTTTTCCCAAATGGTCTCTTCCCGCTGGGTTTGCCAGTCAGTACCCTGAAAAGGGTTCTAGAATCTCCCATTTGCGCTACATATACCACTCCCGTAATCTACTATTCTTGATTACACTAGAAATGTCTTGTGATGGGTACAGGGTATGTAGTTCATTATGTATGTTCCTTCACTCCCCAGTATCTTCATCCTTTACTGGAACAAATATATTCTTAATCAGCTTGTTTTAGAAAACTTTAAGACACGCAATTAGAATACAATACACTTATTTCTCACAATTAATATAATGGACATGTTGAACTATATTGGTTATGCCAATTGCTTACCAATTATTTGTTTAGTGTACATAACTATGAAATAAGTTACATTGTTGATCATGGCAGTGGAAATTTAGTTTACAATTTACTATGTTGTAGTACCGTTGATGCAGGACATTGTAGTTTCATCGAGTTTGGTGTTAATTTGGGTAGTTAAGATAATTTGTGATTGGCAATGCTGGATATAGACTTTTAATTCTTAAAATCAATTTAACACAATTTAATACTAAACTTCTTGTTCCATTTAAGAAGTGGCAGTTTAATATTTGTTTGGCGTTTATTGTGTCGGCAAAGCACAAGGATAAACACTCTATTTAGTCTTTGTATTTATTTGCCCTAAATGCTTTTTAGAAATGGCCAATTGTACGCAGGAATGTTGAAAGCTCGATCTTTTCAAAACATAAAGTAATCAATAATGCCAAAAAATATTGGACGCAATCTTGTATTCGATTAATTCTTTCAATCTATATTCGGATGGTTATTTCTTGACAAGCTTTTACTATTATTGTTTAAGTTATAGTAAACTTATGAGTTGATAAATAGAATATTTGGGAAGATCAAGGGACCTGGTAGAGTGATAAATGAAGTCTAAATAAGAATGTGTGAGAAGAGAACACTTTGGATGTGATTCTTCGGTGCAAAGCAAACTGGATCGGACACGTACTTAGGCGGAACTGTCTTCTGCACGACGCGATAGAAGACAAAGTTGAGATAAAGAGGTGCTTAGGAAGAAGGAGAATTCAAATATTATATGACCTGAGGGAAATAATAAAATAATAGGAGCTGAAGTACTAGTCAGGGGGATAAGATGCATTGGCGGTTTAGGTTCATTGGCAAAAGAAAACACCTTGACGTAAGACAAAATACAAATTAATAATAATAATCATAATAATAAGTATAATGTTATTTGTTTATTTTTATCTGTGCAAAAAAAAATTAATTACTATAAATATATATATATATATATATATTAGAGGTTGCACAACTTACGGTTATCGTATTGCTATTAAATTTCTCATTTTTAAATTTAGATCAATAAAAGAGGTAAATATTGACTATTGAGTCCGGAATAAAAGATATAAATTATTATTATTATTATTATTATTATTATTATTAGCACTGCGTCTTACTACCCGTTCGGGTTATACGCACTTACTCTAATGTGTAATGGTAGGGTGATTGCGAGATGAAATGGAGGACCTACAGTTTAACGTGGAATCCGAACCACGGTGGAGGCCTGGCATTCCCCACATTCACAAGATGTCTTGTGAGAGGTGAAGGAATGGTTTGGTAATTAGATAAATCTGTGCCGGGACTGAGGATTGAACCCCGGCCACCAGCACAGAAGTCTGACACCTTGCCCCTAGACCGCAAGGTCACCGATATAGATCATTGCCTTACAAACATTTTCCCTAAGAGGTTAAAAGAAAAAGAATCTTAACATTTGGAGGGACTTACTTATGTACTTACTTTGTGGCATGAGAGATTTATTACGTTAAAACATAAGTAGTATCTCCATACAATTAAAACTCACAAATTTGTATGAATATATTTGCAATAACTAAGAAACTATTGGTTTTATAAAGATAAATTTCAAATAAAATATTTTTATTTTTATTGGTATTACAATTTTTCAATGATAAGTTATTTAGTAACTCAAATAGTGGCAGCGATAAGGAATTTTCCGGTTTTATAAAATACCCCAAGATTAATTTTCTTGGGAAAATAAAAATTACCACCTTATTTACAATCTTAATCAACACCTAGACACGAATTTTAATTAAAATCGTTGGAGCTGATTTTGAAGGAGTTGATTTTTTCTCTTTTCGACCTTTACTAGACTACCCATAATTTTAGAGTTAGAGGAACAAAGACAGACGGCATTGAATTATTTTTTTAAAGTTTAGACCTACAGTTTAACGTGGAATCCGAACCACGGTGGAGGCCTGGCATTCCCCACATTCACAAGATGTCTTGTGAGAGGTGAAGGAATGGTTTGGTAATTAGATAAATCTGTGCCGGGACTGAGGATTGAACCCCGGCCACCAGCACAGAAGTCTGACACCTTGCCCCTAGACCGCAAGGTCACCGATATAGATCATTGCCTTACAAACATTTTCCCTAAGAGGTTAAAAGAAAAAGAATCTTAACATTTGGAGGGACTTACTTATGTACTTACTTTGTGGCATGAGAGATTTATTACGTTAAAACATAAGTAGTATCTCCATACAATTAAAACTCACAAATTTGTATGAATATATTTGCAATAACTAAGAAACTATTGGTTTTATAAAGATAAATTTCAAATAAAATATTTTTATTTTTATTGGTATTACAATTTTTCAATGATAAGTTATTTAGTAACTCAAATAGTGGCAGCGATAAGGAATTTTCCGGTTTTATAAAATACCCCAAGATTAATTTTCTTGGGAAAATAAAAATTACCACCTTATTTACAATCTTAATCAACACCTAGACACGAATTTTAATTAAAATCGTTGGAGCTGATTTTGAAGGAGTTGATTTTTTCTCTTTTCGACCTTTACTAGACTACCCATAATTTTAGAGTTAGAGGAACAAAGACAGACGGCATTGAATTATTTTTTTAAAGTTTACGGGGGGGGGAGGGGGGTGATAAAACATCTACATACCTCAACATAATATGCCAGATAATTTTTTACGCTCGTAATATTTTACCTTTAGGGCCGTATGCCGTATCGCATGTACAGCTAAAGTTCACAAAATTGTATTTATATATTTGCTAATATCTCCAAAACTATAGGTTTTATAAATATATATTTCAAATAGATTTTTTTAAGGGTACTACAATTTTGTGATGATAAGTTATTTAGCATCTAACAAAGGTGTGGAGAAAAGGAAATTTTCCCTGCTGTAATTTACCTTAAAAGTCATTTTCAAAGGTAAATTAAAATAGCCATTTTGTGTATAGTCTTTATCAACGCCTGAATTTAAATCAAGTCTTTTGAGCCAATTTTGAGAAGATCGATTTGTTCTCCCTACACCGTTTATTTAAAATATCCTTCTCTTAATTTTAGGTTTATCTAGATTTTTTTACTGCCACAATACTTGACCTTATATTTCGAAAAGTAAATATATATTTGCGTATAGCTTTAAATATATTGGTTTTATAAAAAAATGTTTCAAATAAAATAGTTTTAATTATAGATGGACCTACATATTTTCGATGGTAAGTAATTTTATATCTCAAAGAATTAAGAAAATATGATTTTAAAAAAATTAGAATATACGCATCAGACCGGAACCCTTAAAGTCATTTTGACGAAATATTTAGAGTAGCCATTTTGTTTGGAATATTAATCAATGAATCAAATAGTCAAAGCTATTATTTATGCTTTTTAGTATGGATTACTCTATATAGATATCATATTCTGAAAATTGAAAAATGACACCTGGACACGGGAATCGAACCCGGGACCTTTGGCTTAGTATGACGATGCTCTTAATATTAAGCTATCCAGGAGTCATCCCTTGCTCATGGTCATTCTTCACTCATATTTTAAGGCAGAGTCTATGATGGACGTGCGGAAATCGTAGGCCACAAATGGCTGCAATAAGCCAACTACTGAGTCGAAGGTGGCTGCGTTATCTGATAGCTCGTGATCCTAATAAAATCACACATTTGTAGCCGACGAATTCCAAACGTCAATCATAGACTCTGCATTAAAATATGAGTGAAAATTCACCATGGACACGAGACGAGCCCTGGATAGTTTTGTGGTAAAAGCATCGATGCATTAATTCAAAGGTCCCGGGCTAGATTCCCGTGTCCAGGTGACTTTTTCCAATTTTCAGAATAGGATATTAATCAATGCTTATAAATGAAATTTAATCAAAATCGTAAATGCCGGTTTTGATAAAATCAATTGTTTCTCTTTTCACCCTTTTGTAAACTACCTTAACCTTAGGGTTATATATCCAATCCATAAAACCTCCTGAGGCAACCCTGTGATAATCCTAGATACTAAGTTTTAGCCCAATCGGTAAAATAGTTTAGTCTCTACTTCGATGTACAGACAGACAAACAGACGGAAATGCAAAACTCACTTTTTCGGATGAAACGTCGAAATTCATTAAAAAAATTGAGTTTTATTTTTTTGATGAGCCCCGATCAGCACATTCGATTTAGCGTCTTGTGTTTGACCCTATGTCGAAGGAAAGCGTCAGTCGCGACACTGACCGATTAGCACGCAAACAGATAAGACCTGTATTCACAAAGTATTTTTCGTAACGTTGGCAGATAGGGTTTTGAGATGGGTGGAAAGAGATGTAGACCAGGTGGCTAAATGACCACTACCTTAAATAATTCTCCGTATTCATGTCATAAATAATTTGTTTCTCTACATTAAGTAGCCCGTGGTACAAAATGTATAATATTTATTTAAAATAAAACTTCAAATTTTACTCTAAATAGTCTCTATTTAATCGGCTGTGTCCATCTACCCCCACCATTATCTGTATAACCCCGAGATGCTCTACTGGAACCTATTGACTGCCGTGGACGACACCTTTTCATGAAGAGGAGCAAGATAGAATGGACGACTAGTTACAAATAACGTCTAACGGAGGGGCTGGTTACCAAAACAGCTGGCAAACAACGGGTGACTAGTTAGAGCAGATACACAAATTATTATAAAAATAGAGTGAAATTCATTTTATTAGTGAATGGACATCAGATAAAAATTTAATGAATTTTTCCCATTAAAGTCAAAACTTTCAGTTTCTTGGATAGAAACTTCAATTTTATTACAGTAGATTAATTTTCCAAGAAACTTGAGGGCTACAAAAAAGAAGGAATTATGGGCCACATGCAGGCCATGGGCCACCAGTTGTAAGCCCTTTATATTAATCATCAGTATATTTAAGTACGTAATATATATATATATATATATATATAAATGATCCATAAAATCAAATAAGGGTGCGGAAAGTTATTCCACTAATAATTATTTTTACTAAATTAATATAAAGGGAACTCAAATTGAATAAAGTATTTTTGCAGTTATAGTTACCAAAACTTTGTTGTAATTATGATGTTCTCATGATATATAAAATATATATTCAGTAGACAAATTTAATTTAAATTTCTACATTTAGTTTTGCTATCAGTTCTTGAATATTTTTCATGAGCTTCATGGAGCTTAAACATAAAATTTTAATGATAATTGATAACTTATTATTTTAAAATTCTGAAACTTACACTACAAATATTCTAGAAATGTTGTGATCAATGGGAACTTAAGGTGGCAGTCTAGGGAATGCAATTCCTCACCTTGAATTAGACGTATTTACTGCCATTTATTCTTTTCCTACATCTTATTCCACTCATGGGGAGTGGAAGCTTTTTAATATATCGCGAGTCACAAGAAATTACCATATTTGTTTTGGAGGACGCGTCTACACCCGGATTTACTTTCTGGTCCAAACCCAAGGCGCTTACATGGGTAATTATGTTGAATTCTAAGAGTGAGCGTGAAAGAGCCTTCCAATTTTTATTGACGGGTGCTTTCCCATAACTTACACGGACTTACTTACATACATGCCACAACCCTGCATGAGAGTGACGACCTTACTTCTCTTCCGAATTAAATTATTGTGTTACGGAGTTTTGTCGCTCAAGAGAGATCCGTTGGGTTTGGTTTGAACCAACAAACATCGGATCCTGAAGAGAGTATTCTACCTCAAGAATTCTGAGATCAACTATTATTGAATCATTTAATAAAGAATTTTATTTTTATGTTGGTCAAAATAGGTCTTTCTTCTCTTAAATTAAGAGCATAGCTGGCCTTTCCTTCCACGCTACTGCACATAAAACCACAAACCCAACTATAAAAATGGGTGACGGTATATTCTCGCTTGTTTTTATCTTTGGATTTAAAGTTGAACTAACTTTATTTTTAGATGGATTAATCCTCACTAAAATGCCTAAATAATGGTTTTGGCAGTTTGATTAATTAATTTTCTTTTTACCCTTCCTTCACCACTGACAAGACATCTTGTGAATGTGATGAATGCCAGGTCTCCACCGTGGTTCGGATTCCACGTTAAACTGTAGGTCCTTCATTTCATCTCACAATCACCCTACCATTACACATAAGCGTAAGTGCGTATAACCCGAACGGGTAGTAAGACGCGGTGCTAATAATAATAATAATAATAATAATTTTCTTTTTAGTTATGAAGTTGATTGAAAACCTGTATACATTATACTAAATTACACTAAATGATGTGAAAAATTCACTGTTGAAGTTCAGGCTTCATATAAATGTTAGAATTTAAAAAAGTATTCCATTTAATATGTATGCCAAAACTTAGACTTTGAGGTGTTTTGGGTTTGGATTCTTAGTGTCAACACAAACACACATTTAAAAATACAGAGTATATTTTATTTATAAGAAAATTTTCAAAAAATATATAGTTATATTACAAATTGACCTTTTTTAAACCCATTTTAAGACTGTATAATGGGGCTATCACGTGGACTCTAAGCTACTAATAGAAACAACTTGTTTCTTGATGTGAGATATAGTACCTTTTAGTACACCCTGCAATGAATAGCTAATTGGACATAACTTTGGTTTGAATTGTAGGTGGGAGCAACTAATACCAAGCTGTTTCATCACATATAAGTATTATAGGACGTACCGTTGAAATAGAATTTCCCACCAGAATTTCCAATAGTGACATTACTCCCTTTCCTCATCGAATCCTCCACTCTCTCTCATTGATACCCCATTTGACCATTTAACTGGGCCACGGAAGCATACGCAATGTTGACCTAAGTCATTCAAAGGGATATAATTGTATATAAACCTACCGTTGAGGTGCACACCGCACAATTAACTAGAATGGAATGGAGATATTTAGTTGATCATTACTAAAGCCCTTTATTTATTGAATGAGTTAAGTTGGTTAATTGAATTTGAGTCCATGTGAATGGAGTAGTGTCATGTTGGGCCTCAAGGGAAGTTTGTTGGTCACTATTAATCTAGCTTTCATTCATGTGATCATATAGAAAAGAGTTAGGTAAAGTTTCTCTCGGGCACCGGGGGTTGGGGGTTATGTGTCCATAGAAAACATATAGAATTGTAACAGACTGGCTGTTTTCAGCTGCAAGCACGACAAAGGCAACGAGATAAATGTTGATATACATTAGTTGGATGAACCAGAATATGAACTTCATTGTAAGCGAGTTTATATTTAGAAATCTACACTATCAGTCTCGTCTCGTATGTCTTAAGGTGGTTTCTCAGGGGATCAATGGTACGCAGGGATGCGAAAAACTATATTTTCATATAGATACTATTATTTTTTACTCTATACTTTTACTGAAATTTGTACTCTTATTACAGTATCGAGTTTATAACGAAAGAAACAAATTTTTTGATATCGTTACTCTTGCTGGGATTAAAGTGGTATGTAGAGGAAGAATAATTGACACTATTTCTGAATCGTCGTTCATTTTCTGCATGACAAGTAATAATCAACTTTATAATTCAATCTCTTTTAGCTTATCATGATTTTTAGGTGTTATTTCATATTTGTTTATCAGTTCAGTCGCCTGACTTGTTGACAGAAGAGTGGAGACTAGTCTACTTAACACCCCTTCCTTCAATGAGCACGGTCATCCCAAACTAAACAAAAATAGATTTTTCAGGAACAAAATACACTATTTACTCAAGGTGCTCCAAGCAGACTAAGTAAAATAGTTTATGTGAAGATGAAGCCGGTCATGGCGTCCATTCTTCTTTTGTTTCTCAATAGTTAATAATCTATCTCTATAAATAGCATACACGACGAATGTAGTTAACAAAATGGCACCTCCCTAAAGTAAATTATGTAAGTTTTTCTAATAAGTTGGAACCCAACTCGGTGGCGTAGTTAGCTAACGCGCTAGTTTCGTGTTGAGCTATACTGCTGAGTACGGGGAGATCAAGGTTCAAATCTCGGTCGGGTGCACTTTCATAAAACATATTGTAGTGTGTGGATATTAACGCTTAGAAAGGCAGCATTCTTCATTTACTGGAAAAGACAAGACAGTAAATAATGAAGTGGGAAAATATAAGCTCCTATAATACAATAGATAAGTATGTAATCCTGTCCTACATCTTCAATCTGATTAATTACAGAGGTGGCTATAAAATTAAATCTAATCATAGATTATATTTTTAAATAAAAGTGATAGACCATGGGTGTGGCAGACCTAAGTTTTTGTGTTTTATTTTCATACCCATTTATGATTTATCTACTATAATTAGTTTAATACACAAACTAGATGAGTTTTACATATAGTCTGATTTCCTAAAAATAAAGATTTCTATTGATGAATATATTTTTATTTTATAATTTTTTTTAAACATCATCTTCTCAAGGTATTTTACGACCTGTGTTTGAATTGAAATAAATCGAGATTGACCTAAATTGAGAGAATAAAAACTTCCAAAGTTACGTTTTTCGTAGTTACAACCGTCATTATCTGAGATGAGTGATGATGACTGTTTCAACTATATCTCAAATGCTGGAAATTATTATTTCCTCGAAGTGGCCCAAACCAGGAAACATTAGATTAAATTTAAATAAACTTAACTCTTATTAGACTAAGATCTATAAAATATTATCACAATTACTATCATCATAATTATCATTAAAATGTTAGAATATTAATATGGTTAGTATTTGAATTGTAAACTCATTCAACCCAGATAGTGAGAATTATTGCTTTGTCAGTTTCTGTTTATGCAGAATGAATTATATTAATTTGTGTTATTATACTTTGAAATAACGCTTCTGACAATATTGGACGCTTAATTTTGTACTACCACAGGATATTTCTGACCCTTGTGGTCTGAGTTCGATTAAGAACAAACTGTGGGGATATTTTTTTCAATAAAATTGTAATCAGTCTAGACATATATATTCTGATTAATTTATATCTCACCCTTACTCTAGGCTCCCTTATGTTAGTTATACTAATTATTCCATGTTAGTTAATGCAATTAATGTACTGTAAACTAAATTATAAAATAATTATATTAGGGTTTTATGAATAAACACATTTAGTATCATAATTTATTATAAAACTATGCTGATATCTTTTTATGTCATTTTCTAAATAGTAATATTTGGCACTGATGTACGTTGTTAATATTTTTAACCTTTCTCAAATTAATTTGTGATAAGTCCTATTTAAGTGGTCGCATGATCTAGGTAGTTAGTTTTTCAATAAATATTGACTGTTTTGGCAATGATGTGAAGATTAGGGTTCAAATCCTGGTCGGGTGTAATGAGGGTGCTATTTCCTAAAGTATATTCCACTCCATCTTTAGGTAATTTTAAGTACACTCCATCTAAATTCAACCTTCTTCACCGTTTATTAACTACTTTGTCTAATGGTTAGGAGTAGAAGTATGAGAATACCACAGTTAAAATTGGTGCATTACTATTGGACCACGAGACAAATTGTTTCATAAGCTAATAGGTTGGTTGGGCCCCGTTCATTGACCAAGAGGATTATAATAGGTATATATCTATTAAACTTAATAACATTACAGTTGGGCCACGTATACCTGTTATAAGACAAGGTTGTGCATAGATGGATTAAAACATATACGTACAAACTATAGTAATAAAGTAAGTAGAAAGTAACTATTTTTAATTTGAGGGATAGGGTCACAGTTAAATAAGTCCTAGTACAGACAAACATTGGGACAGACAGAATAAAAAATCCACTTTATTATGTTGGGACTCTTATAAAACGTAAAGGTTCATCGTTATATCGTGATGGATTTTACTAATGATTACAATATTTTCTTTTGAACTTCACCTCTTTTATCTTCAAGCACAATTTTTACTTATGGGCCCTTTTTAGCTACCACATCAATTTTATTTAATGAAACACCATATTGGACTCAACTTCTACCAAAAAATGTCACTCAGCTCAATAGCCTTTAAGAGCAAGCATCACATTTCATAAACTCTATGTTACAGTTGGTTAGAACTAGTAAATTTACACGTTCACCAGTGCACGTGGATCATTTCTGAATAAACATTAAAGAATATAAAGAGTAAATAAAGATTTCTGGTACTGAATATTGTTGAAATATTAAATGATATTTGGATATAAACTGTATTGAAACGGCAATTTTCTTCCATATTAGAGTTCACAGATAAGTATTGTGCACAAATCGTTATTCTGTCATAATAGGGACATACTATTATTATTAACAAGAAACTTTGTCGCTTTGTCTCCCATCGTCACTACGGAAAATGTCGCGTAATCGTTCTAAAACGAACGCATTGCACACCTTTATCATATTTAGTATGTCTATTTCCCTTTTGCTCCCATACCTCACGTGAGCTAAGAGCTGAGCTGGGTTTGCTATGATGCACGATCTTAATACCTCTTCTTGATTTGTTGTCAGTTTCGGAACAGCATCGCGCATGGCCACGTTAATGTATTTCGTAAGAAGACAATATCATGCGTTGTAATCGATTCTGCATGACGTTTTGCCAACTCAGAACGGATGATTTTCGATGGTTTCTCACACAAATATTCCTTAGCTGTTCGTTTTACACTATTGGCTATAACTTTTTAATTTACATTTTTAACCACTTAGTGATTATCATTTATACTACCATAGATTATAACGTTACTTTATATGCTGTTAGTGTACACTATACTGAAGACTTTTTATTCGCAAAACTTCAGTAAACTTTACCATCGCTAGCAGCATGAGCCATTGAAAATTTGCAAATTTCTGGGACAAGCAGTTTTTTGCCTCTTTCACTCCACATAAACTAACCTTCCATTATTAAATCACTGGCACACTAAACGAAGATATGTATATAGTTTGTATTTATATGTCTATGAATAACCTTGTCTCATAACAGGTATACATAGCCCAACTGTAATTTACGTAAAATTTTAACGTGGCCCAACTGTAATGTTGGATTAACACCATCCTTTTAAACCGTAGATCATAACACATTTACGTTGCCCAATTGTAATGCGCCCGTTAAAATACTATTAATAGAATCTCAGTAAATGCATCTGTTCAGGATTTGACCTCCGAACTCCCCGTCAACCGCAACCAAAGTCACTTTACCTTTAGACAAATACAGAGGGTCTTAATGATCTGCAAAAATGAACTCATTAACTCATTCATGCCCCTTATAGTGATGAAAAAAATTAATTTATTATGCCTAAGGGGTCTCTATTTTAATGGAGTGGGATTGTACTGACGTTAGAGTGTCAGTAAGGCGGGGTTGTAAGATTCTCTTTATGGCCTGCGAGAAACATCGGCCCACCGCTATTTGAAAGGGGTGTAATAGCCACTTCAAAATACCTTCCCACTCCTCCTTTGATCCTCTCGCCATTCCCCTCTCCCCCTTCCTCCCATGTGTGGTCGTGTGCTGGACACGACCTGATTCATGGCTGTGGTCACACACACACACACACACACACACACACACACACACATGCAACGAGTCATTTTATTAAACTATAGCAACCAGGAACATGGACAGAAATCAATATTTTGTTTACAATTAAAAATGTATTTCAGAAATTTTAGTTTGGGATTTCCGAAGAAAAAAAGCAATATTTAATTAAATGAAATAGTTTGATTTTTGGTACAAAAATATATCTATTAGCCATAGTTCTACTTAATACAAAAAAATACCACTCACAAATAACATAGGCCAAAGTAATACAACAAAATCTTACCCACTTTCTTACATATGGACTGTATTTATTATAGCTTGAAATAAAAAAATAAATAATATGGTTTCAGTAAACCCTAGGTAAGTTTTCCTTAGAAAACCAACAAATAATGTTACTTTCATGAAGTATCAGGCATTTCCCGGAAGAATAGTTTAGGTAAATAATAATAAATACGTAAGTTTTTTTTAAAAAAAGGGTGAAAAGTAAGATTAGTCAAATTTATTTAAAAAAAAAGTAATGGTAAAAATGAATAAAAAAGGTGAAAAGGGGTTAAACACAAAAAAGGGACAGCAAGGTTAAGAAGACATCAATATTTTTAGCATTCGTTTATTCCGCTAGCTCTTTAAGCCCTTTTGCCACTATTTGTCCTTTTTAACATTATATAACTTTTTTTATATTATACCTTTTACTCCTTTTAACGTTTATTTTGACTTTTTGTCACATTTCCCCTATCATCCATCCTGCACTTTTGACTTTTTTTTGCCATTTTCCCCCTCATAGCCCCTTATACCATTTAGATCCATTTGAGAAATTTTACATTTTTTACCCTTTTTACTTGGGTGCCCTTTTATCCTTTTTAAAATGTGATTAGAATTACTCTTAACATTTTTTTTACATTACTAAAATGTATATACTTTTTACACCTTTATAATTTAAAATATAATTCAAAAAATTATAAGATAATAATATTGAACAAATTTAATAAGATATATTTTGGAAAATTTAAAATTTTTAGTAAATCAGTCTTCGACATAATACTTTTAACTTGATTATTAAGGGGGGGGG
>CABFVX010000109.1:339388-354140 GCA_902151425.1 Timema shepardi
GGGGGAATGTGGTGGGCCTTTCTTTTTTCAGCAGAAGAGAGTAAAATACCAACTGGATTATAAAAGCATGGTCACTTAGATGCATTTTTTTTCTTGTTTATATTGTGTAGTTATTTGTTCAAACTTGTTTCTTGACACTTGGTTTATAGATAGAATGTTGTATTTATATTATATTTAACCATAGATTTATTATTATATTTTCTGTTATATTTTATATAAAAATTCCTGCTGGTGTCAGTAGGTCTACTTAAAAGAAAAGGCGAAAGGGTTATTTAAGGTTGAGATCGGGATTTGAGGGGGTGCCGGAATTTGGTTATAGATTGAGGGGCAGGCTCACACTTCCGAATCTGGGAAGCATTGCATCTATTGGGGAGAGCTTGGATTACACTGTCCTATAGCCTGAGATATGTAACGAGCGTTTTGCCATATAGTGCTACTTATTTGTCAGAGTTTGTCTCAGTGTCCCTGTGGTGAAGCCTATGTATTAAAAAATTCAGTAGTTGCATGGTGAATGGTTTTTAAGACATTATAGGGAGCGGTCATAATGGCCTTTCATGGGTTATTTAATTTGTATGAGTCTGCTGTTGAATGAGGTGGAAGGTTGGTGAATTTTGCAGGTACTGCATCTCGGTTTGTAGCATGGGTAGGAACTATTGGCTTGATGTTGTTTGTTGTTAGTTACCAGGTCATTATTATGTAGCTTTATTTAGTTTTTAATTATATTGCACATGAACTATATGGTATGGAATGAGGTGCACTGGATGTAAATTGTTCAAAAGATGGATAGGATGTATTGTAGTGGATTGGATATAGCTAGTTCAAGATAGGGATAGGTGGCTAATCATGTAAGTGCGGCAATGAACTTTCGAGTTCCCAGTGCCACATAGTAAGTATGTAAATCGTCAGGAGGACATACTCCAGAGCATCCACAAAAAATTTCAGAACTATAGTCTTTTTGGTATGTGAGAAAAAGAGTCCTAGAAGAACATTCAGACGATGCTTGGATTTTATAAACCAATGTAAGTAACTATTCTAGTCTCAAATAATTGTATTCTACGAGCACACGGAAAAAAACCCACTTCAATCTCGTATTGTCTTGTTTGCTAGTTACGGCAAAGCTAAGAAGACTCAAATTTCATCTGGATGTACCTAGTTTTTTTTAATAGATGGTTTCTCACTTTACTTTTACACAGTTTTTGGTAAATTTTACCTTAAATAGTCCTTTATAATTATTACTTATTAAGTGTATATGCGTGATTTATCTTGGTCAAGATCACAAAAAAAAATCCAGTTGATATTATCTAAAACTTATGTTTCTTGTTCTTATCTGAACCGAATCATTTGAATGATAAACGTTCATACCGTGATTTGACTCTCTAATGATGTGTGTTTTAGATTCAATGATGAACTAACTTTATCAAAAGATATTTAATGTTAGTGTATTAGCTTTACAAACCCTACTCCCTCTCTTCCCTCCCATTATTTCACAATTATAACACGTCTCTTCTCTCAGTACACCATTACACAAACTATTGCTATCCCAACATATCCTATCTAGTGCAGCCGCCTCACCACGTGCTTCGAAGGCAAATTACCTCGGGAAAAGTTTTTTTTCCTGTACAATCCCCCTTTTTGGCTCGTGATTGCTTGTTAGCAATGCAAATTGCAGAACAGTGTCCGACAGAGACCCCCCCTACCCCTCCTTTATATACCCCCACAACCTCTTTCGCCGTAAGAGCTGAGCCAAGAGAACAAAGTGCTGTCGCCTTGCGTGTCTTCGTAACAATTTCAACAGAGGTGTTTTGTGAAGGGTGGTGAAATGGTATCATCATCAAGGGTATGACCTGAGCCGCTATAACATCAAAGCGAAGCAGCTTTGAAAATGAAAAATGGTTCGTCTTACATACATTATTATTTTTTACAGTTTAATATGCTTCTTATATGTTTTATCAAAGTATAAGATCAAATGTTGACTGTGTATCTTATCATCGACTTGTACGACCCGATTATCCTGAAAGGTAGAAGGCTTACCTAGCCTAGTTCCACTACGGCACAGCTTGTAAGATAGGGCCATAGTGTAGTCCACAAAGATACAAAGCTACGTTTTTAGGAAAACGCTTTTTACCTCACCTACTTTCACACCATTTTAAGGTTAAAATTCGTATCAATGGAGATTCAAAATAGAAATTATTGTGATTAGTTTGTTCCGCCTGAAGAAATTGGATCCCAAGTGCTCTAGACCACGTACAAAGTCATAATACGATTGCTGTAGGACTAAAAAAAAACAATTTTTGCCCCATTTTAATAAAAAAAAAGGCCCTTTATAAAGTGCTAATATATTTTATGACCCTAAGATGATAAAATTGAATTGATTTTTAAAATTACTTCTTTTCTTATTATAGATAAAAATAAATAATCTCTCGTGGATCTTTTAAATGTCCATCTTGGCAAGAAGATTTATGCACGACATTTTCGTAAATAAACCGAATATCCTGAGTTGTAGGCAATCTATAAAAATAAGTTTACAAAAATACTAGTTCACGATTTTTTTTAAATTGTGATGTCGCAAGATAATTTTTTCAATTATAATTTTGGAATTCATGGTTTTTGTTTTAATGTGATATCTTTAAGATCTACCTAATTAAACGTACTCGTAGATACATTAACAGGGAAAATCCTATATTGACTTGCCTTAACATCACAGGTGAACAACATACTTAATAAAACAACCTCAATTATTTATTTTAATATGTACCTCATTTATTATATAATTATATTTAATTAGTACGAACACAATCTACCTAGCACCCGAACAAGCTATAAATTAATCCGCATCAAACACTACCCGGTCTAAAACTGTCTAAAATGTTTCAGACTTAATTCAATCTTACTTGGACACTAACTAAGGACTTCTGACTAGGTTACTTTCACGTGCAGTTAAAATAAAGCGAGTGCTTAAAGTGATTAGGATAATTTTCTCTTATCTCTCTCCGAGTTTCTTTTTTCAAGCTTCGCATATGACCACGCATCTGAGATATAATCATAGTTACATCATTAAGGAAAGTAATGTATAAGATAGGCCTATATTTTAGAAGAAATGTGTCTGCATCTGAGTAGAGTAGGGCTAATAGTGGGAAGCAATTTAGGAAAGTACATATAAGTTCACCCAACTAGGACTCAAAAACTGACCTACACGACTCCAATAATCCATTGAATAAGACACATTATTTTAATTACATAGCGTATTTTATCCACTCAAACTCTGCTTATATTTACACTAATGAGACCCGCCTCTGTGCCGTAGTTGGCTAACGCGCTAATTTTGAGTTGAGTCAAACTTCCGAGGACGGGGAGATTGAGGTTCAAATCTCGGTCAAGTGAACTAAGGGTTCCTGAATAGTTTTCCACTCTCCCTCCAAGCAAATGCGGGTCCACTTCCTCTAAATTCAACCTTCACAATTCCAAATCCATTAGTGTAATTAGTACTTAAACGTATAACCCGAACGGGTAGTAAGATGCGGTGTTAAATAATAAATATACTAATGAGGTATGTATAAGTTAGAATGTAGAGGAAATGTTCAGGCATTTTCGTGGAGTGGGAATACATACAACAGTCCGGGATATGATCTCGAAACCCATCGTTACTAAAAACCAGGGTGACCTGGTGGTCTAGGGGTAAGGTGTCAGACTTCTATGCTACTGGTCTGGGGTTCAATCCTCGGTCCCGGCACAGATTTATCTGATTACCAAACCCTTCCTTCAGCTCTGACAAGACGTGTATTAATCACAACTTGTGGGTGTGTGGAATGACAGGCCTCCACCGTAGTTCGGATACTACGTTAAACTGTAGGTCCTCCATTTCATCTCACAATCACCCTACCATTACACATTAGCGTAAGTGCGTACAACCCGAATGGGTAGTAGTAAGACGCGGTGCTAATAATAATAATACTAAAAACCAGACTATATATAACTGAGTTCTTTGTCCACATGCTTAACTGTGGGGGTAAACTGCTATTTAAATAACAAACGTTTGTGAATGGCCCCCTTTTTTACCATTTGAACTACATTGGGTAAAAAAATCAAAGAATGAAATAAAAAACTTTTTTCCCCATTGGCCTGACTTATTGCCTCCTACCGCTGCACAACATCAAATTAGATTTAACTGCGAAGGTTTGAGTGGGTGAAATGGTCTCTTTTGAATACATTCATGGGGAATATTTGTGCCTGGCTGGTACTGAGTGGAGGTAAATTAAGCAATCAACAAGTGGCACCCCTGGGAAAACGGAGCGGTGCTTTCAGTCAAGTGAGGCGGAGCGCTTTGCTGTCCTCTCCCCTCTCTTCTCACAACCACTTCAGTTCAGCGGTGGAAATAGGTAGCCAGAGAAAGAGAGACAAACACAGTTAGGAAAGGCTAAGTACAGAAAAAGTAAGATATATATATAACTATAGCAATAAAATAAATGGATTGATAGAAACATAATGTCGATAATAAATGGATATTATGAAAAAAAGAGAAAAATATCTGGTTCTACTCACATAGATAATTACCATTAGATTGAAAAATAAAGATACCTAATTGTGCGCAAATATCTGCTTTGCTCTCTGGGGGCTCCGCCCCCAAACCTCCAGTGAGTTTTCTTTGCAGGTGATGTAAACTAATGTAATTCCAGAGCTGTTTTTAGATAGGTCTTACCGTTTAACCACAAGAGACCTCCAAAGAAAGGTCCCCACCGAATTTAAAGTTTCTCCACCATTTTTTTTTAATGGGGTTAAAAATTATTATTTTGAAATTTTTGGAATTTCCCCGTAAGTTACTGGCTAGAAGCTATAAATTTGCCAATTTTAAAGTTTCTAGCTCATCTGCAAGTGGGTAAACATTAATGTCAGTGAGTGAATCAGTGTAGCTTTATAGTAGTACAATATTTTTATTGTTTCATTATATAGAATATTTAATATAGTATTTTTTTAACAAATTGACCTAGTCTTATCTGAACTTACAAACAAAATTAATTCTAGAAGAAACACGACGAAGAGTCTAAAACCACTATCTCTTCAATGTGAAATGAAGTTCTCAATTTAATCATCTATGCCGAGAATCAAAACCAGGAATCTTAGTTTAGTAGGCAGACGCTCTTTTAACATAACAAAGCTGTTATTAATCACCCTAAATTAAATCAAACAAGATAGTGGAATACCAAAAAAGATACGACATTTATTGATATAAAGATTGATATATAATAATTATAATAAAGTACAACACCTTAGCTAAGTCTGTAACTTTTCTTTATATTGAGTCAAGGGTCTCGGGTTTAATTCCTGGCATGGTAGAAAATTTAATCATTTGAGAGATTTGTGTTTAACCTTTAATAGTGAGAAATTTTCGGCTGAGAGTTGAGTGTTGTGTCTTTTCTGGATTTAAGCATCTTTATAAGTCATTTGTTGATATAATAAGTTGGTTTAGAAAGTGCGCATTATATACCTCGAAAAATTATAAAAGAGTAGAAAGTCCATGTTAGACATCTCAAATAAAATTATGGAAAAATTATTAATAATAGTAATTTAAAATAAAAGTAACGACACAATCGCACAAACATTTTCCTACTGTGTATTTAGTTTGGAAGAAAATTTTGCTAAATAGTTTTAAATTTAACTATGCTTAAGTGAGTTTTTCTCATTAAAACAAATATATAATCTTGCAAATCACAATAACCACACTTTATATACAAATATATATATATATATATATAATAAAATTGTTCAAATATTTTTAACAAATCTCAAATATTCAAAAATAGTTTATTTTTAAGCCCCAAAAACACTATTTTTTAATTGCAAATAACAAAATTTATTCTTGTTTTTTAAGGGGAAAATATTCCCAGATACTCATTTTGAATTCAAACTTTAATGTTAATTTTGAAAAATGAGTATTACTTGTCGTAAGTAAATTAACAATATATTAATATATTTAGAAAAATAAACATATTTTATTGATCATGTAAATTTGTTCAACAATATTGATTTTGAAAAATAAATCGTGAGAAATATTCTAAAACATTTGCAAATTACACAAAAACCATTTATTAGTAGACTCCTATAAAATGACTATTTTTATAAATATATACATATGTTTTTTTCTCTAAAAATAGTCATTTTATAGTAGTTATTATATATAATTACTATTTATAATGTAAGAAATTAACAAATACCCATTTTGAACCAAATCCATAGACTTTTTTTTTAAAATATTCAAATTTATAAAAATTCAGTCATCAGTAAGCCACCCTTAAAAGAATTTCCCACCCAAAACAGGTATATACTTTTATTTGTCATGTTCACCATTCTCCAGATACATTTTTCAAACAAAATCATGAGAGTCATTTTTAAAGTATTTCGAATTTGGTTTAAATAACTCTAGAGTAAACTAACCTTAATATGAGATCAAGAGTCAGAATAACAAAAAAGCCAAGCTATTACCCTATAACATTTAAATATCAAGTTTGAACAAAATCCAAAAACCGTTTTGGATCTGTGGCAGGGGAGAGATCAATAGAAAAGTGGACATGGGGACAAACATAATTTTTAAAATTCACCTCTCTGTATTCGGATAGACATAAAACCTAATTATTCATCTTACTTGAGGTCGAAAACTTTCAAAACTACAATGATATGAACAATTAAAAGAAGGGGTGGGTATAGATTGAAACAATAGTTTTCAAATATTTTATTCTGAAGACGAAAATAAAGAAAAAAGTAAAAATTTACAAAGATAAATTATTATATATCTGTATATGTAATGTGATATACAGTGATATAGGAAGAGAAAACTAAGTAGTTAATAGGAAATGAGTGAATAGAAGAAACTATATAATAACATTTTGCGCTATTCCTCTTCAAAGCGTAGTTGAATAATAAAGCAAACAAAAATGTGACAAAATCACACGTCCGGAAACTTAGTCCGTTCGGTAGAAAGTAGGAGGAGTTAAGATTATTATTATTATTGCTATTATTATTTGTGTGCCGGGTTGGTTTCTGAGCTCGTCCGTGAAAATAATGTATTTTTTGGTGAAATTACCTCTTCCCTATTTATACTGATTAATTAATTGCTTACCCTCCTCGGTGGCGTAGTTGGCTAGCGCGCAAGTCGTGTTGAGCTCGACCACTGAAGACGGGGAGATCGAGATTCAAATCTCAGTCGGGTGACCTGGGGGTGGTTTTCCTAAATGGTTTTCCACTCTCTCTCCATGCAAATGTGGGTTCACTTCCTCTAATTCACCCTTCCCAATTCTTAATCTATTAGTCTAACTAGTACTTACAGCGTATAACCCGAACAGGTAGTAAGACGTGGTTCTAAATATTATTAAATATTATTAATTAACGGCTTGAACACTTAGTTCTGTGTATGGTTTTTAATTAAGCTAGTATGTAAGTCATATGCTGATATAATAATCAATTGAGTTAGAAATGGTATACATTAAATAGCTTAAGTAAAATCATTAATAAAGAACACAACAAATATAGTTTGATGTTTAGTTTTAACCACAATTTTGAGCACACACCCGAAGGTTGTTAGTTATGACTAATGTCGTAGGAATGATATTTAGTTGTGGGAAGGTGTTAAGCTAGGACCCAAATTAACTTGTGTCTTCTTGAGAACTCTAATTATCAACCTTAAAAGTTAAGTAAACAATGACACCCCTAGCACACTTGAAATGCAGTTTGATTGGAATTTTTTTTTTGTTTCATACTAAATTTAAAAAATCAGTGGAGCCTTCCAAGGTAAAGATGATCATTTATGGATAAATGTTTCAATCGGAAAATATATCAGTAAATGTATCGGAAAATATACCTCAATGGTGGCTTACGGACTACTAAGTATGTGAAAGAGTTAGGTTATAATAGGGGGCTCCCAGAGACTGTATATATAATATGGTGTTTGAAAAAGGTTGGAGTATTTTGGGGTAGGGAGGACAAAATTTGCTCGTAAATACTAAATCCAGACAAATAGTGCCAGTTAGAGTCTAAAATCTTCCGGTAAAATGTTAAGATCATTAAGTTCCAAGTTATTGAGAATAAACAGATTTTGTCCACATCAGACTTGAAGTTGGTGATACATTCAAACACAAGGTTGCTACGTAAGTGTGAAAAGTGATTTAGAATTGCTGTTGTTACTTTAATGTAACACATTTGGTAAAGAATCTGATAAAGGAGTCCTTGGGAATAAAACAATCTTGGGCTATGTAGAGTACATTTCTTCTATTTAAGTTGCTGGAGCTTTATACAAATATAAATATTTGATTTTTTTTCTTGAAACTGTAGAATTTTCCACTTCACATAATTATCTCCCACAAGTATCAATATTTTTATGTAGTGTTAGTGTCTCCGAGGGTATTTCCCAAACTTCACCCCTGGACATAGTTTACCAATGGTGCTCGATTGGACGTGGAAGAGCCGTTGCGTCACCTGTCAAGTTGCCTGACCTCAGTCTATTCTTTTGTTGGTTTTTTTTGGGAGGGGGGAGATACATTTAAGAGCATATGTACTAGTCCAGCACCTTAGCTTTTAGATTATCTATCTACTAAGCTATAATTCCTTTCTTCATTTCCTGCCAAAGACAAAACATATATTATTATAAGTGTGTGTGTGTTACCCATTTAAGGTGGGGATGTAGGAAACACGAGAGAAGACAAGTGTTTTTTTATTTTTATAGCAGCACGTTTTTTGGCAAAAGTAAATCAAATATTGCTCAATTAGAACCAAAAGTTTAATATTATTCTCTCAAGCTGTTATCAATTGTTATTGAATGTGTGTCATGAGCATAGTGTCATTAAATGACAAATATTTTAAACGAAGAAAAAAAGCTGTCATTAAATTCCAGGATATCCTTGACAGATATTCATCAACTGTTGATATCACCATGTCAAGAAAAGTAATCTCTATGTTTCTACTGGAGAATTACTTTATTTCTTTTAGCTAAAAAAATTTGCTATAAAATCTTCAAAAACACTGCCCTTATCTTGCATTCTCTACATTCTCAACTTAACGGATAAGAATTCATGTTCATGGGCTCGTTGTTGTATTTGATTTAGGTTTAATTTAATTTTCAGATCAAGTGCTGATATATAAGGATAATCAAGTTTCGTAGATTACGGTGGGCAGGACACGCAGCGCGAATGGTTGAATCTAGAGTCGTGTTCAGGGTACTGACTGTCAAACTCAATGGAATGAGACCATTGTGAAGATCTAGACTCAGATGAGAGGATAACTTTAGAATTGATCTGTAAAAGACAGGATGTAATAAGGTGGACTGGGTAGCACTATCTCTAAATAGGGATAGAATGTAATGATGTAGACTGGATATAGCCAGCTCAAGATAGGGATAGGATGTAATGAATTGGACTAGATAGAACTAGCTCAAAATATGGATAGGGTGTATTGAAGTGAACAGGATGGAGCTAACTCTCTCTATATATAGTGAAGGCACATCCTCTATGCATTGGGAGGTGAACACCATTGAGACAATTTGTATGTGGGACATAACTCCAAATGTAAATGGCCAAGATTCGAACCTCCTTATAACCAGATAATCAGTCTATTTCAATGTCAATTTCATCGACAATTATATTGTTCTTCCTAAGTTTGAGGGATTATTAATATTGTAGTTGTTTTGTTATTTAAATTGCTTATGTGTTAATAAAGAAAAGGGTACTCATATTAATTTCTGAGCCTGATATATTTTCTAAATATTATTGAGAAATACAGAGTGCTCTTAAGTGTGCAGCCTACTTTGTGGGAACCATCCCACATTTTACAGTTTATTATGGTAATGGCAGTTCTGAATCCTCAAAAACACTTTATCCAACCATCAATTAATTATATCTGATGTTTAAGTGCCACACTTTAAAAAAATGTTTGAGGAAGGATAGATATATGTATATAAATATTTACTTTGTTTTTAAACTGCAATATTTTACGTTATTGAAAATGATATAATTTGACATGTTTATATACATTACTCAATACTGTAAATCTTAGACTCTCGTCTATATTTTATGGTCAGCAATATTTCAAAATAACTTATTAATTGATTCGGGATTTACAAACGTTTTCAACACTTCGGCCAGTGCCATAACGCTGCCGGTCCCAGTTTGGTTCCAACTACTATAAATTAATACTCTACAGGTCTAACTAAACTAGAACCATACACAAATTGGTATACATTCAAGAGTAGGTGGAAGAGAAGGCGGGGAAAGGTCAATATTTTTTCAGTTTTTGTCACAAAAATTTTGTATGTACAAAATAATTTAAAAAAATGCCTTAGAAGTTAATTTATATTTAATTTTATACACCAATTCTTGAATATTTATCAACATTATCTTTGAGTTTAAAAAAATTATTCTCTTTATTTACAAATTGATTGTTTAATGCCATTATGACGATTACAAATTTTTAATTGTTGTTATTAATAGCTACAATAATAATATGTAGAGAAATTAATAAAACACACCTACTGAAGCAATGTTGTTTTTGGTTAAACATTTATTTTCATCGAAACGGTAAAATACAGGCCTTAAATTGAGTTTTCTTTCATTCAATTTTTGTCTTGTAATCAGTCATTTTAATATAAAGTTATTATAACTATTTTAAGAACAATTATATAACTATTTAAAGGCAGAGACTAGAGTTAAAATTTAGTGTAAACTTGACCTTTAATGAGCAATTCAGCTACAGTAATAAGGAATATATATATATATATATATATATATTATTGATTCCCGATAAACACTAGTGTCAGTACGTCCCCCATTTCACCCGATTGTACTTCGATAGTAATTAGCCCACATAATGGAGCTGTAAAGTGTGGGACATTCTTCCTCTGCCGTCTCTTCCACTATTACCACAACACACGCTAAAAAAAAATATCCCTTCCTTTAGCCTCGCTCTTTTCTTCTACAAGACACGCTCTATTCTTGCTATATTCCAAGCAGACCTTAGCTGGCGTCAGACGGAGAGCGTAGAAGATAAAAAAAAGGGGGTAAGAGAATAGTGGGGTGGGAAATTCTTGGCGCGGTTTCTTGCCACACTTCCGGCGGAAAACTTAGCATCCTAGAATTTCCCGCCTTGTTCTTCTCTTGCAACTTCGCACCATTTTGTGTTGGGTATTTTTTTTTTACACTCTCCTTAAGTTTGTTTATTTTCACATTCTCCCCTACTTCACCCTTATTTTAATATACTTTGTTTTCAATTTTTTTCGTTGCGCATTAATTTGAAGTAAAAGTGAAGTAAGGATTGGTTAAAAGTTTTATCATGGTTTCACTAAAGGTGATAAAACTCAACGTTTATCAAACTTTATACTAAAGAGCGTAATTCATTCTTCGAAATATTTTTAGCTCTTGTAATTTCCCATTTAACTAATTTAATAAAAGTTGAATTACTTTGAACCCTTTAGGGTAAATAGTGGTGGTCTATTTAGTTATGAATTCAACATAAAGGTGATTAATAACCTAAAGAGTTGGGTGGCTTCTAATGGAGTCTAGCTTGCCGAGTATGGGATAGTAGAAATTAGATTCCCGTTTTTTATCGTGACACTTCGGAGAGAAAGTATTGTGATCGATAAAAAAACTCTAACTCGAGATTTTGATAAATATCAAAGTTTCATGACCACCCGAAACTAAAAAAGTTGTTTTCGTAATGCCGTATATAACTATTTTACTGCTTGGGCTAAAACCTATTATCTGGTGTTTTAATAAGATTCTCCGAAAAGATTTTGGAACTAAATATCTAAACCTAAATTTAAGGGTAGTTTACTGAAGGGCAAAAAGAGATAATCGACTTTCTTGAAACTCACTTTGGTGTTTTGTTAAATGTTATATCTAGACACAGTTTATTATTATAGACAAGATGGCAACTCTCATTTTCTCATGAACATGATTTTAAGGGTACTGTACATAGTGAAATTTTCCAATATTCATAATTGATCCACAATTATTTGAGATACTGAATAACCCATAATTGTAATGTTGTAGTGCTTTTAAAGTTAAAATCTTATATCTGAAAAAAATTTTATAAAACCAAATATTTCTGAGCTATAAGAAAATGTCTATTTTTTTTTTGTATATTTTAAAATGAATTTGATTTTTATAACCTTTTATGAAGAAATATATTTAAATTTTCTCAATTTTTCTGTACCAATGTCCCTTGTTACTAATGTCCTTAAATTTAACGTTAATCATTTTAAATTCATTGGTGCAATTATTACATAGGCATATAACCCGAACGAATAGTAGGACACGTTGCTAAAAATATGTATTTTGGGTTATCCTCATACTACTAATGAGAGTTTTCTTATAATCCAATCAGGTAGTAAGACGTGGTGCAAAAGAAACACTAATTAATACTAGAACTAAACTTCAATAACTAAGCTAAACTGGAAGGGGGAGGGGAGGCTAAGGCTCTAAATCTGGCCATACGACCATACCTGCTTTCCAGTCTTACGGAGGAATTCATATCTGAGGTGGGGACACAATTAAGGTGAATTAAAGTATGCCAAGATGGTAGGATGTTACATGAGAATGATGATGGTGGAAAGCAGAGGGGACATACAGCTTAACGTGGATTTAACATGGATTCCGAATCACGGTGGGGTGGGGGGTCGGGCTGGCTTGGAATTCCACACATTCACAAAGCGTGAAAGCACACACTTTGACAGAGGTGGAGGAAGGGTTTAGTTGCCATATATGTCTGTGCCAGGACCGGGATTTGAACCCTGTACCTCAACATAAAAGTTTGACACCCGACACCTGGACCACCACGTCCCCTAAAATAAATATTATAAATATTGGCATACAACAGTAGACGCCTTCTTAAAGTCTCCCGACAGTGCAGCTATTCTCCTTTCTGGCAAATGTGTTTCGTTGCGACTATTCGCTAAAACTGTTGCAAAGTAGTCTAGCCAGAACATATTAGCTCCCATTTCTCTTTCAGTATTTGACTCTCTCTCTCTCGCCGTCTTTTTTTTATGAGTGCCACTGTGCCGTGCAAGGGTTGGGGTGCTGGGGCACGTAGTGTAGCAGATGGTTTAACAACAGAAAATGCGTAGCAAAATCTGATAAATGTAATTCCGCCACTTCGTACGAGTGGGAGTGAAAGAGAGAGAGAGAGAGAGAGAAAGGGAAGGGACTAGAAGCTAAGGGAGGGTGAAATTGTGCATGGAACAAAAAGGCGTAGCTTGCAAATAAAATACAAAGGTTCACAAAAAAACAACTTGGTTTTATATTTTCTTGTCTGTGTATCAGTTTAGCCAGATATATTATGATAAGTTGGTAATGATAAGTTGGTAGTAAGAAGTGGGATTTCAAGGAGTGCATTAGATAGTAGAGGAAGCAAGAATGATATGGTATGGGCATGCAATGAGGATGTAACATGAAAGGCTTCCAAAGAAAATTATGGAATGGAAGTATGTAAGGAAAAGACTGAAAGGGAGGCTAAGAAAAAGATGGCAGGAGCAGTTAACAGAAAGTGTACAAGTGAAAGGAGGAGAAGAATGAAAGCAATTAAACGAGAAAGAATGGTGGGAGGTTAGCGGAAGATGAAGGAATTTTATTAAAATTACCCAGCCTCAGGCTGGAAACCGTTGATAATAATGATGGTAATGTAGCCAATATTTTATAAATATGGTTAGGTAAAGGATTGTAGCCCTATATCCTAGATTCAGGATCTTGGGGGAAACGATTCTGAACCGTCTAGACTCAGAACTTTATAACTAACTACCCGTTTCGGTTAAACCCATGTGTAATTATATTTACGTTAATTTTTTAGGGATAAGGAAGGTTGACTTTAGAGTTAATTTAACCTTTATTGCGTGGAGGGAGAGAGTAAAAACCCTAGGGGGAAACCACACTATGTCAACTGAGAGGAATTTAAACACCTATCTTTCAGTCATCAGCAGTCAATCCTATTTTGAGAATGAAGCCTTATTACATTCGATCACCGAAGTGGGCTTTTTAGTTAATTTTGTACAGACCGTACTTTATGAAACATTAGGAGGATTATAAAAATAAAAAATATATTACTGGGTATTTATTAGTAGATACTTCTTTACGCAAACAATTTAAGTTTTTTTTGTCTTATTACTCATTTGAATTATACGCTTGAATAAATAAATTTCTACTATAGGATCACGTTAATGACGCTATGTTTAATAAACAAACAAAAAAAGCAGTCTATTTCCGCTAGGGATTTAATATTTTACAAGTGAAGTACATTACGTTAAGAATTTAATTTTTACAGGTAGTATTTATATATATATATATTGATACACACTCGTGAACATGTATTAACTAAATGATTGAGCTTGTAAACTTTTATAATTATTATAATTATGAGATGGATTAAACACTTGACAAACTAGACGATGTTAATAAAAAACAGCTTTGGATCACCTTTGAAAGATTGAACAAAAATAAAAAAATCACTTTCGTAATGTGAAAAGGTGGTAGTTTTGTGACTTTATTTTTTTCTTCCCTAGTAGAGTTGACGACGACGCCCTGGGTTTACGGGCACCGAGGCGTACCATGTGACGTTGGGTGTGGGGAAACAGTAGGGGTACGGGGCAGGGATATTTTGAGTGGGAGCAAAAGGGGTATTTAGGCGGGTAGAGAGGTCATGGAGGTGGAGGGGTGGCAAATGTAGGACGAAGGGTGGGGGTAGTGTAGTGTGATGCAGAGTTTAGGTAGGCTGGAGGGGGGGGGGG
>CABFVX010000109.1:354309-399459 GCA_902151425.1 Timema shepardi
CGGATATTAAAAATCAATGTAATTTTTATCTACAATGTAAAACCGATCAGGGATTTTATCGGCCATAAAGAACAAAAAATGTGTAAAATCTGGATGATAAAATTTTAGTAATATATATATATATATATATATATTTGTTTCCGAGGAAAAAAATATACCTAAAGCGTGAAAGATATGAAATGGTGGAAGAGAGAGGAAAGCCCAATGCTGGATGTGATACGAAGATACGAAACGGTTTATTTTATATATACATTTTTTATTTTGAGTGAAATAAAAATCCGTAACACCTATCGGATATGTATATTATTTATCTCTAAATCCCCTTTAAATGTCTGATAGTTCAATAAAAAGGTTAGGATTTTTGTCATTGAGGAAAGCGATGATCTGATACAGTATCTGTTTATTTATGAACGTATATTGATATAAAAGGAAAACATTTTATTTACTTAATAATGAAAAATAGTGAGAGCTTTAAGTGAATAACAAATTGTATAGATGATACGGAATGCCAATGTGAAATCCTTAAACAGATACATAGTATTTTTTGTACAAAGCTGTTTACTCATCTCTCCGCCAGGAGAGCCACGGTACCTTTGATAAAAATATCACTTTAAGTATTATATTACCTTATGATAAAGTTTCTGAAAGTCCTAGCTTGTATTTGGATTTGACTTTTTGATCAATTACTTCCTATCACCACGTCTTACTACCCGTTCAGCCTATGTAAACCTATTTATTAAGCCTGTGTTATTATTATTGTTATTATTAATAACGTATCTTTCTACCCGTTCCGATTATACGTAATTACGCAAATGTGTAATGGTAAAGTGATTGTGAGATGAAATGGAGGACCTACAGTTTAACATGGAATCCGAACCATGGTGGAGGCCTGGCATTCCTCACATTCACAAGTTGTGATTAATACACGTCTTGTCAGAAGTGAAGGAAGGGTTTGGAAAACAGATAAATCTGTGCCGGGACCCAGGATTGAACACAAACTCCCTGCTAAAAAGTATGGAACCTTACTCCTAGACAACCAGGTCACCATAAATTATGCTTATGGCTTAAGGGATTGGGATGGTTATAGTTTAAGCATCACTTTCTCAAGAGACTAGACTGTTGATTGTATACAAATAGATAGTGGTTAGAGTCTCAATCGGGTGTACAAAGGCTACTTTTTCCTATAAGGTTTTTCATTCTATCACCCCACTAATGTAGGTACACTTCCTCCAAATTCAACCTTTCTCACACCTAGCATATTAGCGTAGCTAGCCCATATGTGTATACCTAAACCGGTTAGTATAACATGGTGGTAAAAAGCATATGTTATCCTAAGAGAACTCTAAGTGAATCGTTACGTTTTGTAAAAATTATTTAAAAAAAATCCACATAGAATATTTTAGAATAAGAAATAAAGAAATTATTTATGTAAATACGCAGACCCTTGCATACACAATTATTACATGCGTAACATACACATACACATACACATACACATAAACAGTAAGTAATCTCATAATACAAGATAGTAGTTATGTTAATTACATTATTGGAAAACTTGCACTTGGGAGTTTGGCATTATGTGTATTGCAATTATTTTTTCTATATTTAGCATTATAATACCTTTTCGGGCTATATTCCTAAGTACTAATTATTCTTATGTATTAGTGATAAGGAAACATTAATTTATAGGAAGGGTTCTTGCCATTGTGTGAATTGAGAGTGTAAAACCATTATAAAAAAACACTGTCAATATACCCGATCGAGATTTGAAATCTGATCCAGGGTCATTGGCAATCGTGTTTATTGTGAGTGTGACGCCTTAAAATATGCAGCCATCTATGTGGATTAATACACACAAAAATTAAAGAAAATCTTCATCTAATAATGCTGTAAGTTTAGTTCTTGGTACATTGAATAGTTAGGGGTATATAGTAAACTTCAAGTTAGTGTAACCTTTCCTAGTTGTTACTAATATGAACGATGGCAATGGCCTCATTCTAGTTAGACAGGAGGTTGGTATTAAAATACAGGCTAACAAACACAAAGTTTTTCTTAAACATAATAAAAATATTCTTAAGATAGTTGAAAGTGAGGAGTGGTTATAATTAAAAGTTCAGACTTAGATAGATTATTCTAGAAATATATATAAAAAATTAATCTAATAAATTAAACCGTTACTAAGTTTGTTGATGTATTAATTGAAATTACAAGTCAAAAAGTATGATTAGGATTTACTTCTGGTGAAAAACATATTATCAGATAAGAATATTTAACATAAAATTAATCATGTATCATCAACTGGACTAAACATAAGTTGATGAAAAGTCTAAAATATATGTATTACACGTTAAAAAAATGTATTACAAAAACTTACATATATATATATACAATAAAGTAAGATCAAAACAATGTTTTAAGTTCAGATATGTCATGAAGTAAAAAGTATAACATTTAAATTTAGAGGTTAACGTCTGCCAAATGAATTTAAATAAAGTGATAGTGTGCTGTTATTACAAAAACTTAGAGATATACAATATAGCATGGACAAAACAAGAATTTAATCCCATGTATGTTGAGAAATAGAAATTAAAAAATTATAAGTGATGTTTTTTCACTAAGCCTTTTTCCATTCTACCTCCAAGAAATTTTGGCTAAACGTCCAAGCTTCCTTTTGGTCTTGGCTTCCTCATCTCTAATAAGTTGTTATATAGTATATAAGCCTGCAGTGTTCGTACCAGATACTTCTAAATAAAATTTATTACCTTACCATGTCATTTTTTTAATAACTGGGCAAAAAACTTGTATTGTGTTTTTTTAGCGTATGCCACTATAGCACAGACAATTAAGAAATTTGTCTGTGCACTAGGGATTGTCGGTTAGAGATTCCTGGTCTTTTTCTGGCAGTGGTGGATATAATTATAACGATCCTAAAAGCCGGAGCACCATGTAGGTACGGTTACCTCACCTCGATTAGATGATGTGATGATGATTATAAGGGGCCAGCACACCTAATTTAAGTTTAACTAAACAGACCATGGCAACCATAGGAGCAATTTCCCTTCGCAAAATAAACCTCTGTTACTTACGCGAATCGAACCCAAGACCTCTAGATTAGTAGCCATAAATGCTGACCGTTAGAGTACGAGTGTGTATTAGTATTATTGTGTATGTAGAGTTACTACATTTGTATACAATAAGTACATTCAGATTTGACCAGTTAATAAAAAATGGTGTGATACTTCTCAATGAAATTGGGCCTTCAGAAAATTGAACTTATTAATACATTGGTGCCGTCTAGATAGAGTCAGATTAAAATAATATGAATACATAATTTATAAAAACCAAAATGTACATATGATCGCAATTTATCCTGTAGTGATCAAATTGATATACTAAATATTATTTGTTTTAAACAACGTGTTGCTAAACTATCGTATAGTAGATATATTTACTGATTACTTTAATGGGGTAATATTAGCTAGGTTAAATTTATAAGGAGTGTATCCTTATTTGCATGGAGGGAGAGTGGAGAAACATATGGTAAAAATACCCTTAAAACACCCAATCGAGATTCAACTCAATAATGTTTGTTATCAGGAGTTCAGTCTTTTGCGAGAGTGACGCCTTAGACCATTTATACACTGAAGTGAGTTAGAATGCCTGAAAGCCACGTGACATTTTTTATGGATTCATTTGACATGATTTGTTATCTACGTGAACTGGAAAATGAGATTTATATATGGCGATATAATTATAAGTTTTATTTTATTTATATGCCCAAATATTTGCTTATAGATGTTGAAACCTACAAATCAACCTCCTTTAAATAGATCCTGCCCCTAATTTGGTTTGAATTCAGTTCGAATTCAATCCTGTCCTTCTGTGTCATGAACCAAAATGATAGGCCTAATTCTTTCACAATGTATGCCGGTAATAAATGCAATAAAATGCCTTGAAAATTAAGAAAATTAAAATGATGGTGTTTACTACGTGTTTCTAATACAATCTTATATATAAATTTCAACATAAATATTTAACTACTGTACTAAGTGTTTACTTAATTATTTTATGTTATAAGTAACTTGTAAGTACATCGCAGCAATTATAAAAGTATGCCACCTATCACCTATCACCGACCTCCAATCTGCGATTAAGTATTCTCAATGTTCTCTTTCCATTAGATTTCTGTCGATACTTTCAACGTTATAAGTATTTTTACAAAATATTGTTTAAGCAAAATAAATCAATCTATTTTTTTTCAAAGCAGTCTTACAATATGGTGAGCTAGTCTAGTATATTATCGTTGAATCGATTTCAATGTTGAAATTTTTGCGGCTTTACGTCCTCTATTTAATAACGCGTATCGGCTTTCTATCGGAGAGGTATTAATAATGATGCAGTGCACAGAGTTTCAGTATGTGAGAGCCAGGGGCGGGCTTCCTATGGACTCATTTTAATAGTGTGTGCGTGCGATTCCCCGCCATAAAGAGGTAGCTTTGGCCAACGCGCGTGCGCATTGTACACGCCGCGTGATGGTCATATAACATCATAAATAAAAGCGCGTTTCGTAGACTATGTTTACTAAGCTAGCTTATCCACGTCATTAAAGGCTTCGCCTCTTCGTGATACAGTGAAAGGGGGCAAGGTGGAGAGTAAAAAAAATGTCAAATTTTACAAACTTTGCTACTTATGTATGCATAATATGTTATACCTCAAAAGTAAAACTGGCCATATCACGAATTGGGAAAATGTTTGTCCTATTTTGTAAAAAGGCTTTTTCTATTGACCATCTCACTAACTGGAATAAATTGCATTATTTATTTCCCATTTCATGAAAAATAACTTATTGTACTATCTACTACAAACTTGACTGAAATTAATTTTAGAATAATATTATTTTAAACCAACTCAACCAAACTTATACTATTCCAATTTAAAACGATTAAGAATTAAATTAAATTAAATAATCTACGTGTATTTTTTGGTCCATTTCATGAACCAGGTAAAAATTTGTCCAGTGTATAAATTATGTAAGGATTGGATTTGTCCAGTCCACGAAATATTCATTTCATAAACTGGGAAGCACAAGGAATGTCGCAATATTAATGAATGGACTATTTGTGGCCCATTTCATGAAATGTTCAGTAGGAGAGTCCAGTTCACGGAATGGTCAGAAATGTGGTCAATTGGTCAAATTCATGAATGTGGTGAAACACCTACGTCATTTGAAAAATATATTAAATGTGTGATACGACAAATCATTCAAATATATCATATAGTATATTATAGTTTGTGAAAAATGTTCAAAAACTAGTTATTGGCAATAGTTTTTCCGCGGAGTAACATACATTGTTTTTACAACCATATGAATTACTCTTAGGTTTGCCCCATTTAAAGAGAAAAATTTAAAAATTGGGAAATTTTGATATGGGGCTCAAGGAAATCGGTGCCCTATAATTTTAATCCAAATATTTATATGCAATAAAAAAAATATTGGCATATAGGTAGCGAGAGAACGCCAGATAACCAACTCAATATTAAAATTAAAAATTTTTAAGAGTGAATTGAAGAAAACGAGTTGGGGTTTCAAAATTTCCAAAACTAATAGTAAATAACTACTTAACTGTGTGGTATAAAGTACGAAATCTGGCTGGGAGGTAAACAGACCAATTCAAATAAAAATTAAGGGTTGTAAATGGTACAATTTTAACAAATACTTTGGGAAATGGGGGTAGAGAATAAGAATGCCTTAACAGAAAAAAAACACTTTAGGGGTGGTATAAAATTTAAATCTTTAAATAAGTTACAAGTACAGCTACAGATAGCCTAAGCATTCGTTTTAAAATTTGAAATTTCTAAGCAGGATTTGTTAAAGTGGAATGGGTTTAAAGGAGCTTACAATTTACAAAAATTATAGAAAAAACTAGTTTATCTTGTAGTATAAAATACTAAATCGGCAAGAAGTTATAAAGAGCACTCCATATAACAAAAAAAATCAAACGGATAAAATATGAGCGAGGGGGAAAGAAGGATAGGTAAAATAAACTTTTACTTGAGGAAGATAAACTTTCTAGGAATTTAGAGGAATAACTAGAGTAATAAAATAAATTTTAAATACTTACTATTTTGAAATAGAGCTGGTGAAATAGGTATTTTGAAATTTCGAAAGCTAAAATAATAAGCTACTTTTCGGTTTCACCCCAATCAACTAAGACACAGAAAGTAGGAAATGTGGGCTACCTGAATATTCCTAGAACCAATATAAAAACAATTTCTATTATGATTTAAAATAGAAGTTCGACATGTAAGTAAATAGACATTACCTAACAGATGAATGACGTCAAACAAATTGAATTTCAAAATTTAAGTCCGGGAAAGAGAATCGCTTGAAATTGATACAGTTATTATAGAAAACTACTTTTCTTTGTCTTTTTATGGCTTTATAGTTTTATTCCATTTCCTTTATGTCCTTTAAAAAAATCCCTTTACCCTTATTGCCTATTTTACATTTTTAATTATTTTTGACTTATAGCTTACACTTAAAAAAAATATTTGATTTGATATAATTATTAATGTTTTTGATCTTTCAAACCCTTAAACCCTAAAATATTTCTCCCGGTCAAAGCCGGATACTTCCTGGAAAAAGGAGTAATTGTTTTAAATTTATAAAATACGTAAAAAGTGTCACAATGATAAAAGGGGTGAAAGGAATAAAAATGCTAAACAGGGCAAAACGTTCAATAGGGCAATAAGGGCAAAAAGGGTTAAAAGGTTAAAAAAAAGAGAAATATCTCAAAAGGGTAAAATAGGTAAAAAGAGTAAAGGGAGTAGCTTAAAATGATAATAAATTATACACATATTGATTAATGATTATATTTATTCTTCGCCCTTTTTCCCCTTTGGGACGTTTTACCACTTTTTTACACTTTCTTCCCTTTTTAGCCTATTAATCTTTTTTACACTTTCTATCCTTTTTTATTTTATTTGTTTTACTTTCCATCCCTATTTGTCCTTTTTACTAACTCTAACCTTAATTATTCTCCCTTGCAAAGCCGGGTACTTCATGTTAGTATAATATAAATAACACAATGCTACATGTGGTATAGATGTGGTGGAAATTCTATTTAAAATAATCTCCTGTGATTCAAAACCAGAAGAAATATTCAACTTTTTGTTCAAGCATCTGTCTGCAGCTATTCAATTCTATAAATAATACTAATCATCTTTTCAAATGGCTATGAGTAAATTGAATCCTATTACAAAGTTTTTAATACTTTAAGCTAGATTCGTGTTGACCTAGACTGTCAAGGACGGGGAGATGGAGGTTATAATCTCGCTCGGGTGAATTGGAGGTGGTTTTCCCCTCAATAGTTTTCCATTCTCCCACCACCCAAAATCGAGTTAACTTCCTATACACTCAACCCTCCCAATTCCTAACTTATTAGCCTAATTAGTACCTAAGCATATAGCCCGGACGGGTAGTAAGACGTGGTGATAAATAAAATAAAACCAGATTTAATACTTTAACTTAGAACAAACTAGAACAAAACTCAGTTTAAAAGTAAAAGTCTAGGTTAGATATTAATAACTATTTTTAGCTCAAAATAGTAAAGAAAATCTTCACCGTCTACGAAACTAAATTTATAGAGATTGAGCTAGAGCTTGTTTGAGTAAATTATAGTAATTTGATAGACAGTAAATGTAACTTAAATCATATCTCTACACGCAAGTTCACTATTACCATGTACTTTACTGCTTCCTAATGAAGTGCTTTACCATATCGATCCTATGAGCTTCTCAAAGAGGGATTCCCTTTTCTACCTACGATTAGACTTCCATATAAAGTCTCTTTCATGTTAAACTTTCTTTAAACCTTATGTTTTTTTAAAAATATTTCAACTAGTATTTATTTAGATATCTTACAAATATTTGTGCTCACCATTGAATTTAAGTCCATAGTTTGGAATACTTTAGTAAATTATATGGAGATTAAATACATGCAAATATTTAACTAACCTAATATGTCAGTTTAAATTATTTTTATGTAAAAGTAACGTTTTATTCATTAGATATCCCGTAGAGTTTCTTAGGGATTTACAATCTTGTTTTCTTTCTTTCTAAGGGATGACAATTTTCGATATTTACGTGATTAACTTTTCTTAAAATTAGTTGTTTTCTATATAATATTCAGAAATTTCTATTAAATTTTCTTTAAATTCCCCTTTAGTAATAATAAATCAGTTAAGACTTCTCAGCAGTATATCTTTATGTAGCTGGTCTAAGTTTCGTGTCGCATAAACATCGATTAAGACGATTATAACCTAAACTATTGTGTATTGTTATGTCAAATTGATTATTTTACTACCAAACCTCGAATATCTAGTTCACTTTTATAATTAGTTAAACTTCTACAAAATATCGCTGAAACAATTTTTTGTATATCGTAAATACCTTTCAAATTGGCTTTTATTAACATGGACTATATTAAACTTATATAAGAAAAAAATATATATTACTTCGTTACTATGGGTTTTTCTCCACGGAATTATAAGATGAACCTGGATACTAATTATTACTATGCGGTGAATAGGGTTTGGTAAAGGTATTTACTTCGTAAACATTTAAAAACACGCAATTATGGATCTAAGGCATCGACTTTGTCCGATCTAATTTACCAATGATATAGTGAAGAGGGGAAGGGGGAGATCTGATTTTGAAACTGGGTGCACAGTTTTACTTCCTTAAATGGCTCTCCCCTTCCTTCTACTCAAATGTAAACTTAAGGTAAATTAGGAAACTATACCCCATAAGTTAAATTAATTGAGGATATCCCGGACAAGACGTTATTGATCCAAAACACTTTCAAAGAATATCAACATATTTATTAAAGATATTGACTTGACTCGAAATTGACATCACCTGTAAAAAGTGAGATCTACATAATACATCTCTTGTCATTCAAATGTATAAAAGTATAGTTAGGGCTTTCGAGATTTGGACATTAGAAAATCCTCCAGTCGACTTGAAATGTTGACTATTTATATACTGGAAGATTGATTGTCTTTCATGATAATACTATCAATATGGCACTATCAAACGTCTTGAAAATTCCAATAAATGTTCATCAACAAACGGGTTGGCTTACTACCTAAATAAAAACAAGAAAGGGTAAGCGGTGAAGTGAAATTGTTGACCTAACGGAATGAGGTGCTGTTTTAACTCCAAAGTAGGGAATTTTTTCTGGCTATTTGTCACACGGTTACTGCCAAATGTGCAACCAACTCAAACAGAATTTGGCGGTGTCATTCTCTGAACATAGGTCGAATAACGTATGTACATGGTTATACAATTTTAGTATTCATTTATAAATGGAGGCTGTAATTTTGGGACCTCGTATAGTAGCTAATCCCAAGTGGTTTAAATTCAAAATTATAAGTAAACGATCGAGTACCCAGGTCGTAGTAATTAAAATGTTGAGATATTTACTACTATAAATCCACACGGCTCACTTACATTAATGTTTACCCACTTCCAGATGAGCTAGAGACTTAATATTTGGCAAACAAATAGCTTCTAGCCTGTAAGCGACAGGACAATTCCAAAAAGTTTAAAAAAAAATTAACTCCCAAAAAATTCAAAATGGTGGATCAACTTTAAAGTCGGCGTATACATTTTTTTAGAGGTTTCTTGTGGCTAAACGGTAAGACCTATCAACAACGGCTCTGGAATTACATTAGTCTACATCCACTTTCAAAGAAAACTAAAACTTTGAACAAAGCGAATACATATATAAATATAAATAGGCGTCTTAAACCATGTGAACAGCAGTCATTATCTATGAGTTTACGCCTATAGAATTCTTTTGTTTATTTTCCAACTTGTTCACCAAGGGATTAACTTTAAATCCAAGGAGAAATTCTAGAAAATATTTCAACTTAGATTAAAAGAGAAATATTACGTTCCATTCCATTAAAAATCCTTAATTTAAAAACTTGGTGGGAGAGGTCTACCGTCAACATAATTACTAGTTAATATATTCAAGTATCGTTGAATGAAATAAAGAGTATTAGAAAAATGTGTCTATACATGGCAATTTCATAATACAAACTGAATTACAAAACTTTCAATTGAAATTAATTGAAAATTATTACTTTGTACTTTATTAAAACTTTTATATTTCAAGAAATGATATTTCCTATATCCCTCAGATAAATCTCCGACTCTGTTTGTGTAGAGTAGGGATTACACGACGCTCCACGCCCTGTCGCTCAGAGATACGACTCCCAGCGCTCCTGGTGACAACACAAGCAGTTACTGGACCAGAAACATACATGTTACTTAATACGATTCATGTTTAGCGCTGACAGGGAAACGAGGGAGTTTCGTGAAATGTATAGCACTGCCGACAGTGATTTATCATTCCTTGTCGATTAGGGGATCCTCTTGATGTTCAAATTATAGGACACTCGGGATAAACACGACCACGTTTGGGATAAATTAGCGGCTTGTAATTTCAGTTAACTGATGTGGGCTGAAAGAACCATATTGTTTGAAACCATTGTTACCTTGGCATTAAGGTTTTGTTTTGGAAAATGTGGGTAAGAGACACAAAATCGTCCAAGGATATGGTGAAAAAAGTATAATCTAGAATAAAAATACCGAAATTTGTCTGGAGGAATAGTATATAATATTCCTATAAGAATAAATATGATCATTGGAGTCTGCTGGGACTTGAATCTCAACCTTCTAAACCAAACAAGGTTGATGTCTCCACCAATGCGTGTCCTTGAAACATAAATTTTATGGGATACGGTTGTTTTTATTCTAAAGTCTTACAGTTTCATTTAACTAAGGGTCAATGTTAATTTTACAATTTTAAATATATGTATATTTGGTCAAACTGTCATTATAAATTTGAATTAAGAACATTAAAATTTACTATTCTTAAATATTTAAATAATTGTTGCAACATCTTAGAAAAAGAGAAATCACAAATCAAAAATACTTAAATCATTATTATTATTATTAGCACCACGTCTTACTACCCGTTTGGATTATAAGCATATGTAATAATTACGTTAATGGTTTTAGAGGTGAAGGAGGTCATATTTAAAGGGAGTGAACACACATTTGTGTTAAAGTAGAGTGGAAAACCATTGTGTAAAAACCACCCTCAGTACACCCAGCTGAGATTCTAAAATCAATATCCCCGTCATCGGTAGTCTAGTCTACTGACAGAGTAGCGTGTTAGATAATGTGGCCACCGAAATGGGAAAATGCTTATTAAATAAATGTATAATTTATATTTTTGAATCTTGAATCAATAAAATTAAGTTTGGAACTCTATACTTTAAACTTTCTTACTACAAACAATACTATTTTGAAGACATTTACCGTCTTGAATTGTTAACAGTGAATACCAAATTGACCCATCAGGGTTGATATGTCAGACCATTAAATGTGATTCATCTAAAACTAGTCTACTTTTATTTGTATTGTAAGTGCATTAAAGTTATATAGCATGTAGAAATAGTTCCAGAAATGTATATTAGTTCTCTAAAAAAACATCTTTGGTTTTCATGATTTATCATATACCACATATTATGGATAGTTATTTTACTGAAAACAATCTATCTCAATATTCAATTAAGGTAGTTTTTATTTTCTTCTATTCTTGAAAAGCTGTTTTTGGAATAACCTTTGACCTCTGTGAATCGATAGTTTATGTCCATGAATATTTTTTTCGTGTTGTTTATGTTTAAGAGTTTTTATTATACTTTCAAGTGCTAAGAATATTTACCAAAAGACACATATTATTGAGAGCAGCTTATGTAAAAACATATCAATATTTTCAAATAAGCCACTAATAGCATAAATAACATATATTTAATGCATACAAATAATAACACTTAACTATCAATTACACTGTAAATTTTTGTGAAAATTATATAATAGAGTACCCACATCGACAGTTAAATGGTATAATAATGTCACAACAAACTAGGCAGCAGGTCACACGAAGCTCGAGGATCGAATATCGGCTGGATGCGCAGTAGGTGGCTTAACTCCTCTTCTCCCGCAGATACACTTCCTTAGAACAAAACTTATCCCTCCCATTAACCATGGCTTTTAACGTAATCACTATTAATGAGTTAAATATGCCATCCGAAAACTTTAACCAAATGTATTTAAAAGCTACTAATATTTTCTTCGAAGTTTACATCTACATAATCATGTAGCTCAAGGTGTCAAATGACAGGGTGCATTGGCGGTCTAGGTTCACAGCCAAAAAGGAATGGACATGTCATGAGACAGAACACATAATAATAAAAGGGGAATATTTATTTGATTCTCTTTAGCTATTTATAGATGTGAATCTAATATATATCAGGATAATTGATAAGAACGCGCAATTATACAAAAATAAGGGCACTTTACTTGAGGAGAACCTATAAAATGTTATACATTTGATAAAATAGCTCTAACTTTTTTTTATTAAATAACACTCACTTTTACAAGAAAAATATATTCAGCATTAATGGAAGAAACTGCTCATGTTCCTTATGCCATGTGGGAATTAAGTAACTATACGGTAAAGGGAACGACAGTCATATCACTAAACAAATCAAATAATTGTTCAAAATAGAATCACTTAATTAGAGTGTTATTTATTCACAAGCTTTCTGAACTAGTGCATTGGCAGATTGACCTTCTTTAATATTAAGCTAAAGGAAAAATTTAATTTTTATTTATTTATTTTGTGCTCAATAAAATGCTTAAAGAAAGTTACAAATTGTAGTCCTATTTAATACTGTTTTTTATATTAAGTTCTGGTATGAAAAAAATAATAATGTGTTTTAACTTTAGTTATGTTAATTTGGTTAAAAGGGTATTCTAATATATAGTTATAATTTGTTATTTGTGAAATGAACTTTTATAAAAGTTAATATGGTCTTTATAGATTTTTTACACCACCGATTGAATTTAAAAAAAATTACCACTTTTCTAAAATTTTAAACTTTACTTGTTACGATGTCAAGTTAAAGCACAATAGTTTATATGTTTTAAATTATATTAAAAACATTATGGATTAAATGCAAAACATATTTTTAAATGCCAATATCACTAAAGTTAAATTTTAATTTTATAAAAAATTATTTTACTAAATAAATGAGTATGTTTTTTGAATAAATTATTGATAAAATTAAAACAAATTACCGAATTTTTCAGTCAAGTCACGTTGATAATATTTCTTGAGGAAGCAATCTTTTATAGAGGAAGAAATGTATTGATACTGATTTCTCAGTATTTTAAAGCGCTACCTCTATTCCTTATCCATTATCTCTGTACTTCTCCCCTGTTCTCCAGCTAATTCTCTTGTAACATCATTCTTTGTTACCGTCTCCCTTTTATGTAGTTCTCTCTTATTGTTAATCTCTCATTTTCACAATTTGTTTCTTCCTTTCTCATCCATCTTCTTTCCTGATTCTTTTCTATAATTTTTTTTCCCTTCATCATGGTTCTCCTTTTCATCCCCTTTCCTTTTTTTTCTCCCCTCTTACTAGAGTGATCGGAAATACATTGCGAAAGGCCTCCGTGTTATAAATTGAGTCAATTTTCACGGTAAGTGTACCATGCAAATTTGGAGCGACAGCCAACAGAGAACGAAGCGCCCATTTCTCGTGAAACATCACCTCTGGAGTGTCTTTATGCAGACAGTATCACACCGGAAGAGAGGTAGAGCGCTAGGTGATATAGGAGGGGGCGTTGGGAGATTAGGAAGAGGAAGAGGTGGAAAAACCGGGTGCCGGGAGCTACTAACAGGCCCGGGGTCAATTACTAGTGATTAGCCGCCGGTTTTAGAACTGTTATGGCCATTGAACGCTCTCTAAACGGTCGAGGTGTCATGTAGGTGTATTTAGGGTATTTCTGTTGGGCTTATGGAAATTGGAAGTCTCTTTCAAATATCATATCTATAAATATTATTACACAATTTTCACCCCCGACTCAAAAGTGACACATCTCAAAATATGAGATGTTTCGTTTTACTGTCATACGGATACAAAAATAAGCTTATTGCATCTAATAGAGTGACACAAATTAGATTCTAATATTAATCGCTACAAAGTGATACTGTCACTTTTGATCTTGCCTAAATATATTCTAGTAAAAACATAAAGATTGCCACACCTCAGTTTGATACTCTCTTTGACAAAGGTGTAAGCATAAAAGTGTATTATTTCATCTTGCGTCAGTTTTTGTGTTATAATGAATGTTTCTTTCAAGTCACAACTTGAATTGTGACGTTTTTATGGATAAAGGTAAGTTATATAAACTATTTAGAAATTTGCAATATTTTGATTTGTGACAGTTTCATTAAATAAATAAGCATCTATTTGTATATTTATTGTTATGACAGTTTTGGTAAAGAAACCAATGTATATTTTCATTAAAGTAAGAGTTGTGACTGTTGGATAAAAATAGTTAATTGCCAAAATTTATTAATCATTGGGGTTATTAAAAATTTTACATATAGATTGTAAATGCATGTTTACAAATTATTTAAAATGGCCTTAGTGGTGGAAAATCGATGCTAGGTCTTATCTTAGAATATCGAAAACAAAAAATTAATGTATAAGAATTGATGTTTTTCTTCAAATTTGGTAAATGACTTTACATTTTTTATATTAAAGAAACAATTTTTGCAAACAGTAATTTTTAGATTGCCCCACAAAGAAAACCATGCAGCGGGTAACAATTGCACTTCTGGTCCTATTTTATAAAATGGTTTGTATTTATTAAATCGTGATTCAGAACTTAATATCTCTTAACCAACACTTCTACCAAACTAAATTTATTCTTTATCAGGAAGTGTGGTTTCTTAATAATTTGTTTCATCACTTAATTCTGAAAATCCCACTAAGCTCACAATTCACAGATCCTATGCTATAAACTACAATATTGCTCCTACACACAGCGGCTGGAGAGATATCTACGACTTTGATACAGATTCATAGTTTCAATAGAAGAATTCGGAGACATAAGAGAACTCTCTAGAAAAAGAGTTAACAAAACGTCATCTTAGTACAGCGAATATGCAGAGAACACATCTTTCGCAGAGGAATCTGCCAAAGGATATCTATCCAGTGAATCAGGACAATAAGTGAAACGAAAATACATGGAAATAAATGAGCGAGTTCAAATGAAGTATAAGTGAAAAGAAAGATAACAGGAATAAATAGAAAGACTAAACCCAAGGAGTGGGACGTCAGGAAATCAACATTAAACAAAAATTTGAGTATAAGCTATACATTTGGTTTAAATACCAAGGAGAAATCTCAAGAAAGATATTCCTTCCACCTTGCGGTGCTAAATGAAAAACAAATCCAGATGTGGGAATTTTATTGAAACTCAACGGCAGGAAATTTTTGACAGCTAGTGTACTGTACGTTGGGTGTTGTGCAAAAAACGCCTTTATATCTCACGCTCTATGATAGCTATTGAACCTAAATATCGACATTCATCTACTGACAATCATAGTGGATTGAACAACGCCTTCTACTTTCAAATAATATTTGTACGTGTTCAGGTCTGCTAGCAGTATTTTTTAAGCAACACTAGATATAATTGACAGCCTTAATAGTTATGTTATAAGTTTAAAGGAGCCGGATAGGTTTTCTTAAATATGAATTACTGGACAAACCAAAATCTCCAAACCTTCGGCCAAAAAGGTGAACTATTTAGTAAGAAAGCGTATTAAATATATATTAAAAGAATTGAATCAAGCCCAAACAATGAGGGAGGATGGACACTGTCAAACCTATGGAAATATTATAAAGAAGACTATAAGTGTGGAAACGAATTTAAATATTGTCATTTACAAAAGAATATTCAATGACGGATATAATATTGGATTTTTATACTGACAAATATAACCAGTTCAATTCATATACAGCGTTTTAGAAGTAAAAGGTGAAGAGAAATATAAATTAAAATAAAAGCAGATAAGAATGAAGAAAATGTACGTGAAATAAAACTATTAAGTCAATAAAGAAATGAATATTAAAATTAAGCATGTCAACATTTTATAATAGCTGTTTACGATTTGGAGTAACTTTTGTTTAAACCCCGTGGTATTGTTTCACTATTTTACTATAAATCCAGGTTTAAGCTTTATAATTTCAATATTTCCGAACTTAAAACTTGAATAAATTTGTATTATTTATGACACTAGGGAAAAGGAAACCGTGAAATCTAGAAAATGGCAAGATGCTTTCATAATTTTATCGAAAAAATAATTTCAATTCACATAATTTCTCCGCAACTATTTGGAATACGAAATAATCTATCATTTTAAAGTTGTAGAACTTTTAAAGTTAAAACACGTTTATTTGAAATACATGTTTATAAAACATATAATTTATGAGCTATAAGCCAATATATATATATATATATACTTTTTAATGGAGGTATTTGAAAATTAATTTGATTCTTAGATTCTCTGGTGGCCAAAGATATATTTGTTTTCTCAATTTTTCTGTAACAGTGTCCCTAGTTCCTAATGCCATAGAGTAAGTAAGTAACAGTGGATAATATTTAATTAATGATCATTGGTTTAATGTTTTTACAACAACGGATCCGAAATGATTTAGTGGATTTTTTCATTAAATTTTTGTTTTGTTTTACCCTAGTTCTTCAATTAAAGGTAGTTTATTAATGAGTATATTTTTTAGTTACACAATTTTTGAAAATGGCAATTGAAATATTGTTTAAAGTGCATAACCATGGGTTGTTAGAGATGGAAAATAGAGATATCTAATTGGTTTTTGGGCAAACATTCGTTCACTGATGACTGATTTTTCAAAATCTTGAAATATTCTACAAATGGCTATAAAAATGCGGTTATAAATGGGTATCTTGGAAGCGTTTGATATAAAAAAAATAGCACTGTTTAATTTATTTGGGGGTAAAAACTCATTTATGCCTATTAATTATTTACTGATGAATTATTTTTCAAAATTTTGGAATATTTTACAAATTAGTCTAACTTGGTTTTAAATAGGTATCTAGTGAATGTTTGAGTTTTATATAACAATTAACACTTTATATTTGATTTTGGTAAAACTTAACTATGGGTAGATAACCAATGAATGATTTTTCAAGAAATTGAAATATTTTAAATATTGATTTTCTTCCAAATGGGATATCGTGGGAGTGTTTGACATAAAGGAATAATCAGGTATACTTTGCTTTGGGTAAAAATTTGATAAGGGGTCTTTTACTTAAGAGTGATTTTCAAAAATTTGAATTATTTTGGAAATGACTAACGATTTTGCTTGAAATGTATATCAGAGGAGTGTTTGACATGAACATGACAAATAAAGCTCAGTACTTGTTTGGGGAACGAAATTGGTTTACTAATGAATATTTTTAAATTTGAATAGTTAATAAATACATTTAGCAATCTGGTTCAAAATTGGTATCTGGAGATTATTTAACACATCATTAATATGTACATTGGTTTATCAAAAATAAATAAATTTAAGGTTTTTTTATTTACAACAAATTATAGAAAATTTGAATATTTTAAAAATTGACCTTTAAGATTTAATTAAAAGTATTAATCTGTGAAATGTTTTTCATTATATATAAGAAAAATATTTTTTTTTAAATTAACTAATAATTTTATGGTGGTTTATTAATAGTACATTTTTGAATATTTGGATTTTCTAAATATATATGAAAAACTGGTTTTAGTATATATAGAATTGTTATCTTGATAAACATGTTGATGTGTTTGTTTTTCGGAGTAAAACATATTTAAAGGTAGTTTACTAAAACGAATTTTAAAATTACATGAGATTAAAACAAAAAATAGATTATTTATGTTATTAGTTAATAAATTATATTTTAAAGATAATTCTCGTATTAATTTAATTTATATCATCAAACCAGAAATGGCCTATTTTTTCATCTTGTCTTAATCATAATATTTATTTTTGGTTTGACTATGATTTATGTATTTACGACAAAAGCTTGTCAGGATGTATACATGATTTTGGATGTACTCATTACATTTTGTTTATCTTGTATTGTATATTTGATGATTTTTATTTTTTAGGACATATCAAACCCTTTTTATGACATGAAATGAAGTTTAAAGTATTTTTATTTAATCTATTTATTTATTTTAAGTTTATAGTGTGTACTTTCTGAATCAACTGATTATAGCAGCACACGACTTATAAACTAATATAAATCTAGAATGGATATAAGTTAATAATTTTCTACTAGGGCATTTGTTATGGGGGAGGGGAAGTAGGTGGAAGTAATATATAAATATATATATATAGTTGATACGTGTGTTTATGCAGGTATCAAGTTTCTGAATACCAACTTCATCACCCATGAGTATTTCGTCCTAGGATGTATACAAAATGAAGGTGATAGTGTCCATTCAACAATCGAAGAACAGATTACAAGGTCGTCAAAATCAGGTCATATTTATGTTGCTTCCCAGTAGTTATAGTACAACTAATACGTACGGCAAAGAAAAATTATGAACTTTATCACATAAATGAAATATTGCATTTGGACTTTTATATAACTAAGACGTTGACAGAACATTTACAATTCACATTTAATACGATCTAAATTCATCCAGTCAGATTAATTAAAATTGAAAGGAATTGTGTGAGTAATTTTTTCAAGACTTCTCAATCGGACAAAGAATGTTTAAAAGTAAACCTGACCAGAAAAGGTACAGGTAGATTGAAAAATTAAAAAAAAATCCATGTCATATATAAAAAATCCATGCAGACTTTTCTAGTAGTTTATTATAATATTGTAGTAATATTTTTATACATTGCTTTCTGTTATAATATGCTAATGAATGTGTTCATAGCTACGTTTATAAAAATAAATTAACAAGGTATAGATTCATTTTATTCTAAGAAATAAACTCAATATTGATAACCATTTTGAATGTTTACACAATTTAATGAAAAAATAAAATGTGAAAATTAAAAATAATGTTATTATAGCATTGATTCAAAAAAGTCACATCTCAAATTAGGGGTGATTTAAAGGTGGCAATTCCAAAATATATAACAATTTCAATTACAATTATTAATATGTTATCAACATATATATTAAGTTCATTAAAATTAATCAAATTACTATATCATGTAGATCATACCCACATCCTTTGTCGTTTCTATTTTAGTCCAACCTCTGATCCATGAGGTTCGTCTAGTTACCATATTCGTAAGCAAATCAATTTTAAGGTGGGGTCCGTGAATATTTGTAAACGGCTGTCATTGGCCTCAAATGTTAGTTTAAATTTATTGTTATAGTTTGTTTAGTTTACTTTACATATATATTATGTTTACCCTAAAAGTTAAAAGGTTTATTTTAATTGAAACTACTATACCCCTATCTTACTGGTATTTTAGTTTTTCTCCACACAAATATAGGTACACTTCTTTTAAAATCAGATTTCTTCACTCTTAACGCATCAGTGTAATTTGTAGCATACATATGCGTACAGCCCGAATTGGTATAAAGAAGTGGTGTTAAAAAAATCCATGTTTAATCATATTCAAAAATCATATAGTAGGCTATATACAGTTGAACCTGGATAATTCAAACTTTAAGGGACTAGGATGAAAATAGAGTTATCCAAAAATTCTAATTAAATAATCATGATTTATAGGATTGTGGCTTGGGCAGTAACATCATGATACACACAAAAACACACAAACAAAAAAAACCTAATATACAGTCTTTACAAAACTAAACTAAAACTAAACAACAAAATTAAATCGTGCGTCACAAGAATACCGCTACTACCTAATCACTAAGAACAGCTCACGTAACCACTCAACAGTTTGACACCCGCCTCAGTGGCGTAGTTGGCTAACGCGCTAGTCGTGTTGAGCTATACTGCTGTGGACGGGAAGATCGAGGTTCGAATCTCGGTTGGATGAACTGGGGGTGGTTTTCCCTAAATGGTTTTCCACTCTCCCTCCATGCAAATATAGGTTCTCTTCCTCTAATTCAACCTTCCCAATTCCTAATCCATTAGCGTGATTAGTACTTAAAGCGTATAGCCCAAACGGTATATTAAGACGTGGTCCTAAATAATAATAAAAAAAACAGTTTTGACCTTGACTAACGGAGTACAGAAATGTATGTTTAAACAAAGACTTATGGGGGAAAGGGGGAGGGACGTGAAGAAGGGTACTCACCGCATTCCAACTTCGCCTACCCTGTTTCCGAAAATTGAACAACATGACGCCGCAACAAGAAGAAGGAAATCCATACCGCAATGTATATTACAACTTACGAAAAGTTCGAACAAACCAAAACAAAATTAGGATTATTCACAAATTTTTAACATTGTTTTAATACAAAATTCACGAGACCAGGCGAAAAATTCGAAATAAGAATGATTTTGAATTACGTAATTTCAAATTAGTCATGTTCCAATGTATTAGTAGTATCGTTGTTAGCCATTATAGGACCTAAGATTATTATATAAGAAATTAATAATATAATTGTTACAATAACTATAGCTCTTATTTTACAGTTTAATAAATTGTAGTTATTTTATGACATTACTTAATAGTTTCTAATAAAAGTACTACAGTTTGTAATCTCCATACTTAAGATCAACATTTACTTAAAATTATAACGTTTTTCAAAAAAATGTAAGCAAAAGTTTCAAATGTGTTTGTTTTAGAACAAATAGTTACTTTGTCTTCAGTATTTTTATGAGGTTTATCTTCAAACATAAATTATATCATTGCTGGCCATAATTCGGTTTCTTAAATCTGAGCGTATAGCTTGGCTGTAATTTTAATGTTAACCGTTTTATTTTTAGGAAATTTTAAAATGGGTGTTTTAAAATAATGTATATTGTTGAAAGCCTTTCAAAATGAATCCCTTACCATTTTTATTGAAGTTTTACTGAAAAGCCCTAAAAAGTTTATAAAACGTGCGAAACATTTTTATGTAGCAATGCAAATTTTGTAGATGGTTTCAAATAATATAATTCAGGAGATATATGATGTGTTATTTCCAAAAAGTAACAGTATGTCTCCAATAAAGAAGTACATTCTCCAAAATAACTAAACATCTTTATGCAACCTTATCACAAGTACAAAAAAAACTTTTAATCTAAAACATGTTTGATTTGAGCTTTATTATTTTTGGAATTTTGGAAAAACTTTTGGTAGCTTGGTTATGTCATTGATTGAGTTTTTACTTATTGTTGATCTGTAATGGAATTAAAATATTGATTAATATCAGAGCTATAGAACTAATTATATTGATTTTAACAGTTTGGTTACTCCTGATGGTATAATGACCAATTTTATTTTTGTAACATTGGAATTCAGCCAAGTTTGGTTAGAATTTGTTTAAAAAAATCAAAATTTAAATGGATATATTTATATTTTTCTCATGTCTTGACTTGAGAGAATCAGGTGGAAAAACAAAGTGACAAATGAAGAAGTCCATTGAAGAGTGGGTGTATGGGAGAACCATTTTGGATGTGATTCTTCGGTACAAAGCAAACTGAGTCAGACACATCCTTAGGAGAAACTGTCTTCTGCACGATGTCATAGAATACAAGGTTGATAGAATAAGGAGCTTAGAAAGGAGTAGGATTCAATTATGAGATGAATTAGAGGAGAGAAGAAAACTATGCGACTTGAAGGAGGTGTCAGACGTCAGGGTGCTTTGGTGGTCTAAGTTTATTGACAAGAGGAACTGCTCTGTTGTGAGACAGACCACCTAATAATAATAATAATAATGATAATTCATATGTTACATATTATGTGGGCCTACTATATATAATTTTAAAAGATTAACCAAATGCCAACCCCTTTATAAATTAATCTATGTTCTTTACTTTTAATCAATACATTTTTAAGATAATTACCAACACATTTCTTAGCTACACCATTTAATATAACTAATATAATATAATTGTTGGTAGAATATCAAAAGTAAATAGTAATACACTAAATTTGGGATTCTTATGAATTTTTAATTATGGCATTCAGGAATAAGGAAAGCTATTAATGCGATACGTCCTAAACATCTGTAATGAGCGAGACCATGCTCAGCCCTGAACAGTCACCAGGCTTGGGCCACCCCTCATAGCAAGAGGGTGGGGGACATTCCAACGGGCCTAGTGTAGGGCTAAGCCAGACAGGTGTGACAAGAGACAGTCGAGCAAAGGGGCTGAGAGTGTCAACACTAGAGTGCGTGTTTTCACATTGTAATAGACGTGTGTGAAGGACTCAAGACATATGTATATAACAGACGTATTAATAAGTAATCATTCTTTGTAATGTTGTAGTTTAGAAATAAGAGTAGTAAATAAGAAACTTAACACATCTAATATTGAACAAATATAAACACTCTATGTGTCAGTGACTTTTCCAGTTTTTGTCCAGAATACATTTTTTAAACGTCTTTACGATTGTATGGACAATAAAAGATACCGAAATGAATTAAATCTTAACTCACGATTTATTTAAATCTCTCTTACAATATATTAATTCCCAATTGATTTAGATCCACATGAAATATTTATACACACTATTAAGAAACATAAAATTCCAGAAAACGTATTTGAAGAGAAGCACAGAGAGAGAAGCGAAGTTGTCCACAAAAACACGGGGTGAACCAAAATAAGAGAAGGGATGATGTTTTGTTGATTCTCGGACAAACTTTGGAGGGGCAGGGAGGGAAGAACAAAAACAATTGCAACCATCCAACCCGTTTTCCCCTCGAAAAATCCCCCCCTCTCCTCACCCAAACCTTCCTCTTCCGTTGTAATGTTGTTGCTGGCAGTGTGATATCGCAAGGCGATAGCGTATTGTTTTCCAAAGAGGAGGCCTTCCAAACCCCTTTCCCGTCTGTCCGTCTTCCCCCTGTGTGACAAGAGGAGGTCGGGGATGTGTAAAGGGCTTGATATGGAGAAAGGGAGGGTTTTAAAAAATTCTTCTTTTCATCGCAGAACAATACCTCGCCGCCATCTTAAAGAGGATTAGTTTACGTTATCAGCGCCACGGCCTCCTTTGTCTCTCTTGTATCGCCTCCTGTCAAGCCTGCATCAAGCTGTATACCGCGTTCAACAAGTGCTGGTTGCTAAATGTAGTTCAACAATCGCTCACATGAAGCGTTGAATAAATTTGGTTTTAAATACGATTCCCTTGAAATACGTGTTGGTATTGTGAAGCAAAAATATTATACAAAAGCTGGGAACAGTACAAGTATATACAAAAATACAACAGCTACATTCAGATTTTAATACAAAGAGGCTTCTCCGATAGCTACAAAATCTACTAGATCTACTTTAATATGTTCATATGTCAAGTTATATGATCTTCAGCTATTACTTTTCATTAATATTAAAATAATATGTTTGTAAATTTGAAAATGCTAATTTAAAGTAAATTATAAGATACTCTTTATTTCCGGTATGCGTATCCTAGTAATTATTTAATCTTATGGAATTACAGGACCATCAAAAACCAATTTTTATTTGATATGATGGCTGAGCGTCCCAAGGGTTTAGATTAACATAAGACTTGGTTGCCATCAAAGGGAAATTTGGGGTTTTATTACTGACTTGGATCATTGGTAATAGTTTTATATGTGTGTGATCCTTTTCTATTTTCTTTTATTGTCTCAATGTGTATATAAATGAGCTTCCTATAAGATACTATACTCAATTATAATCCCGAAGCTGGATAATAAATAGCCCTTTTATTTCACTTATTTTTTAAAATACATATGCCCTATTTTATTAGTAATCTATCATTATGATAAAAAGATCACACCCTGATTCATACTGGTTAGTTACTGACTATCTGTAATCAATCTCCTACTGACGATGGTGTTAATATCGTGCCTCTTTGTGACATACCTGGGTCCATTTTACCCCCGCCAGAGGGAATATAACCTTTCTACAAGGTCAGATAAACAAACGGTATCACTTGAGGGTAAATATATCCTACTCTCCATAACACTCTCTATTATGTAGTTAATACTAACTTAAGCTTGGCTGGGTTAAAGAAGCTGTAACTAGTAAATAGATACAAGTAAACTAACAAAAATTGTTAATAAAACAGTGTCCTGGCCTAGACAATCACAGTTTGCCTACAAATGTTAATACTCCAAACTCTAATTAGAGCCCAAATTGTCTTGAAACTGTCATTTGAAGCAGATCAGTGGTAACAAATATTGCCTTAAGGATTTCACTCCCAATAGTATTAATTTTAAAAAGAAAGCCAAGTTCATTCTCTTACTTTAATAAATTTATATCATTTACATTATCATCAGCATAAAAAACATCACATTTTATAATATGATAGTGAAATTTTTCTTTTGGAAAATAGTTTTACAATAAATTAATTTCATAATATTTTATTAAAATTAAATTATTGAGTTTCGGTTTCAAATGAATATTATTTCCCAACTGTCCTTGCTGGTGAAACCAATAGTTAGCTGCTGTTTATGTTTAGTTCACTTTTTAAATGAGTAGAGAAGTCGATGACAGGATCCTTTTTTGTCTTATAAAAATTAATTGATTTCTAATATATCCATTAAGTGCATCTAGCGAGTGACCTGGTGGTCTAGAAATAAGGTGTCGGACTTCTGTGCTGGGGTCCGGGGTTCAATCCTAGTTCCCAAGACAAATGTATCTGATTAACAAACCCTTCCTTCACCTCTGACAATACGTGTATTAATCACAACTTGTGAATGTGGGGAATGCCAGGCCTCCAACATGGTTCGGATCCCACGCTAAGCTGTAGGTCTTCCTTTTCATTTCACAACCACCCTACCATTACACATTAGCGTAAGTGTATATATCCCGAACGAGTAATAAGACGCGGTGTTAATAATAATAATAATAATAATATTAATAAAGTACATCTACAATCTGTATAAAAATGCACTTATAAATTATAGATAATTTAAACGAAATAGAGTATTAAGTACTATATATTGGAGACCTTTTGTTTTAAATGGAATGTCAAAGGAAGTAAGCGTATATTTTAATTTCTTTGCTTCATGCTAGTTACCGTCAACTCATGATGTTAAAATTTGGCATAAAGTAATTTTAGCAATTTAAAAAACATATTTTTAATCACCTGCATGCATTATCTATGCTTAAGTTGAAAAAAAAGAGTCACTAATCACTAATCTGCGTGATCAAATATTGTTTAGTAACTGTTCCCATTAATGATCTATCTTGGTGGTCTTGGGCTAAAGTGATATTCTCAGGACTCGATGATCGTATAGTCAAAACCATTTGGGGTTGAAAGATTTTTCTTGATCGATAAAATTCTGTAGCACGAATTTCTTCGGAGTGGAAGTAAATTCATCCTCATTCCCCATGTCGATAGTGGCATGTAAAATCATTTTTATTATTATTATTATTATTATTATTATTATATAGCCCCACGCCTTATTAAACGCTCGAGTTTTACGCTAAGTACTAGTTACAGTAAAGGGTTAGGAATTGGGAAGTTTGAATATAGAGGAATATAGAGGAAGTGAACCCATATTTGCGTGGAAGGAAAGTGGAAAACAATCTAGGAAAAACCTCCCCAGTTCACCCAAGTGAGATTCAAACCTCAATCTTCTAGTCATTGGCAGTCTAGCTCAACATGAATATAGCTCAGTAACTAACTATGCCACCAAGGCGAGTGGCATGTAAAAAAACACTGGAAATTTATGTTAAGATATCTTTCTAACAAAATTGGTAGTACGTCTCGCTCTCGCTCAAAGAAATAATCTTTTACTGCTATAATCAGTAAGTATATCAGTCGAACGTTAAATACCTTAAGTAAATGAAAAAAATGAAGATTATTATAAGCTTATATTTTGTCATATTGGTTGAGATATTTCAAATCGGTTAGGGATTTAACGAAGTTTTCTTCTTTAATTGAAATATTTTAAAGTTGTTAAAGTTATTGTGTGTGTTGAGGACCAAACTAAGGAGAATTTGACCTTCCACTTGGACATTTTGCAATTCTGTAACGTGTTAAATACATTTTAACACTTACACTCATTGAAGCCCTATAATAGTCTTAAAACAATCTAATAAGTTCTAATAATGTGTGACAATGCGACATCACAAGTAGTAGACGTCCAATTGTAATCAAAAATGCCGCAAAGAACAAGGCAACTCAGCTTCGAGGACCAACATACAAACATCTAACACCTGGGGCAGACGAAGAACAAATGAGAAAGGCTTCCTTTGGGGTGTTCTCAACAACAGTTGGCGAGCGCTAGTGGTCGGTTGGTGTGGTGTTAGAAGATTACCACCTCCTTTCGAAGTTTGAAATAACCCTGTTAAATTTTATCATTCCCACTGGTATATAACAACCCTTCCTCGGTTCACGTAATATATATATATATATATATTCTATTGTAAACACTCGTCGGAGGAACTGTTGGAACATATTCACGAGCATCTGCTAAAATTACGTACTGAAAACCGCGATGGTTGAGGAATCTGTGTCACCTCCTCGCCACAGAGGAAGTTACGGAGGATATTATAAGTATTGAGGGATAATGTTTTCTATATGAGCTTTGAGCTCTATTGTTCTATGTCCACATGACATAGTTTTTGTATGTCAGTACTAATAACTTTTTTCCCTATACCCATAAGTCATAGTTTATATTAGTGGGCTTTATGCTCTATTTTTCAATGTCCATTAGGCTTAGTCGCAAATATTAGGCTCAAGATTAGGCTCCTTAGATTATATGACCATGCTGCAGATAGTTTAAAGAATAAAATTAAACAATAGAGGATACAAGGTTGTCTATTGCTTTGTTTCACGACCTAATTGGGTTTATGATGTGTCTAACTGTGTACTGGAATATGGTGTGCCACCTGTGGAAGTGCAACTAGTCCACAGTAGTGGCCCGCGGGGTTTTTTCTGTTGTGTACGGTCCCCTTGTGGTGCCTTTAGCATTAGACAAAAAATGATCTCTATTTTGTCTAGTATTATTGTCTTCTGCTCCAGGGTAACATAATAAATATACTATTGATTGCTCAGGCAATACCAATTTGGAATTGACCAGCCGTAGTATCTGTAGCGCCTAGATTCCTGGTAGTTTGCCTTTTACTACGTGTAATATATTAGTTTTTCTTCTAGGAGCTTATAATGTTGTAATGTCTAACTCTCCATGGAGTTAACTCAAGCTAGTTAGCTCATGTTAATTCGCGTCCTTGTAGCTCCTTAAATTTAAACTAGTTTTGTGTGGCTTGGTTCTACTTATTTGAAATTGTGTGTTGTAGTTGGAAGCCTCACAGTCAGCAGGCTGGAGTAGTGTTATGTGTGATAAATCTGTAATTAGATTTGATTATTTCCACTAATTTTTATAGCCTTAGATTTGCTGCCTTTCTTTCTGTTGGATGTATTAGTAATTGTCCTGCTTTAACGAGTTACAAGCTTTCTTGTTTACACCTATAACCTGTATGTGTGGATAATAGGGTGTACCTAGGTCCTTCACACTTGATGCTTCTTTGTCGAGATATTGATATTACTCTAACCCTTTATATTCTCATGTTTAAACAATGGATGATTTGAATAATTTCTACCTTTAGTCCTGTGTACTTTTTTTTGGCTTGTTTGAATATTAATAAACTGATTGGTTAAACTTGTAAATTATTCTTATACTTTGTTTCTTCCAATCAAAATGTATAAGTTATTGACTGTTGCAATTCCACACAACTACTAATCAAAATTATTGTGTTAGAAAAGGCTTAGTCGTCAGTCAGGCCTGTCATCTTTAAGAATGTCCAGACGATTAGTTTATATTCCTGTTATTGGACTTCAAAATGAAATATATTATGTATTAGGAGTTTAAAAGAGCCAAGTGGTATGAAGTCTGGTAGTACGAGCGTTTGGTGATTTAAAACCAAATTTAATATCTTACAAAATAAATTTAAGCTTTAAAAGGAAGGATATATATATATATGCTTATGGTATTACTGAGCAGAAGGCACATGAAATCCAGTTTGGTCACCTGTATGTAGGCTTTTTTCCACTCTGGTGGCACACAGTTACACCTGTGGAGGTTGTCCACAAGTACCGGCAATAAGGTTATGTGATGGTAGTGAATATGGAGGTGTGGGCCATTGGGAGTACTAAACCTAACTTAAGTCTTGTTTACCAACAACCTATGATTTCCGTTGGGATAATTCCCCTTAATATAAGAGTAGCCAAGGTCCCACCCAGGAATCGAGCCCGGGACCCAAAGGTTTGTATTCAGCTGCACCTACCATTACACCATTTGGCCGGATAATTAATACGTAAACAAATGGGGTAAAATTTAAAACTAGGCTTGAATAGATAATATATACCAAACCAAAATTGATTTTAATATCTTGTTAGTAAACAAATTAAATAACCATTATATTACTTTTATTATTTTATTAATTGGAACGGTGAAGAGTAGTCTTGTACAATTGACTCTGAATCATTGGTCCGGGGTTCAATTACAGACCAAGTACACTGGGCCACTAGGGTAGCTTTTCCACAATGTGATTTCCACTCCCTGCACCAATAAATACTTATAAATATATTTTGAATTCTGTCTTACTTAATACAAATTTTAAATCATGAGTAGTTAAAAATCAGCCATCAGTGTCACAATCAAATGTTGTTGTAGTTCTCGTATATGTTTTGTGGCCACACAGCTGTCTACTGTTAAGAAAACACCATCTTCATACCGATGTGTGATCAAACTAATTAATGACCTCAGAAAGGATAGAAAATGGTAGTTCCAAGGTCTTAATCGCCATCTGCTTATAATATTAAAAGGAACGAAAACACCCTAAAACAGATAGGGGGAGACACAATTATTGTTTGGGAACAAAGCGAGTGTGTAAAAGAATCGACTATATTTAATTTTAGTGTGGCACATACAAATAAACTTGTTAGTTTTAGATGTAAATAGCTCAATATTTTTTGCAGCGCATCTTATCACCCTACCATACTATTTACACTTTTAATTAAACCAATATTGTGAAAATGAAATAATGAAAGTTGATATAAAATATACTTAAAGCTGAGAGAGATAATTTTTCGCAAAATATGAATATAAATAGATCAATAAAATGTTTGGAAACCGATATTCTTATCTCAGGAAAACAGAATAGACTAGCTTGACGTATTGTTCTTGTTCCCACCGACTCAATTTTTCTCGGTGACAAAAATTAATATAATTAAAAATAATAACTAAATTAAGTAAGGACATAATTTCTAACACACTAGACACCAAACTTGGAATCTTAATATCTGGATAACCCCATTGTCTCTGATCCAACCAGAGTTTCTCAGACCAATATATTATTTGTCAAACCGTATACCGAATAGGGCATTAGTTAATTCTAAATCACAATTTATAGTTTTAATATAAAACGTTTAGTTACAAAACACACACAGCTCCATGACATAATCCCACTATCAGGGCTTAAACACCGAGCAGCCACCGTCTGTTGGCGATGATAATGCCAACTTGCCCGGTCAAGTCTACCGAAGATAGTTTTTTCGATCCTAAATGGTTTCCAACTATCCTTCCATGCAAATGTGGGCTGATTACCTCTAAAATATTTCGTCCTCAACCCGACCCATTAGGATAAAGTAACAATAATATAAGCGTATTGCCATTAAAATATGGTATACACTCTTTAATCAAAAGATTTCCAAATAACCTTCACATTTTCTAAATAAATATAAAGTAACATTAGCTCGATTTATGAAAAAGTGGAAGGAGTTAAAACAAACTTATCGCTCAGATGCACGAAACTCTTAAAGCCTCCGGATTACTGGATATTTTTATGTTAAGAGCAACCTCACTGAGCTTACCTAGTTGTCATTGCAAATTGGCAAATTATGTTTTACACTGATGGTTGGATTACAACAATACTAGGGAGAAAGACATAATTGGAATTTAAACACTAATTCAATATTAATAAGATAAATGTATGACGATCGATACGAAACAAATAAATAAAATATTTTTCTAATTTGTTGGATCATTCATGTAGTCATAGGTTAATCAGCATCACCTTCCTGTGAATCTCTGATAGCTACAGTTTTTAAATTAAGGTATCATAAATATCCTTGAAATGTAAAAATATAAATAAAATTACGTAATTTTTTATATAGAATTCTAAATCTGGGAGAAATGTTCACTTATCAATGTCAAGATAAACTTACTAAAAAATTAAATGCAAATAAAATAAATAAACTTTGTTTTCAAGGAAACGAAAATATAATATGTTTCTAGTTATTTAAATTCAAATATTTAAATTCAAAAAGAAATTATATTTTTGAGACATTAAGAGAAGATTATTATGAATTTGACATTGGCTGAAATCATGATAGTAAATGTTGACAAAATTTAAATAATTAAAAGTAAAGACTTGTTAATATCATTATTTAACAAAATAGTTCTCATAATAGCATTTAATATATCGCAAAATAACTTGGAGTAAAAGATGTTCTTGGATATCTTGAAATGGGGAGGGATGCACCCAATATGAAAATAGAATCATCGCACCCATTAAATTGATCTTCTGTTGAAAAATAAAATCTTGTAGAAAATTATAGAAAAATGAAGTTCTTCAATATAAAGTTAATATTTGCGAACTATCCTCACAAATATTCCCAGTACTAGTTAGGATCCAGGGCTAGCTCTTGAACCATTAAATTTCATTTTTATTACCATTTTGATAATATTTACTCCTGTGGTAATATGCACAACAATAGATTTATGACATTTTTAAAAGATACCAAGATAAAGAGAACCTTGTTGAAAAATAATAATTACTAGGCCAGCTCACCTCCATCGGGGACAGACCAAAATGTTCCATACTGGAATGAGCTCTTACCAAAAAATACAATTCTCAAATATGTTGATTTAAACTGATAATATAAAAATGAAGAGGTAAGAAATAATAATGGAAAAGCTAAAACAGTCTGAAAATATATTATAATAGATATATGATAACTTTTATTTTTAAATGCACAGTTAATAAAATTCGAAGCACGTGGTGTTAAAATGTAATCAAGATTTCCTTTCTATTGTTTGATTTATATTTTCTTTCTCGCACAATATTTCTCATTATTGCTACTAGGGGAGCCAGCTTGAACACATTAAAGACAATGGCCTCCGTATGTGAAACACTGTTGGTAAATATTGTCCATCTCGACGAAAATTAACAGGATTAATTAAATCACACTGGTAAGTGTCCAATATATTACCTATCATTGCTTATTTATAGACTATATTTCCATGTCCTCTTAGATTCGTATAACGTTTAGATGCTGTGTTTATTTTTATAAAATAAACCTTATCTAAATACGGCAATCTTGGCAAGCTTTCCATGCTCTATATGCTCGTATTTGAATAAAATTTACACTTAAAATTTCTATAAAACTATTAAATAGTTAGGTTTAAGGTTTGTAATGTCACAATATAACTTAACCAGGTGGTAATACCCAGTGATGTAAAATAAAAATCTTGTAGGAGAAAATGAAAGCAATAATATATAAAAACAGCCAAGCCACCATGCATCAAGAAAAGTATCACACCCTCAACTTCCTTGTCAATGTCATCCCCCAAGATTCACATTCCTTGTCAATGTCATCCCCCAAGATTAACCTTAATTGTCTATGTCATTCTTCAAGATTCACATTCCTTGTCAATGTCATCCTCCAATACTCACCATCCTTGTCAATGTCATCCCCCAATATTCACCTTCCTTGTCAATGTCATCCTCCAAGACTCACCATCCTTGTCAATGTCATCCCCCAAAATTCACCTTCCTTCCTTGTCAATGTCATCCCCCAATATTCACATTCCTTGTCAATTTCATCCCTCAATTTTCTAATTTCATATATATTTGATTTGCTTCTTCCATTTTGATCTGTTTGGAATATATACAGTATTATTTTGTTCTTTTGTCAGCATAAAGCCACAATAGAGACACCGGGTGCTGTGATATCAATTATAGCCCGTAGTAGCCTTTATAGTCAAATATCCATCATAGACTCTGCGTTAAAATACAAGTGGAGAGTCGCCCTGAGCACGAAATGATCCCTGTATAGCTCAGTGGTAGAGCATTGGTGTGATAAGCCAAAAGTCCTGGGTTCTATTTCCTTTTCTAGCTTTAAGTTTTAAATTTATTCATATTGTCAGAATAGGGTAATTTCCCCACTTCTAACAGAAAAAAGAGATGCAATGTGATCTCCAAAATAAAGTAAGAGAGTTTAAAACTGTTAATATCTCTTATTCTTGACTCCCCAAGCAAGAGAATTTGTTGGGGTTTTTTACCCCTCGTTTCTCTCTCTGGCTTCACGTTCCTTCTAGACAAGTCGAGTAGGCCAAGCGGTTAATCACTTAGCGCCGGGGTCTGCAGGACTGGCTAGAAAGAGGGACGAGGGCAGTGTTTCCGGTCGCCACCTCCTATGGCCTCGCCCCATCCATCGCACCCTAATCCTCGCAAGCTACTGAATGTCCGGTGGACGCACACCGCCACATAAACCAGCCCCTGACGAACCAGCTCACCGCGACGCTTGGTGTCGTCCTATTTGCAGCGATACCCAGGTTTAGAATCCAAGAGGGTCGCTTCTTGATGTGGCCTTGGGTCGGGGAAACAAATAAAATAGTTTTTTTTACAGACATTAACATTTCGTGAGCCTTGTTTTTACAAACTTTCAACTAAACAGTTTAAAATAGTATTAAAAACATACTTATGTTAGTTATACCAATTTTGAATTTATTATACTTACATGAAAGAAATTAAACCATTCCACAAACTTGACTAGTTCGCTCTATAAATGCTAACTAATATCAATTTGGTTTATTAAAATGCAACTAAATGGTATCAAATCCATAAATACTATTTCTCTATGGTAGATGGCTTCCTTATTTGCCTTTGTCACCTGAAATTGTGGAAATTAAACCAGCACTACCACACATTTTTCTTCTTGATTTTCTAACAAACAATATTAATTCTCTTCGTCCAAGAAATTGGTTTCCCTCAAACAAAGATAATTTGAATAGAAGATATAAGATCATTTTTCAAACTAGTTATTTTAACGTATGATCTATGTGGCCAAAAGCAAATAGTTAATTATGAAAAATAATAATTTTGGACGTAATTTGCCAACTCATATAATATTAAAACATAAATTTTGCATATTAATTTTTACTTATTCTTAGTTTGAAGAAAGTATACTAAACGAATTTTTATATATAAAATTCAAAATTTTATCTAACAAAATGCAATCATTCTAACAACCTCAAATTATCGTCTATTAATTATTAATAATATTTATAATAGTATTTTTATGTTCTAATAAACAATGTTTTTAACAGTGTCTTAGTACGCTTATTCTTACACTGATAATTTAGGGATGAGGAAGGTTAATTTTTTATAAACCATACCAGAATTTGCTAATGGATAGTGATACATAGCTTAGAATAAACTAACTTTAATAAAATTGCCCAGGGTTTAAGTCATGACATTTCTTACATCTGGCCAGCCAGGTCATCAGATATTTACCCCTCTCCTACAAATGCGTTTATTATCTTTATTAAGGTAAGGAGTAAGGTAGCTCCAGTTTACATCAATATTTTAATAACTTGATAAAAAAAACCTTTTTTGCTTAAATAATTAAAATATACTTCAGTATATAATTTTAGTTTTAATTAATACATAGAGTAGTCTCAATGGCTCTTAAATATTTGTCATAAGTATCGTGCAATTTGAATATGAATTATTTAAACGTGAAGAAAAATGTATGTGTGTAATTAACGATCTCCACAACATATGTTAAAAGAATTGTAGAGCTAATCATATGTATAACATAAATAAACTACTGAATCAACATCTTATTTATTTAATTCAATAAAGGTTTTTCGTTCATATATTTTATAAAATAACATACCTACACTTGCCCTAACATATATCCCACTTAAATGTCACTAACATTATATTTACATCGGTATAAGCTCATATTAAATGTCGTTTGGTTTTAATGATTCAAATTATGATGAAACACACCTGAGAAACATTTTCATTTCAGAGAAATAAAATTTAGTTTTCATGTGGTACGAATTAAAGCGGGTAGCCATTGATACGTTATCTTTATATTATTATTTTATTAATACACTCAACTTAATACTTATTGATGTTTTAATTTAACAGATAGGTAAAGGAAGGTTTATCATAGGAAATGTACCCGAATTAGCCTGGAGAGTATGGGGTAAGCCATGGATAAGTCACACTTTTATTAATTTTCTTAAGCTATATATCTTGATACCTACAGTAGCCCCTGGCTTCTTTGGTGCTTACTGACAGCTCACAGCTGACGTCTGACAATCAACATTCAGCTAACATTTCAAAGCCGTCAGCTATGAGCTTTCAGTTAGCACCAAAGAAGCCATGGGTCTACTGTAGAATGTATCTTGGGACCTAATTCTACAATTTCAATTTATTTAAAGTCATTTATCTATGTCCTTTATTTACTATAATATAAGTAGGAATATAGCATCTATTCTAATGTTATTTTATTCATAATACTAATTCCTAAACCTACTGATTGGTCCACGACCAGATATTACACCACCAGTACCCTGCCCTCCTTTGTGTCTCACCACCCATTGGATCTAATAGTTTCCAGATCGGTGAGAGCTCCAGTGGGGGTTGGACACCCCCCCACGGTGATATGTCACAACTGAAAACCCGCAACCAGTCTCCCGGATGATTTTATAAACTCAACCTCTCCATTAACAATCACCAAATAAAATGCAAGTCTAGTGCCTTGGACCACAAGGCCACCACTTCCGGTCACAAGAAGAGTACAATTTTCATGGGGAAAAGCTTATCTGGGGTCTAAAAAAAGTTATAAGATCTACTCTCAAATGTTCTTACGTTAATTAATGTTATTTTCAGCTGTAACTTTTAAAATAATATTTCAATGCCTGTAAAATAACAATAAAGTTGCAGTAAAGTGTCACCATTTTGTACCACAAAATACATGTTTGTAATTTACAAAAGGCCCATCCAACAAAAATCCACCTATAATCTATATTTCACTATGAGCATGGTCGTAGGCAGTAATTACTTTGGTTGTGTTAAGTGGCCCTTAAAACAAGAAATAAACATAGCCCACAGAGGTTATCAAATAGTCTAGGATGTTGAACTGTTATTGATGTTTGGGGTTTTAACTGAGAGATTTGTGGCTCTAATCCCAGAGGGATTTGCAGTAGTCTCCGTGAGTTATCTCTTATTTCTCTTTTTATTTGAAGTATTTAACCAGCACTTTTATAAATGGACTGATTATATCAGCACGCAAATTATAAATTATATTTAATCTAGAAAAGGTACAAATCCAATTTAATCAGTGAATTTATTTTTTACCATGTAGGTATTGATCTTGTGACCTTTAGCTCGGCAGGAAGATGGGATACTGATTGAGCTAAGGCCCTTTGACTTTATTTCGACCCTTTGGAGAGAGAAGTATTGTGATTATTAATAAAAATCGAATTCAGGATTTTAAAATGTTGACGTTTATTGACACCCTGAAACGAAAAAGGGGTTTGGGTTATCCCATCTGTCTGTGTTTATGTGCACCTGTTTATCAGGCTAGTACTGTAAACATTTAACGATCAGGTTAAAACTTGATATTCAGGGGTTCCGTAATTTTATCTTGAGGACATCTTGGAATTAGCCATCCAGCCCTGGCAAACCTGACAAGATGAGAAAGATTTCGTAATCCACGTATGGTATTGGTAAAAGTTTAATACCCCTAATTAAACCATAAAAACAAACAGATAAGAAAGTACAAGCGTAGAACACATTTTAGTAAATTAATTATATATAAATAGAAATTATTACTACTCTACAAGACCTTGCCCCTTCCTTCTCTTCACCTTGCACTTCCAATCATTCTTTCTCTTTATCACCGCGTATTAATATCTATTATTATTATTATTATTATTATTATTATTAGCACCGCATCTTACTACCCATTCAAGCTATACGCACTTACGCTCATGTGTAATGGTAGGGTGATTGTGAGATGAAATAAAGAACCTACAGTTTAACGTGGAATCCGAACCACGGTGGAGGCCTGGCATTCCCCACATGTCTTAATATCTGTTTCGACTATATACTTCTATACTAATCGCAATGATTTAGGGATGAAGAAGGTTGAATTTAGAGGAAGGTACCTGCGTTTGCTTGGAGGAAGAGTGGTGAATTATTTTGAAATGTCGCAGTCTCAGTACACCTAACCAGGTGTAGATCCCTGATCTCCCTAAAATCTACAGTTTAATCTATTACGAAAGTGACAACTTAGAATATGCAGCCACTGAAGTAGGTCACTCATTCTTCTTACTGCACACTCATCAATAGTCTAATAATATTATATTTCCATATTCTTAATCACTTCATATTGATATCCTGTTGCTATCCACCTAAAAACGAATTTTTTCCACCCTTTGTAAACAAACTGAATTCTAGTTTTTTCATTACGAGCTCAAACAATATATTCTTAGGTTTTGTTGCTTTATATAGCTAAGTATAGTAACATCATTATTTTATGCATCATACTTTCTTCTCTTATGTTACACATATTAGTTAAAGATCACATTTTTATACGCTATACGTCGCTCCACCTTAGTTATCTAATATCCTTGGAATAATTATTTTTACCCCTGATGGTAAGTACTTCCTAGGTCAATGAAAATAATTTCTTACTGAACAACTTAAACCTTTTCATTATGTGGAATGTAATTCCCTCCACTCTACTTCAATGATTTAATGACGAAATAAAACAGTTGCGATCACTTTCAACATGATGGTAAAAAGATGTCCCAACCTAAATTTTTCTTTTTATTCAAGGCCTACAATCTGTTCGTGATATCCGTATTAGATTGCTCTAATGAGGTATATATAAGGAAGATATAGCTTAGAGTAAATCAACCCGCATTCTTTATGGGAAATAATGAAACATCATTTAGTAAAAAATACTCTCTTAGTATACACGGCTAGGATTCGAACATGAACTCCTCTTCACAGATTAATTAGACTATGTATACTCACCGTCTAGTTTGCGTGTTCATTGATTAATATATTTATTTTTTTGTAGCTGGTTTAAATTAACTTTATAATATAGGAAGACGTTTTAGTGTTATTAAAACCTGAAATTTAATTGATTTTTTTAATCATTCGTCAGTTTTATCATTTTAAATTAATTAAACGTTCAAAAAAACATTATAATATGAAGGATTTATTTACAAAGAATCTTGACGTTATTTATATTTTGTTTTCAAACTAAACCTATAGGCTAATTTTTAACAAACTGAAACGTGACTATAGTTTTTTTTATTCATTTCTGGTCATATAAATGATAAAACCTGAAGTACGAGGGTTTTTATAGCGTTCGCTACACAGGGAATGACCTAGACGGTATTCATAGATAACCACTTGTGAGTTTTGTGTTAACAGCAGTGACAAACTGATAAAAATAATATCAATACGAATGTTTTTGTTCTGATAACAGCTTCCACCAAACTTCATTTTAGGGAGAGTTTTTGATTGAATTAGTATTTTCCTAAATAGTACCTGTGTATTTTATCATGTTTTCAATCACTTAAAATGAATAATATATCTAATCATCAATTGGTAACTGTGAACTGCAAATCACCTGTTTATAAGTGTTTTGCAGCTCACCATTACATATGTATAGCTATTATGTTTGATTTAGCAGTCTGGTTTAACATAAGAATAATTATTATATTGTTCAAAATGGTAAACTGACACGTCCAGGGGTCTGTAATTAATAATAGAGTTTCTAAAATCAGCCAATCCACAATCCTAACTAAACTGTTTGTTATTTTATATAATGAGAGATTGTCCGACTCTCGAACCAAAAATACCAGCCTGAGTACTATTGACCATAGTCCAATCAAACAAATAAAGCAAAAATCTATAACAAAATATATACAGGCTAAAATATAGTCATTTATTTGAAATTTAACACCAATTATTAACATACGTAATTGATCTTAAGATACATATGCTAATACACAAAAAAATATTATTTTTCAAATCTTTGTGCCTGGATAATTGATAAATAAAATCAATGTGTTAAACAGACAATTTCTTCTTTATGCAGGAAGGGGGCCGGGGTTAAACAGTCATAATAATTCGAATATGATTATTAAATAATGTACTTGGAACAAATAACCGTGTACATGATTTAAGTTTATATTATTATTAAAATAGTAAATATAATGGATTGAAACAAAATAAATTGTAGTAACTTCACTGATAACACTTTTCTTGAATAATTAATTTTAGATAATGTAAAATTGTCTAGTATGCATCATTTGGGGTGAGTAAAATAGCGATAGAAAAAAAAGGACATAAGGGAGGAATGATATCAATTTTGTGAACAAAATCCCAGTGAAACTTTATGACTAAAATCCCAGTGAAGCCCTATGACTAAAATCCCAGTAAAGATCTATGATTAAAATGCCAGTAAAGTTGTATGACTAAGATACTAGTGATGCTCTATGATTAATATCCCAGTGAAACTCTATGACAAAAATCCCAGTGAAGCTTTATGACTAAAATCACAGTGAAACTTTATGACAAAAATCCCAGTGAAGCTTTATGACTAAAATCACAGTAAAGATCTATGATTAAAATGCCAGTAAAGTTGTATGACTAAGATACTTGTGAAGCTCTATGATTAAGATCTCAGTGAAGCTCTATGAATAAAATCAGTTCCATAGATCTTTGTAATCCGCGTATCTTATTTTATACGAGTATCGTATTTTGATACCAATATTAGCTATCAGAATTTTCACACTATTTGAGACAGAGGTTGGAAAATAATGTAAAAAATGGTAACCAAATTTAAGTTGAGGGTGACTATATAATAATTTAGTATACAACATTCTAAGTATACTCGGCCTGTTTTTAACCCTGGCCTACCCATTACCGGAAAACCAACCTTAAGACTTTTGGGCAAGCTTTAGTAAGTAAATAGGAGGTAATTTGGACCAATCAAGACAGGAAGATAAGTACAAGGAGAAATAACGTTTAAGAAAAGTTCTAAAAAACAAAGTAAAGATTGGAAAAACTAATGATTATTAGTTATTAAGTTAACATAAATTGTGTATAGATAATTACAAAAAATTTCAAAGAGCAAGTGTTAAACTAATTATATAAAAATTAATAATTAAACAGTTAAAACTACGTTAAACAAACTTAGATTCAGAGACAATGAAAAAGTTGAGAAAGTGGACAAAAACTAATATATGATAAAAGTAAATGGTTAAGTACCTAAAATGAAAAGTGTCAATGTATAAAATATTTTTTTATATTAATAAAAATTGTCATGAAAGGCTATTGGTAGTAGCACACAGTCAAATAGTTTATAACTTCAAACAATTAAAAGTTCAGTCTATTATTAGGTATTTCTAATAATGTTTCATGTTTATTTTATAAGAAGTAGTAAAGTTATATATATATATATANATATATATATATATATATATATTGTTGATCATCTCATTAGATAAGATATTAACAAGTTTCCAATGGTATAAAGTAAAATTTATCATATTTAATACAGATAAGACTTTAAGATGGTGAAAAACTCCCCGAAACATGTCGTCGTCATAGAAGATAAAATATATATAAAATAAGTAGAAGGGAATAAAAACGATGATTTAACCATATATTATAAATTATTAATAAGTAGTTTAACAACACATTATATTCGCTAGATTACCTGAACTATAAATGAAGTAAGAAAAACAATCGTTACAAATGAAGTGATAAGATAAAGGTTATTTAAATATTGATGGATATAGTTGTAGAAATAATTTTAAAGCATTATAAATAATGTCCCAAAGTCTTATATAATATAAAAAGAAATCCCTTGCTCCTTGGGGTCTAGCGGTTTAATGTTCAACTCAGAGTAAGGTGGGGAGTTAGGGAACGAGAAATAAGGTCAATGTTTTTGCAGTTTTTATATTAAAACATTTTTGGTCAAAATATACAAACTATTGCTTCAGTAGAAACATAGAATTTAATTTTATTCACAAGATGATATCAACATATATTGAATATCTGTCAAGAGTGTCCTGAAATTTAATGAAAACTTTTCCTCTTAATTTAAAATGTTTGTCATATAATGTCACTATGCTCATGATAGATATTCAACAAAATATTGTTGACATTTAAAATCTAGTATTCTACTTGAACAACATTTAATTTATTTCGGCAAAAATAATAGTTTTGCTATAAAAATTGCAAAAACACTGGCATTTTATCTCGTTCCCTTCATCCCCACCTTAAAACTGTTTTTTTCGACAACTAAAGGACTAGAAATTTATAATAAAGAGAGACAATTATATTTATAGGAATACTTAATAATTGAAGAGTTGTAAAACATACACAGAGATTAGAAAACTAAGTTTAGGAAATATGAAAATACTAGACATTATAAAATAAACCATTGAACAAGAGAAACTACTTTTTATTGAGACGATGACTGTTTCTTTACCCTGATTCAGCCAAACGTCCTACATCAACCAAACAATATGTTGACGGCTTAGTACTCGTACCCACTGGTGTTTGTGATATTCAGTGAAACATAATAACTAATTTAGTATTATTATTATTATTAGCACCGCGTCTTACTACCCGTTCGGGTTATACGCACTTACGCTAATGTGTAATGGTAGGGTGATTGTGAGATGAAATGGAGGACCTACAGTTAAACGTGGAATCCGAACCACGGTGGAGACCTGGCATTCCTCACATTCACAAGATGTCTTGTCATAGGTGAAGGAAGGGTTTCTTATTTAGTATTCATATCAATATATTTGAATCTTAAAAACTTATTATTTTCTAGATAATTGTTTCATAATAACCAATTATAAATAAATAGTTTAATCTAGAACAAAAATTACTATCTCATAATGTTAAATATATATATATATATATATATATTTATCACCATAAATTTACTATTTAATTTATGGATTAATTATTAATAAATGCAAAAATGTGTATGTAAACTATAATTTCTAATCAAATTGTGTACAATGGATCAATTTACGAAATCATTACGCAATAGTTAGTAAGTATGATTAATTATATAATATGCTTTAGAATTGATTTAACTATGTTACATTACTGTAAATAATAAATTTCTGATAGCATACATTTAATAACTTGATATTTTGAATGTGATTATTTAGGAGATGAACAAACATACCTATATATAATCCTGTCTCTCTTCGGATACTGGGTAACAATACTATTCAAAGTATTTAACTGATCTAACAACTTGAAAATAAATTTCAAATAGCGTTTCAATCAAATAGTTAAACCTAGAATGATACTTGAAATCGAAACTAATTGGTTTAATAGGGAATAACTAAACAGTTTAATTTTGTGGTACACATAAACTTGAAATATTTTTTATGAAAAAACATTTTCATCATATTTACATTGATAAAAATTACATAACCTTAACATTGCCTTTTGGAAATTATGGTTATATAATTAACTTACTCATTAAATGGTGAAATAAATATGATGTTATCACTGCAATACTGCTATTAAAATTAATTTGTATCTATCTTTTGCAAAACGATCATATTTGTATTAGTTGATTACCTTTAATTTTTATTTATTTTAAACCTCGTGTTAAATAGTACTTAATCTAGTAATACGCATACACTAATTAAACTTGTGAAATAAGTATGAGGGTGGTACAATTTTATAGGGCACTAAATTTTGCGTATAAGGAGAGTGTGAAACCAATAAAGAAAATCTACCCACATTACACCTCTAACCATGACTCGAATTCAGATATCCCCACCACTGGCAGTCCAGTCTAACACGAGCCTCGATGTGGATATTTTAAATGCTAGTCAATCTTTCTATATTTAGGATTTCTTTTGACGGGAATATTAAGATTTCAATTTTATTCTGGTGTAGTAGAGTTAAAAGAGTTTCTAAAATATGTATACCCTTCCCACGCTAATCTGGGTATATTTTTCCTAAAATTGCCTTCTTTATCCATATTTAAAAAATTATACTGACAAAAAAAACAAAAAAACACATATTAATATTAGAAAATAAAAATGTAAATCGACAAAATCACACTGAAAACAAATTGAACAGGGCTTAAAGAAGATTTAGATTTTAGTACGCTTAAGAAAGAATTACTAGTAGCTTTCTCTATTGTGTTAAAATTAAGAAAGCAAACTGGATTAAGTTTTACCTCAACAACTAAAAAATATAACGTGAAACTATTCTAATACATATTTAATATAAAAATATATTTGTGGACTGTACCGGGATTCAAATAATGACCTTCTTCTCTGTGGCTACAACAAACTAGTTGAGATTTACTTTTTAATTACTGATTTAAGATATTGGGAATAAAATTACAAGTAACTTAACAAAACTAAACCAGTCAATATTCAGTTTTTTATTACTATTGAGTGTTGTCTTAATACAGGTCCATTCCTTTTGTCAGTGGAGCTAGAGCACCAACTCAATCTGTTCTCTGCCTCTTCTTTAAGCTCCCAAAATGTTCTTCTTTCCTTCTTCCTGAACTACTATTTCCCTCAACCTTTTCTTCTACGACGACGTGCATAAGACAGTTCCTCCTAAGGATGTATCTTATCCAGTTTGCTATGTATCGAAGAACCACATTCAAAATGGTTTTCTTCACACCCACTCTTATGAATTCTTCACCTGGTCGGTACACCTGATATACTCAGGTATTCTCCACCAACACATTTCAAACTTTCCAAGTATTACTTTTCTATCTTCATAAGAGTTCAAGTTTCTGCTCAATACAGAGCGATGCACCAAATGTAACATCAGTCTTTTTTCTCCTCAGTTACAAACACAGCTCCTTGGTCAGCAGTAACTTCTCATTCCTTAAAGGTTATAGGAAAATAAAACTATATTCTACAAACTAAGCTTGGAACAATATGTTTAAAAAATATGCTATAGCTAAACCATGTTTTTTATTTTCTAAGAAAATAAAAATTGTATATTGCTATTTATAATGATAAAAACTCCCCAGATATTCACTTAAATCCTTAAGAGCTATCTTAGAACTGCTTTTAACTGTTAAAAACTATTCATCAGTCCCCTAATCTCAGATCAAGAATAAAAATCACAATTTTTCCTCTAATACATTATAAAATATAAACAAAAATCTGAACCAAATAAATAAAACCGTTAACCTAGCTACAAAATGAATGGATATTAGTACCCACTTATTGTTTATTTCGGATCCACATTACAAGTTAACATCCATAATAATCTTGAGGTAAAGAATTAAGGCGATTTCAATACATTATCTATAAAAGAAAGTATAAAAGTAATTTAATTATTCATGATAAGGCCGTCAAGGATTGAACACCGTCATCAGGGCTAGATTTTCTATTAATGAGGATATTCTCTTCTTGTGAGACTAACAACCTCAACATTGAAGCCCCCTCCACGTTAAAACAAGGGAGAACCAGGTTAGTGAGGGAAAGTCGGGCTACTACAGAGTTTATCCCCCCTCCCACCAGAGCGCAGGCTTAACCTCGATGGCTTCAAGCGTTCCCAAGCAATGCCAGTTTCCACTCGATAAATTCCCGTGTATAGCCTAGACTAGAGCGCATATCTGTTCCTTATTTAATGTCTATAAACTACCAGGGTAGAACACACATACACAGGCGCAAGGCTTGCCAACCTCCACGAAAACAAACTTCCCAACTTGAAGGGGAGGGGAGTCAAGATACTAAAGAGGTGGTTGGAGAGGCAGGGGGAATGGTCGTATTGTTTTAATGGTTGGCAGAGGGGAATGGAGGAGGAGAGAGCTTACAGGATCTAAACAACTAAACAAATGGCATTCATACTACTCTCAGGCCATTCAATATAAATGAGAGGAAGTAAGTTGCTTTCATCACCAGTTCTCTATTGAAACGTTCTCATGTTAATAGAGATCATTTAATACAGACTAGTACGTTAGCTATTCCATAATATAAAAGTTAAAGTTTACAGCAAAGCTATAAATGTACTTGAAAGGTTAAACAAATGGTTACCACACCTTATTCTGACTGAGGAGTCTAGATGTTCGATCTTAGCTGACACCTATAGATACGATTTTACCCTTACACTATGACTTATTGGTCACGCTCCAGTTTGATTAAGTAACATTGCCCCTCAATTAAACATTATTTTCCTGGTGTTTTGGGTCAGCCAAAATTTTATTTTATGCGCCATGTCTAACGGGTGGTGTTGGACTATGCACTCTTTATGTGAGAGATTAGTGGAAAGTGAACCGTCGATTCTACTAGAAAAAATAATTGTAAGCAGGCGGATTGGGTGCCGTAGATTTGTTTTGAGGGGGATTGAAACAGGTTGATTGGGTATTTTCGACTGAGCCAGAAGATTTTGTAAGCATAAGGATTGTGAACTTCATAATAAAATATTAAATGTAAATGTATATAGTAAGATTCCATCAGACTACAGCTCAGTACAAGATATCCAGTTGAACGTGAGCTCTTCTATAAATTATGTCCGAGGTAAAATTAATTCTTAGTAAGAAGGAGAACAATGTTGGGCTATGCTGGGATAGATTAAGTCCGGTTAGGCTAGGTAGTGTTGGGTTAGGTTAGGTTAGGCTCAATTTACTTTGAGATAGAATTCATACCACAAGGAAGCAATGACCAATCCACCTTGGGAGGGAAATCAAATGGCAATGTAGGAGTTCCGAATCCAAATTTGGATATAAATTTTAACTACAGGGGAACAGTGCTCAATATATTTTGGGAGCGAAATCAAACTGCAATGTTGCAGTATCCAACCAATCACAGGAGGAAAATCATGGGGCGGGGTATCAGTACCTAATCCATCTTATGTGGAAAATCGTACTGCAAAGTAGCAGTGCCCAAAATACATCGGGAGGGAAATAGTAATGGAAGGTATCAGTGCCCAGCCCCCCTTGGGAGATAAAATGAACTTCAAAGTAGTAGTGGCCAGCTCACCTTGGG